>SWBT01000357.1:0-187333 GCA_005298045.1 Pleurotus ostreatoroseus | reverse complement strand
TATGCTCCAAAAAATGCCCAAAAAATCGCAAAAATCGCGAAAAACTGCTCAGGGTTCCTCAGAGATCGCGACGCCACTCTTGACGGTGTATAAACGATAGGCTTGGAATAGTGGCTCCTGGATCCACAGGTGGGCGAGTTTTGTGCACGGAAACCTCCGTCGCGGGCCGTGCCCACTGCCCTGAGAGGTACCAAAAGCTCGAAGAAAGCGCATTGGACCCACAAATTGGAATTTCTTTTCTGTTTTGGTTATGTTACCTGCATCATACAGGTGAATTGGATGCACCGCTGATTGAAAAACACTTAGTGATAGTCTTCAGCGAGAGTGTTGCATCATGGACGGCGACGACGCCAGGCAAGGGTTGCGCGATTATCGATTAGCGCTGGTCGATCTTCAGCTCGATAAGCGTGGCCTCGAAGGGTCGGTTATGCCCTCAAAGTCGGATAGGACCTCGCTGATGTCGCCCAAAATGTCCGTACACCGATAGGTCATTGAGCCAATTTCTGCTCGAGATGTCCGCATTTTGATCGCTGGTCGCGCCTCCGGCGGGGTCGTTTATGTCCGGCGCTTGATCGGACATGTAAGGCAATAGTCCGGGGTCCTGCCCATACATATCACCAGGACATTCGTGAAGTATCAGTTCTCAGAAGCCCACTTGACTACCAACCTGTGCAAGAACGCGCACATTGCACACGTCGCAATCCCATAAAACTCTTGTGCATTGCCTTGGAATACCGCCTGGCGCCACCTTCGTCGCGCGTATAGCATATTGCAGCCCATTGGCCGTCCATTATTGGACCAGCGTGCTTTGAACCAGGTCCGGTAGCCAGAATGTCGAGCTTTGTTTGGTTCTTCCTTTTGTACTCAACAGATGGAGGAACTAGTGGATATTTGTCGACCGACGACAACAACAAAGAGCGCCCGTGAGCGATTCAAAAGCAGCAGTTTGAAATACCAACTTGATCATTAACCACGTCCACGGTCCACGCAGGTCTCTTCTCTATATATCAAAACACTTGTCATCTTTTTATGATGGTACGGATGACAGTTGTGCAGGTGCAAAAACCCGCCAACATCCGTGTTTTTGGTATCATCGCGATCAGCACCACCGGGAAGCATGCTGCCAGGTCGCGGCCCGGCGTCGAGATATGGTGTCTTTTCTTTACCAGACGAGGTAAGAGTGCGCCAATATACACAGTTCATTGAACATGCTACCAGACACAAGGGCCTACAGACGCAGTCACACGCTACAACATCTCGGAGACGCACTTTCAAGGCTAAATCTAGAACGAGACTCCAATGCCCATACCTTTCCGTTAATCTCAATAACACAATGATGCAGCGCATGCCGCACCCTGTCTCAACTTGAAGCAGGCAAGCTCGATCTTGCCAACACATTAATCATGTCTGGCTTCTACGCGCGAGCTTTTCGGCGGCCTTGGCTCGTACGAGGTTCGTAAGTAATCATTCTTGTTGCATCTAAGTTTACAGATCAATTTTTCTTTTTTTACTTACACTTACGAGGGTATTTAGATATAAAATACGTTCATCTCTGCGCATTGACCAGCTTTCGCACTAGTTCTCGCCACGTACAACTGACACAGGGTGCGTAATCCATTCACATATGTATGCTCGTCGATTTACATTTATCTTTTTTATCCATATACAGCGTTATACTGGAGCTACTTCGGGGCTTGTTGTGTGACTAATTGATGGAATTCAAGTAGAGCTAGTGCAATTGAGCCCTACCGTCGTCGGTACAGAAAGCCCCAAACGTCCGATCAGCCCGCTGAGTACCTCGTCGGCCGCTTCCGAAGTCACCTGTGGCCCTCAAGGGGTATCTGATAAGTAACCCTACTGGAAATTGAGTGACTCATGGTACTCGCCGTTGTTGTCTCGTTGCAGCATGCGAGATTCGGAGTACGGGCGTTGCAGGCCTCTCCAGTAGTTTCCGTAGTGCAGCCAACTGCGATATTAGAAGCGGGGCGCGGAGTAATGCCCAGTTCTCTCTCAAGACGCATTATCTCTGCGTTGGTGCCCTGTGTGATAGCCTTAGCATGCAGAGGTAAGGAAATACATCAACAACGAAATTGCCTCACGTTCGAGACCACTATACAGCACAACGCATTGCCAGTAGCACAAGTCTGGGATAAGGCTAGAAGGGGGAGAGAGAGCACGATGGCCACGAGCAGCTTCATAGCTAGATTTAGTAGCGATTGGGTTTGGGAGAGTCGAGTCGATGGACTGGGGTCTCGCAGGTATGTCCTCGCACTCTTATATGTTCCCAAAGACGCCGCTGAGGACAAAAGTAGATGATCTACCGACATTGAAACTACTACACAAATGTGCGGCATCCAAATCTGTCAGGTTGGCTCATCCTATTCTTGTTTCAGAATGCTACCATGTCCACTCAGTACGGAGCTTACTCACAGGTGCTCCACTCGCTCAATATGTCGTAGCTTTGCTACTCACCAGGTTCGTGAATTCTGACGTTGAACATATCGTCAGCGATTGGCTGTTCGTAGCAAGTCAATAATTAACAGTGTTACACCCAATGATTCAATCGACGGACTGGGCCGTTGGAGTGGAACGATAGCTACTCGGAAAGGTTGTTCACGGTTAGTGATTCTTCGTGCCTTTGAACCTCGTCCCGCGGGCGTAGTAACAACACAAAAGGACAGATTGGTTCCCATATAACTTGTGTCCCCTGATGACATGCCCGTCCACTGAACCGCGCATCAGTACCATTGGGTGCAATCGCTGCCCTGTGCAAAAGGAGTGATGATACCAAACATTCAGAGAGTGCAATTTCACAATCCGTTTTGTTGCAGTGAGTTGAAATAATCGTTCAACGCTAGTAGCTCTGCTCCATCATCTCATACTAGCAGCTTTTCGGCTGTACTCGCGCATAGCGAAAAAATCGAGGACGATTTTGTGTCATCACACAGACTGACAAACAAGGTAGAATGCGAGTACCTTTCCGTGGAAATATCACTGGTTTAAGGTTGGTCTATTGAACTATTTTCGTTCGCCGACGGTAGCATGTACCCGACCGCACAGCGAGTTCGGTCCTGAACAACGAACCGAAAACATAGTCTTCGCAAAATCATATTGAAGCCGCTGTCTAACTGTCTGGAGCTGTATGCTACGGTAAGGTAGTCCCGGTGCTCGACACACTCACAGGCGCTCCACTCTCTCACCTATTGCCGTCATAAGAACGAGCGTATTGAGCAGATGTTCGTAGAAGACAGTGGCGGGAAGTAGGGCAGTGATGCTTTTATGACGTCGGCATCCCGCGAGAAGTTGTTATACGAGTAAAACCGTTTGACGGGACAGCCACGTTCGACGGCGTATTGAGTCCTTTCGGTAAGAGTAGTTGCCTGTTGGCGGGAAGAAATGTTAGAACTTCATCAGCTCCGCAGCGTAGATGTTCTGATCTGTGAACGGCATGGAGCAAAGTGCGGCGAAAAGATGCGGCTATACAGATACAGACAAAACTCACCACTGCTTATAGGTATGAAGTTCCTGGCACAATGAAAGAGGATGAAGCGGGATTGAACAAGGCAAAGAAATGTGCTCAGCTCGTCGTAACCATATACTGCCAGGGCATGAAGACCTTGCCCACGCTTGAAGCCAATGAAGAAATCTTGGTAGAAGAGCCTTCAAGAATAAAGAAACCAATCACGACGAACGGACTCACCTTCTAAAGCATCAATATTCTTTCAAGAGGGTATTCCCGGGTGACCTCAGACGGCGAGTAGCAGACGTACAGCATGTCGAGTCTTTCACGAGGCTCGCGCCGCATCTCATTTGAATGAGTCATATTTTTAATCCACAGCCATAAGTTTACCGTTATTGAGGTCTATAGAATTCAATATGAGCGATATCTTCAAAGAATGCCAGGGATGGAAACTCAACGTTCAGCTGGCTGCGTCGCGCGCGTTCCACGGAAAGAAATTTTGCATATTCGGCCGTGAATACGGTACTAGATACGCAGGTGTTTTAAGAAACGAAAGTAGGTGGATCAATCTCGTGAATGCGTCTCTATACCTGCGAACATTTCAAAGACATAAACAAAGAGGACACACCATCACAATCTCGAACGAGCGGGGACAATGTAAGGACTTAGAGGCGTTCGCAACAATGGGTACCGGAAAACGCATAAGACCCCACAGTGCACGCATCATGACCCAACACAGGGAACGAGGGTCACGAAGGTTTGGAAGGAGAAGTGTGGGAAATCGCGGCCGCCGACACTCTGCCCCAGAAAGGGCAAGCGTCGGGATAGATTGATAGACGCCTGGCGCGTTTGATCAATGGCGGTCCGAGTCGCGTCTCTGCTTCCTCCACCGCCACCACATTCTGTGCTGACCACAACCACCACACACACCCGCCAAACCCGGCACGCGCAGCCAATGCAGGCGACACTCGACGCGACCGGGCTTAAACGTACGCTTCCAGTTTCTCTTCCTGACTTCCAGTGACCTAATTAGCGCCTCGCCCCCCTTCGCACAGACCTCACGAAGATCCTAACATGCGCGTCCAAGTTCGGGGACGACCTCACGCTCATGGCGAGCCCCGACTTCTTCCTCCTGAGCGCGACGAACTCGTCCATGTCCGCGTACTGCCGATTCAAGATCGAGAAGCAGTTCTTCGCGCGGTACCAGGTCGAGGACGACCCCATGCGGCCGCTGGACTATGAGGATGATGTCCGGATTACGGGCCAGCTGCTGGTTAAGGTGCGCGTTTATCTGCGGCTGGCATGAAGGCGTGGTGTGTGCTGATGGGTTTGAGGACAGTCTCTGCTCTCGATACTGAAACACCGGACGGTCGAGAAATCCGTCGACCGATGCGAGCTTTCGATCGTCGAGGGCGCAGCGCCGGGCGCACACGCCGCCGAACGCGCCCAGAACGAGCAAAACCAGCCCGAGGACGAAGACAGCCTCGAAAGCAAACTGATTGTGCGTCTCCACTGCAAACACGGTGATTTCCCGTTCTTCCTCTCCCAATCCCCGCGCGTCTCTTCGTGCGCGCATATAACGTGGAAGCTAACATGCATCTTCTGTTGTATTGACCAGGCGTGACGAAAACGCACAAGCTCCTGCTTCTCAACCCGACAATCCTGACCCAGCCGCAGGCCCCCGAAGATTTTGTCGAATCGAGGCTGAGCGTCACGCCGCGCGCCGTACGCGACATGCTCGAGCACTTCCCCATGTCAAAGGGCCCCAAGAGCGACCCACAGCTTGTGTGGAAGTTCGCAGAGGAGGAGGTATATATGAAGGGCCTCGATTCGTCTCTTGACAGCACTGGTATGTGCGCGTTCTCGCTGCTTGGGGTAGCATACACCGTGCTGAAGGCGTTTGTAGTAAAAGGCCTGTCCACAGAGGCGACGATTAGCGCGGCCGAGTTCGAGATGTACGACATCTACGAACCGCCCGTGACCATCGCGTTCCACATGCGCGAGTTCCTCGTACGTCCTTTCCTTCCCCTCCCTCCCTCCCTCGAAGGTGCTAACAGGCGCATACACCCAGGCCACCGTCGCCTTCGCCGAATCCTGCACGCTCTCCCTCGACCTCCGCTTCACCGACCCCGCGCACCCGCTCTTCATCGACGTCCCCGGCGACCTCACCGACACCCTCTTCGTCATCGCAACCTCGCAGGTCGTCGGCGCGCGCATGACGCCCTTCGCACAGGCCCCCGCACAGCCGCGCGGCGTCAAGCGCGAGCGCGAGCGTGAGGGCACCGAAGACGGGAGGTCGGAGCGGTCGGCGAGCGTGAGCGGCGGGCCGGCGAGCGCGAGGAAGGTCAAGCCAATGAAGGCCGCCGTGCGCGTCGACCGCGCGTCGGTGGTGCGGGATCCGTTGGGCGGGAGCAGGGCGGGCTCGGTGCGCGGGTCGATGCCCCCGCCGAGCTCGCTCCCCTCGTGGCGCGCCACCCCAGCTGCCGCCGCGGCGCGCGACGCCATGCCCCCGCCACCGCCTCCACAACCCCAACACCCAATCGCGTCCGCGCCAGAACCAGAGCCAGAGCCAGAACCAGAGAACGAGCCGCTCTTCCTCCCTGGCTCTCAGCTCGTACTCTCGCAGCCGCTGTCGCAGGCAGCCGAGGCCGCGATCCGTGAGAGCGGGCTGGGCATCGAGAATATGAGCGCGGCGGAGTTCCTCGATATGCTCGAGGGCGAGGGCGAGGAGGTCAACGTCGTGCCGGCGAGTCAGGCGCAGGACATCGAGATGGACATGAGCATGCCACTTGATGAGGTTCCGAACGCCTCGGCACATGGGCTGGTGTACGGTGGCGGCGTGGTAGACGACTCGGACTTCGACATCTACGAAGGCGAAGATGGAAGCACGCAGCTCGGTCCGACGCAGGAAGACATCACGCGGAGTAATTCGAGTTCGAAGGTGAGTATTTGGTTCGGTAATTGTGATGATACAAACATGGTGAGCTAATGATACAATAGGCCTTCCGCCCTCTATTCGACGATTAACCCGTCCTATAACAACGTCCGAGGTTATTCCTCCTGTGCTGCTTATCCTAATACCCAAACTATTGTACACCTAGCAGCATGAACGTCCGTTGTCGTTTCCCGAGTCGACGGATAATGTGATGTGATGTGATATGTTAAGCGCAGTGGCGATGGTCATGATGTCTAAGACAAAGAACAAAGAACCGTGAGTTATCTTCGACTGGGAGAGCGGGGTAGCGGGACTCACGTAGAAGCAGGTCGTCATCAGCCAATCGTGAAGGTCGTGAGGGGTATGAACGCGAGCGTGCGTTATTTCTAGAGAGCTGAGACCGCGCTCGAGGTCGGGACGATGCCTCCGTTTTTGAAGACGTCCCGGAGATCAAAGGAGCTCTTTTTCCTGCGCACGGTCCGCTGCGGGTCCGCGTTCGCCGCCCACGCTTCCTCTGCGTCGTCCTGGCCCTGGCTGGGGAAAGGCGTGGTACTTTTGTCGTCGGCAGGGGCGGGGTGGCGGTCCCGAGGTGCGGGAGCTGGGGTATGAGAGGCAATGGAGTGAATGCTCATGATGGTATGTCGTGAATAAGGTCGTGTGAGAGGTGCAATGTACTGGTCCGTATGTCGGGGGTTCTAGTTTGAGAGGCGCACGGACGATAGACGGTGCGGGACGACAGGAGCTGGACTGGGGCTGCTTATATACATGGCTGGCGGGATAGGTTCCGAGTGGAATAAATATTCTATTGGGAGCGGGTCTCTGCACGCAGAAAGAGATCCCGAGGGAGACGATCCAGATGACGTCGCCCAGACACGCCCTCCTGAGCGTGATCGGCTTTTCCCGGCGGAGGCCCTTCCCGGACTGGACGCCGCCGGCTCCTGCGCCCAGACCGTTCCGTCTCCCGGCCAATCAGCTGGACGCCTTCCGCGGTCTTGACCTCGCTCACAAGACCCGTCCATGGCCCACTAGCGCCCACCACTGCGACGACGGAAATGCAGAGCACAATGGACAGCTTTGTCGCAGACGGCCCACCGGTCATCGAACACAGCGCGCAGCAATCTACCCCAAATTAGGCGGGCTCTGTTACTCAGCTTACGCGGTCGAACTCGGGCAGGCATGCGACAATTAAAGCAGCCTTTTCGCGAACACTCCGGTCGCTGCCAGAATACCGTGCCTGAAGTGCGCGCAGCGTTTGCGGGGCCCCGCAATTGGTTCATAAACGGACGACTCGCGTCGCAGCTTGCATGGTACCGATGGAGAGGTCTGATCGAAATACAAACCCTTTTAGACCTTGAGTCAGAGGTAGGCGTACCTCCTATCACTTTCCAGGCTTAGCAGAGGGCCTGGTTCCTCCTGATTCTCATTACTGATGGTTCAAAGCGATTCTCTAGGTAGGCCGAGAATGGATTTTCTCACCGAAGAGATCACTTTGCAGCTGGAGCGCAAGAGGGTTCGAGGTGGATAAGGTGAGCCGCGAGCTCTCAGAGTTATGATTGGCTGGTTCAAGCGCTGAAGGTTCTAGCCGCGACGAAAATCCTCTCTTTTCAGAACGAAGAACGCCAGGGATAGTACAGCAGAAGAATACTTGACATTTGGATGTCCATTCGCAAGGGGGAGTTTGTCACATACGTGCACTCGATGAAGCACGATCGCTATGGTGAGGTGCAGATGTCAGTGAATTCATATTGATACTCGCCACACTGACATCGTCCCGTCCAATCACGGGCGAAGAATCCTGTGTGTCTAGACTCTTGACGAAGCGCTGAATACAGGGCCATGTTGTGGCGGTGTCAAATGGTGATCATCAGTTTCTTTATACTTTTTTTACCCTCTCCGCAACAAGGTTGTGATATGATGCGGTACGTTGCCACCAGGAATGGTCGGGTACAAGCTTCCGACTTACTCGCCACAGAAGTTCTGTTCGCACGCTGTCGAGACCAATAAACGAACCTTATTCTCCTAACAGATGAACAAGAGAGTAATGATCTAATGCATACGGTACGTGCTATATAAACAGCCTCGCTATCCGTATAATGGCATGTTGCTGGACATCTTGCGATGTCGACGACGCCCTCAGACGCCGAAACTGCTGGGTTGTAAGTCTCGTTGAACGCCACTTCCAGTATTCCACGTTCCTCATGTTATTGTCGTCAGTGTACTAGGGAATGACGCGTACTTTGCTTGTCTCGGTGAGCGCTATACTGCCTAAATACGTCTCTTACTCTCCCTGATCGAAACCACCCCCGCGTAAAACCAGCTCTTCTTTTGTACGAGTACTTTGCCCTTCTCGAGGGTGAAATTTCTTTTGTTTGGCGTCGCAAATGGACCTTTGTCACATGCGTCCTTCTTGTAAATCGATATCTTGCAATAGCAGTCACCCTATCGAATGTTATGCCGGTCATACCTGAGGTACGCGTATTCCATCGACTGGAAGGTGTTATGCTTATTCTCGCCCAGATGTATGTGACGATGCTCTCCTGGAATAACTCTGTTCTGATCGCGTTTATCTGGGAGATCCTAGATGTCTTAACCAGACGTCAATCCTCTTCATGCAATTCTTTCAGACATCTCCGAAGGTCATGCTGGCTCGTACGTTGTCAAACCTTGCCAAACGTCTAATACCACTCATTGTCCCCAGTTTTTGCTTCTCTGCGTTCCTTTGCGCTCAGTCGCAATTTTCTCATCGGCATCTCTGTTTTCGCGTTTGGTCTTTTACCGCCAGCATTAGATTGTGTGAGTTCTCCGGAGATATTTGGAATTGCTGCACCATGCTGATAACTCTTATTATCAGTATGAGATGTTTCTCCTCTCGGACTACGTTGACATCAAACACTGGAATGTTTGTGAAAGCCTTCATGCAAGCTTCTCCCCTCGTACCAATTCTATGTTCGTCTCTTTTCATTGCGCTGAGGCCGCCTGTGTATTGCTGACAAGAGTAGCTGTAAGTTTTCGCTTGCTAGCTGAGCGACCCAAGCGTTCATGTGTTGCTTTTCAGTCACCATGGTCTCCAGACTATCTCTAATCGTTTCAGAAACGATTACAATAGGTGTAACGTGGCTGACGACTTATCGGCAAGCTAGGCTTGCGGCAAAGCTCGACATACGAAGCATTAGCATCACAATGTTACGAGACGGTACGATCTGTGTTATACCTCGCATTACTATTCACCGCGACTCATACCAAATTGTATGGCATACAGGCAGCGCGTATTTCATGTGAGATTTTTGAGATACTTTACTGTTCGATATTCAGATAGCGAACTTTGCAGGGCCTTGTTGGTCATGAACGTGCTTCAACTTGCAGACACCATTACCGTATGTAATTCTCCGGTTATAGACAATATGAATCATAGAGATGATATACATTGATGTTTAGCACTTCACTGGGGGCTGGTCGGCCGCTATTGGAACTTATAACGAAATGTGCGTCCAGTTTGTGTTACAGCGCCGCGCCGCTCCTTAGCTGATATCGACGGAACTGATTGACAGTATTCCGACCATCTTAATCTCTCGTTTTATTCTAAATCTACGAGCATCCGCAGACAGGAGCAATGATGGCACTGATACAGAGGATCAGGATCATCCTCAAGCCGTGTCCAGAGTACGCTTCCGTCTTCCAGCGCTCACAATGGAAACCATCGTTGGGCCCATGGGCGAATCATTGGCGGTCGATTATCGTGACAATACCTCGGATGAAGCAGACACATATGGAGACACGGCATGTTCCACGAATGCTCCTACGAATGAAGATATCGGGCACTCCGAGTCCGGCGACGCTCTGGTAGCAGACACAACGGTGTAACATCGCGATTGACACCATGTAATTATTATTACTCATAGACGGCTCTTATTTGAGCTGTATCTTATAGACTATGATATTGCCGCATTTTTCGACTTCCATCTGTACTGATTGACATGTGACCTCGAGACATCCGCAGGGCGTGAGTCGACTACTTACTAGCTGCGTAGCTTCAGAAATCTTATATAGCTGTTGCCAGAGTATCGTACTCATGAAAAGTCAACGAAAATCACCCTCAATCTAAGGATAATGGACACCTTTGTTGGACGCATACTGACGCAGTGCTGGGACACAACAATTGGACCTCACGGTTCGAGGAGAGTACAGTACCGGAAAACCCGGACCGTTTGTACTTACTTGGTTAGCGCCCTATGGCAAGCGCTCCCCTCCTTCACGCGGCACGCTCTCTTGCCTTCGGACCAACCACCGCTGTCGCTTTCCCAAGGATCATGAAATGACTACGGACTCGCACACTGGTGTTCGGTGTCGCATCTTCTTGTATGGTTGATGATGAACACAAACACCTTCGATGTAATATAAGAGTAAGGGACTTGAAGGAATAAGTAATAGAGAGACCAGAACAAGTCGCGGCGGTCTACACGAGGGAATATAGTGCGCGGGCTGAAGCACTGTGGTGAGTATCTGTATACACTCATCACACCTGGCATCTCACTACTATCCAGCCATTGATCAAGGTCTCCTGACATCTTCTTTCCAGTCAGGACTCAGCGCCGGATGACGGACGTACGAGCCGATGCCATAGCTCCGTGAGCGATTGTTTCGCAGTTGGGGTGTGGGTTCGAGGTGGGTGGGCTCCCAGAGTCCCAGGATCATGATTGGTCATGTTAAGCACTAAACGTTCCAGCCTGTACAGTGCGATGAAAATCCTGAGTTTGTTCCTAGAGGCAATGCTAGGAGACCGGAAACAACCTGGTTGTTCGCATTATAATGCTTGCTCGCAAGGGATTGAGTGCGTACACGCACTCAATGAAGCACGATCACGACAGTGAAGTATACACGTTAATATTGATACTCGCCACACTAGCATCGTTGACGTCCCATCCAATCATTGGTGAAAATTCCGAAGTGTCTGGATTCTTGTCGAAGCGCTGAATACCGGGCTCACAGTGGCGACTATCAGATATTTTATACCTTTTCCCTCTTCGCCGTAACAAGGTTGGGATGTGATGCGGTATGTTACCATCAGGACCTTACGGGCTCAAGGTGTACTGACTCGCCGTGGTAGCTTGCTCTCACGCTGTCCGGATCGACTAACAAACCTTATTTCCCTAACAGATGAAAGAGGGCATAGCGGCCATATGAGTAGCAGTGCACGTGCTATATAAATAATGTCGCTATTCGTGTAACGGGACGCTTTCGAACATCTCGCGATGCCGACGACGCCTTCGTTCCCAAATTTGACAAACGCCGAAGTCTCTGGTGAGTTCGCTTAATTTCGCTTCCAGTATTTCGCATTTGCCTTATGTTAATTTGGTTAGTATACTAGGGAACAGCGCGGACTTTGCTCGTCTCGGTGAGCGCTGTATGACCTGAATACGTCTCATAGTCGTCTTAATCAAAAGCACCCCTGCGTGCAAAGTTCCAGCGCTCCTTTTATACGAATACTTCGCCCTTCTTGAGCATGAAATTCTCTTTGTATGGCATCGCAAGTGGACCCTTGCCACATGCCTCCTTCTCGTGAATCGATATCTTGCCCTGGCAGTCGCCTTATCGAATGTTATGCCGGTCATCCCTGAGGTATGCGTATTCTGGTCACTACACAGCGTTATACTTATTCTTGTCTAGATGTATGTGATTTTCTTGTCTTATACAAATTGTATGGTTGATGTGTATACCTGGGAGATGCTAGGTGTCTTGACAGGACGATGATGCTCTTGATGGGAGTTTTCCAGACATCTCCGAGGGCTATGTTGGCTAGTACGTTGATCAGCCTTGAGACGAGCTTCACAGCACTCATCGTGTTTAGTTTTTGCTTCTCTGCGCGCATTTGCACTCAGTCGCAATCTCCCCATCGGTATCATCGTCTTCGTACTTGGTCTCTTACCGTCGGTATAGACTGTGTAAGTACTTCAGTGCATCTTGAAATTGCCAGATTATGCTGATTCTCACTGTCGTCAGTACGAGATGTTTCTCCTCTCGGACTTCATAGACATCAAGCACTGGAATGTTTGCGAAAGTCTTCACGCTAATTTCTCCCCTCGCACCTATTTCACGTACGTCGCTTCCTATCACACTGCGGCGGCACGTGGAATACTGACAATAGCAGTTGTAAGCATTATGCTTGTTCATTGAGCGGACGCCGCATTCAACACGCTGCTGTTTCAGTTACCATGGTTTCCAGATTATCTCTGATCGTCTCAGAAGCGATTACAATAGGTGTGACATGGACGTCAACTTTTCAGCAAGCTAGACTTGCGACAGAGCTCAATATGTGGAGCCTCAGCCTCACGATCTTACGAGACGGTAAGATTGTTTTGTTAAGTCGCCTCGTATTGGTGCTCATCGCTTCTCATATTGCACTGTATAGCACACCGGGAGTGCGTACTTCATGTGAGTTCTTTGATACACGTTACAATTGCCACCCGATACTCAGACGATGCATAATTGCAGAGCATTGTTGGTCATGAACGTGGTCTAGCTGGTGGACACCATTACCGTATGTTGTTTACAAGCTATATACAATATATTCCATCGAACTGATATACTTGGATATATAGCACTTTGGCGGGAGCTGGTCAGCCTCTATTGGAACTTACAATGAAATGTGCGTACGGTCTGTATTGCAGTATCTCTCTTGGCTAACAGTCCAACGGAATGTATCCACAGGATTCCACCCATTTTAATCTCGCGTTTCATCCTAAATCTACGAGTCGCCACAGACAGGAATTACGACGGTGTTTGTACCGAAAATCAGGGCCCTTCTCAAGTACGCTTCCGTCTTCCAATTCTCACAATGGAAACCATCGTCGGGCTTATGGGTGAATCATTGGAAGTCGATCATCCTGACATTGCATCGGATGAAGCAGATACGACATGTTCCGTGAGGGTCTCTATGAATGATGAAAATGTTGGACATCTCGAGTCTAGCGAGGCCCTGGGAGCAGACCGAGGCTAATCCTACATAGCGGTCGATAGAGCGCAGTATTCATAAAGACTCTGTAAGACATTTCCCTTTCTCTGAGGATATTTGATTCCATCTTTGGACGCACCCTGAAACGAAGCTGGTACACTACAGTCTACAAGTGAACGTCCGTGGCGGTTCGAGGAGAGCGCCGGAGGATCCGGACCGCTGGTGCATTGATTAGCGCTCTATTTCAAGCGCCCACCTGCTCGCGAACGTCGCCTCAAATTTCGATGCCGCTACTCCTCTCTCCGCGTTACCAACTCCTTTTTGTCTTTCGCCTCGTAGCAGCAAGAGACCGATGCAAGGCGGTATGGTACTACTAGGACGCGAAGCTCAGGAATCTGTAGGTTTCCAGCTGCAGTGCCAATTGATTTGAGACCATCATTTATCCAGGGGCGAAGGATTTCGCATTGCCTGCCCAGAGCCTAAATTGGACCCTGCATATGGCGTACGTCTTGAACTTGTGTCCTACATTCGTAGAAGCGACATTGTTATATAAAGGGCTGGTTTCTTAATAGACGCTTTCAAGACCTACCGAGCGTCTCAGGGAATCTTGCAGATATTTATCCTTTGTGAGGTATAAATGGACTTAAAATGCTCACGCAACCTCCAAGCATCGAGACAAAGCTCCGGTTTCACCTCTTGTTTGCAAGCGGTCAAAATTGATGAACAGATGGTGCCTTTCCAACAGACGAAATCAGCCTATGCGTACACGCTATATAAGCAACGCTGCTATTCGTATCATGAACCACTTCTGCTCACCTAAATGCCGTGGCCTAGATCCTCGCTCCCAAATTCGACAATCACCGAAGACTTCAGCTTCAAGTAAGTCCCGTTGACAGTCGCTCCAAGTAGACCACGTTCCTCATCTTCCTCTGCTCAGTGTAATAGACAACCATGCTTTCAATACTTGTTTCAGTGAGCACGATGCCATTCAAATACACCTCTCTGTTTGCTCAATCGAGGCTAACGTATCATGAAACCAGCTATCGTTCTGTATGAATACTTCGCCCTTCTTGAACAAGAATACGTCTTTTTGTGGCACCGCAAGTGGACTCTCGTCACATGCCTTCTTCTCATGAATCGATATTTTGGAATAGCGGTCACCTTATCGAATGTTATGCCGGTGATTCCCCAGGTGCGCGTGTTACATTGAATGCGCAGCATTGTACTTATTCTGGCCTAGATGTATGTAATCCTTCTATCTTGGAGAGACTCCATCTATAATGCGTACATTGGGAGATGCTAGATGCCTCAACCGGACGACAAACCTTCTCTTGACACTCTTCCAGAATTCTCCCAAATTCCTACTGGCCAGTACGTTGTCAGGTCTTACATATATTTTTGATCTCGCTCATTGCCAGTGTGCCCAGTGTTTGCATTTCTGCGCGCATTCGCTCTCAGTCACAATCTTTGCATAAGCATTCTTGTCTTTTTGCTTGGTCTCTTAGCACCTATATTAGACTGCGTGAGTCGCCCAAGGAAGCTGAAAATTTCTAACTTATACTTGTCTCTCTTGTCATCAGTATGAGATGTTTCTCTTCTCAGACTATGTTGAGATCAAGGCCTCTCATAGTTGCGTATATCTTCACACAGGTTTCTCTCCACGTACCAACTTCATGTACGTCTCTCTGTACCGTATCGGGGCTGCATGTGAAATACTGATAGGAATAGGTGTAGGTTTTGTGCTTGCTAATAGTGGCAATAGCATCATTGAGCATGCTTTCAGTCTCCATGGCCTCCAGATTATCTCTGATCGCCTCAGAAGCAATCGTGATTGGAGTAACATGGATAGCAACTTTTCGACAAGCAAGGCTCGCTACAAAGCTCAACATGCGAAGTCTCAGCATCACATTATTACGCGACGGTACGGCGTATTTTATTGCCTCGCATTTAACGACGATGCTAATCGCGTCTCATATCTCACCTTATGCCTTATATGACTTATAGGGAGTGTATATTTTCTGTGAGTCCTTGAAAGTACTTCTCCGTTTGGTATCTCAATAGCGTGCTTTCACAGAGTGTTATTGGTATTGAATGCGCTCAAACTAATGGAGAGCATTACCGTGTGTCTTCACCACCTATATGCAACATAGGTCATAGAAATGATATACCTAACATCTAGCACTTCACTGGGAACTGGTCGGGTGTTGTTGAATATTACGATCAAAAGTGCGTACAATCTGTATTTCTGCACATCTCTTACTGACATCAAAGTTCGTCCAATGTAATTCATTAGTATTCCGACCATTCTGATTTCGCGTTTTATTGTGAACCTACGGGCAGACGCAGATAGGAACTACGGCGGCACTTCTGCAGAGGACCAGAGTCCTTCTCAAGCCTTGTCCAGAGTGCGTTTCCGTCTTCCAGCGCTCACAGTGGGAACCGTCATTGGGCCCATGGGGCAACCCTTAGAAGTCAATGACCGTGAAAATGTGTTCGACGAAGGAGATGTACACGACACTCCAGAGTTCACGACTGGTTCTACGACCGATCAAAATGTCGGAGAGGCTCTAATAGCAGACACGAGGGTGTGAACGTGTCTCAGCTAATCACACTATGTCAAGTCTATCATCAATAGAACCGATTCATTCATTAATATATTATAACTTATGAGCGCACCGTATTGACCCAACACCATTCATGCAGTCTGAGATGCGATTCCGAACCTTCTGCAAGACATTTGTTCGACTAACTACGTAACGGCTAGTCTCACCAACCCCTCGGCTGCTATCAAATGCACGGTAACTATACACAACGTTACTTCTGTTTCGAGTACTGGACGTCGAGGTAATTCTTGGACAGTCACAGCTGGCTCGAGGAGAGAGCCGGAAGGTCCGGACCGTGATTAGCGCCTCATTCAATTGCGAGCGCTCCTCCGCCCACGCACGCTCGCTCCCGGATCATCGCTATAGCCCTCCCAAAGATCACAAAATGACCATAGATTTGCACATTAGTATTCGGTGCTGCATCTTCCTGTACGGCTGATTTGAAACACAACACGCAAGCACCTTCGCGATGCAATATCAGGGTAAGTTCGCACTCCCTGGCTCTCGCCACGTCCCGATTCATCTCTGATGTTATCCTCGAGACTTCCGCCTTCCGCTCAGCTGTCAGCGGCACGCTTCACCACTGCAACGACGGAAATGCAGAACACAATGGACAGCCTGGTCGTAGACTGCCCACCAGTCACTGAACGCAGCGCGCAGCAACCTACCCCAAATGAGGCGGGCTTTGTTACTCAGCTTATGCGGTCGAACTCAGGCTCGCAAGCACGATTTTCGCGAACACTCCGGATGCTGCCAGAACACCGTGCCTGAAGTGCGCTCAGCGTTTGCGGGGCCCCGCAATTGGTTCATAAACGGACGACTCGCGTCGCTGCTTGCATGGTCCCGATGGAGAGGTCTGATCGAAATACAAACCCTTTTAGACCTTGAGTCAGAGAGGTAGGCGTACCTCCTATCACTTTCCAGGCTTAGCAGAGGGCCTGGTTCCTCCTGGCATTCATTACTGACAGTTCAAAGTGTCTTTCTAGATAGGCCGAGAATGGATCTTCTCACCGAAGAAATCGCTTTTGTAGCTGGAGCGCAAGAGGGTTCGAGGTGGGTGAGGTGGGGCGCAGGCTCGTAGAGTTGTGACTGGTTCTGTCAAGCGCTGAACGTTCTAGCCTGGCTGGCGCGGTGAATATTCTCAGTCTCATCCCAGGGTCGACGTCAAGAGATGAGGAAAATGCTGTGCTAATTGTGCTTGATCATCGAGCCAGACCGGCATTGACCATGCTACGTCCTCAGTCTCAATAGCTACTAGGTAGGCTCGTGGAACCAGCCGTTCCTTTCAAACTCCGACGTAGTTTTCAGGAACGGCTGGGCTGACTCGTAGCGATTCTGTGCACCCTGCTAAGCGCTGGAGCACTTCGCCAAATTGACGCTGCCTCGAGTAGAACAATATCGACGACGACGGCAGCATAACTCGTTTTGACAGAAAATATATTATAGAGTATTGGTGTGAAATAAGATATACATAAACAATATCATGCGAGAAAGTCCATATCGGCAGCAATAGTGAAATGAGTGCGAAATTTCACTCCTCCAGCCTGGAAGGGACCACAAAAAGCGGAATAGTGCACCAGGCCGATGCCGCCGCCGCAGGTACATAATACCAACTTGGTTCCCAATAATGTAAAGAGTCAGAATATGAAAGCTGAAAGTCAATGTAAGCATTTGTCGCATAGTTATGGACAAAGTTGGCTCACTCTCAAAGTAGCCCACTTCACAGCGAGCTCCCTGTTCACCGTCGTGAAGAGATACTTATAGCTAATTGGCTCAATAAGTCCCTGTGAGTCGATATGCATACAAAAAACGAAGGTCAGACGCCATCTGTAGGATACAGAGACAATATTGACTTACCCCTCAAATATGCAGTAAAAAGCCGCATTTCGAGCGACTTACAGCACGCATCCTCTCGGAAACGCGCATGATGACAGTTTACAGAGTAAATATCTAGGATCAAACTTCGTCAGCGTAATATTGTGGTTCGACGTACCGCTACCCAAGAGAAAATGGAGGGCTCTGTATCAAAAGGGCCGATTGCGCAAGATGACACTTGCTGTACCTAATTTTCTTGAGGGATTCTGTGTCATTATGGGTCTGATAGGTAAAATGCACACTTACTTCATAGAAAATTGGTGATGTGGAAGCACAGAGGAAGACATACCGTAACGCGACATGGTGGTCGTTGACGAAGTGCTCCAGCGCTAATTGGGGTGCATAGAATCGCTACGAGTCAGCCCAGTCGTTCGAGCGTTTTACCTGGTTTCGATGTCCGCCTTCTTGTCCGCTGATGCCATCGTTGGTGCCGTTGATCCCTGTGATGGCGGCAGCGAAACCGGCAAACGCGAGAACGGCTGGTTTTACGAGTCTAGCTACTAGGTTGTCTCTAGCCGTGTGAGTGTCGGAAGGCCCGGACCGTTGGTACCTTGATTAGCGCCTTATTGCAAGCGCTCTCCTGCCCTCGTACGACCGGGCTCTTGGATGTTGCTCTCACTAGCCCATCGCTGTAAATTTCTCAAGAATCACGAAACAACCACATATTCGTACAACATGGCTTGGCATCGCATCTTCCTTGACGGCTGATCATGAACGCAAGCACCTCCGCGATGTAAAGTCAAGGCAAGCTCGCATTCGCCGGCTCTCGCCACGTCCCGAATTATCACTGATATTATCCTGAAGACCTCATCCAAGCATTTAACCGTTTGAAGTTGTGGTATAGAATCTAAAACACTCAAGCTTGGCAGTGATAAGAGGGTGAACAATGACTCTGCTCGGATATCCTCGAAATCGAACGTTGCGACAAATTGTGAGGGGTACCTTGAACAGCAGAACTTTCGTTCTTCTAAAGAATGAACAAAAGTGCAGCACTGTAATGCAATAAGTGTATTAATTTCAGCTTTCTGTAGAAAAAACTGTATACACGTACGCAACCTCCCTTTGTGAAGGATCCAGCACGAGAAGCATACCAGATGTCGTCTACGTCTGCATCGGCCTTCAAAGCTTCACGGCTGCCAATGAAGCACCCTAGTGAGCCCAATCTTATCCCGGCCATCATTCACTTTTCATTGC
The DNA here is from genome assembly GCA_005298045.1 of Pleurotus ostreatoroseus. Classification (NCBI taxonomy): domain Eukaryota; kingdom Fungi; phylum Basidiomycota; class Agaricomycetes; order Agaricales; family Pleurotaceae; genus Pleurotus; species Pleurotus ostreatoroseus. Next base: position 168,317 of record SWBT01000357.1, on the reverse strand, counting down.
AAGTTTGCATAGATTCACGAGGATTCGTGCGGACTAGGCGTGTATACGTGGGTAGTGACGTTGGGAATCATGATTATCAAACTTGCTGCGAAGGTCGATTCTCGAAGCCTCAGTGTTATCATCCTACGAGATGGCAAGACGAATCGTTGTTGTTAAATTTAGTATGGCTTATTTTGATTGCTGACATAGTTGCATGCACCTCCTTACACACGACTTTGTTGTAAAACTAAGGTACGATCTTCCTAGGGAATTCCCGGGGCTACCGCTCTCACTATAAGCAATCGGATGTACGTGCGCTTCCGAAATGATGAACCTTCTTACTCGCTGACGGTTTGTCTAGTCTGTAGTATCCGTTGGATCTTAATTTCGCGGTTCAGCTTGAATCTACGTTACGCCGCGGACGGTACTCGCGCAGGAGCGTCCGCGGAGGACCAGAGTTCCTCTCGGGTCGCATCCAGGACACGTTTCCGCCTTCCAGCTTCTGCGGTGGAAAGCATCATCGGACCCATTGGTAAACCTTAGGACGCGGCGCGCCACGATAGTTGAACAGAAGGAGAGGAAGTACAAGCAGAAAGATCAGAGCTCATAGCGAATCGAACGAACGAACGATCGCAGATTCCGGTATCCTCCGGTTGCAGGTACAAGGGCTTCAAGCAAGTACATAGCAACAATGTTGCCTGTCATGCGCGGTTTCAAATGCTCAAATGACCTGCAAAATGCCACCCTGCCTCCAGCATCCGCAACTGGTATTGTGAGTACGAGTTGCGTGTCATACGCCCGCGACCTGGTTATGCAAACCCGTTTCCTTCGCAGGAAGTCAGCATATATGAGCGCGATCCCGCGACGCGACGTGAATTTCAGTCGTCAGTGTTGCGCGCGTTCATACCATCTGTCTATCCATGAAGCTGCGCATACTCCCCGATGAGCAAGGATAGGATATCGAGTCACTCGGGAGCTCCGGGCCGAGGAAACAAGCCGCGGAGCGCCGAACGCCTGCGCGGAAGGATCATGCTACCGTTGCCGCAACGGTCCCAGGTCGAACAGCTGGATCTCTTTGCTAGCGCGGTGAGGTATATAGAATTGTATATCGAACATGGAATTTTACAAGGATTTATAATCCATCTTCTCAGGGACATTCCATGTGAGCCCTTAGCCTTTCCTGAACCCTGCGTAGTATGCTACTCAATAACCTCTAGATCCTACGAACAGACCTTTGTACCGCCATGCTTTCAGATGTGAACAGCAAATTCTACCAAGCCTAAGTGCCTTGTACAGTAGGTACACATCTGATTGGCTTCCAATGTAATAAGTCGAGCACAGCACAGCAAAATAATTTTCTGGCCTAATGTCCTGTCATGGCTACTCAACTCGCGAAAGGGGGCATTATTGTAAGCCCTTGTTCATGTCGCCCCTTCGGCTACTCAATGTACGTCCCAGCGGGTCTCGTTGCAAACTGGTCGCCCACAAGAACGTTCGGGACTACAAGAACTCTATCCAGGTTCTTCGTATAAAACGGCGAGTGCGAAAAAGTCGGTGTACCAAGAACGTAGATTCATCAAGATGTCTACTACTTCTAACACAGTCAATATCATCGAATACGAAGCCTTGTGAGTAAATTGCCGATATACGAGGTACATGGAACTAACTTTTTCTAACAGTCGGTTGATGAACTATGGGTTGACAGCGGCCGTTGGTATGGAATTTTAGCTTGCTCTAACGGCTCATACCGATTCGTTTACAGCTCTAGCTTGCTACGAGTATCTCATTACATTCAAATATGAGATAGAAACCGTGAGAAAGCGCAAATGGAGCGCAGGCACATGGATACTAGTGCTGAACCGATACTTCATGATAGCGACTGCGGTTCTAGAGATCTCCCCCTCTAGCTTTATGGTGAGTATCTCATTCTGAACATAACAACCGAGCCGTATGTACACCAATGTCATACAGATGTAAGTGCCTCTAACCACCGCAACTCCTTTGGCTTACTCCCTCTTACTCTAGCTGTAACAACACCGTGGGCATGAATATCCTGAGTTTTGCTGTAAATGGGGCGTTGTCAGATCTTCCTGGTGCCAGTATGTACTTAACACTCTCGTCACTACCTTAGATACTAACGCGAGTAGTATTTGGTGTTTTGCGAGCACTGGTTTTGCTGACACACGACCGATGGAAGCTGCCCGTGATTTCCCTGTTGGTCGCTTTGAACATCTTCGTCTTCGCTGCGAATACAGTGAGCTTATCAGTACTATGAAAATACCCTTCTTTCTCTGAAGCTTCTGCTCTAGTACGTCGATTTCGTAACGCAGTGGATCTACGCAGAGGATCCTCTTTTGGGCCCTGCGTGCTATATGAATGGGTTTTCCGCTTCTCCCACAAACATTTTTCGGTATGTGGAATCTTATCGTGATATGGAGTTGTGGACTTATTTGTTCTTTGTATCCGCAGTCGTACGTGGTATATCTACAACACCATTTTTGGTTTAACATAGTGAACAACAGTCAATTTAGCCGCCGCCGTGGCTGCGATCTTAGCTGCATTGATCGTAATCGCCATCACGGTAGTAAAAACAGTTCGTCGTATACACGAAGCTCGCTCTCTTGGAATGCAGCCTTCTATCTGCGAGACTCTGTTACGAGATGGTAAGTCTTAGTGCTTGTTTCTGGTCGCCCAAAGGCTGATAGCGGAATATGTCAGGGAGCCTGTACTTTGTGTAACAGTCATATAACAATAGGCTGGAAGTGTAACTGCTGACTATGACTTCTGCATAGGTTTTGTTTGGTCTTCGACGTGACACAGACCCTCGCAATGATCGCTGTACGTGTATAGCAATACCGTTAGATGCTTCACGTCTAATTTTGTCACAGGGTGCTGTCACCGCCGCGCCTATTAGCTCCATCATGTTCTCTATGGCCGAAGTGTGAGTCTTCGTGTCATCCTAACTGTTACTCTTATATCTCTCAGTCTATGCTTTACATCGCTCTCGCGGTTCATCATCAACCTACGTCAAAATGATCGTCCAGACGATGGAACGCTGACCGGAAATGACCAGCCCGTGATGAACAACCTCATCGGAAACCTAGGCGAGCCACTCGACTTCGAGGCCAAATACCGTGAGGAAGATGAAGTAGCGAAAAGCAGTACCAAGGATGGTGGTGGTTACATCCCAGGCGCTCTAAACGTGGGTTACCTTGCACATAACTACGAGATAGAAGAGTCCGTGGTGATACCTGATCACGATGACCCCGCTATCCCGGGACAAAGCGATATCCAGGAGGTGTGTGTCATTTTACCTCAGACCTGGCCTTCTACAATGTGTTGAACACCTTGAACGCCTCTAGGTTCCGGTCGACGCGCTTCGTTAACTGGTGTTTGCCTTGAAGCACTCGTCTCTGTTCTTTGTCGCACTATCTTCGGTTGTGGGCACCTCGTTTGTCTGCTCCCAAAGTCGATACTTCAAGCAATACCTACTCCTTGTAACTCAAAATTGCGCAGACACCCTGAAGTTTGTAGCCCGCAGGCAAAGAATAAAATTGTATATTGAATACGACGAAAATGTCGTGATGCAGTGGTTACAGGATGTTAGAGACCAATAGCAGCGGTGAAACAATCAGATCAGATGTCTTTGCCGGTTGCGATTTTCTTCTGTAACTCGCGCAGCTCATGTTCTAGTTCCGCGACCTGAACACCCCACCGATCTGCCTCGCCTTCAATCAGTTTCGTCATCTTATCCCGTTCGTCCTGCCGGGCTTTAATGGCGAGAGGCAAAGCCTTTCCGACGAGCGTCCACTTATTCCACCAGATAGACATATCTTCCCGAGCCGAACCTGTTACCCTCGCCTGGTCCAGCGCAATCCCGTAAGCGTCAGGCCAGCGTACCCCCGCTACCAGTTGACAGTCCATAGGACATATGCAGCTGAGGAATATCGCCATAGGATCGACCTGGTCAATGGGCGAGCTGCCCAGAGCAAGCTTAGAGAGAACCTGGAACGGCAGCGTCGCTAGTGGAACAGTAGGCGGCGCTTTATTGCCGTCGATATTTATTGAGAGCTCTCGTAGGTGGAGACAATGTTCGGCGAAGGGTAGCAGGGCGAGCGGCGAAAGCGCAGGAGGATCGATCTCGGGGATAGCGTCGGAGTTGAGTAATAGGACTTCTAAGAGAGGCCAGCTGGTAGCGAGGTCTTCCATGTTTTTCTCGAGTATGTGGAGCTGATAATCCCATCGTAGTTCGAAGGTCCTGAGATTACGGCATGCTAAGAGAGGTTTGATAGTCTCGAAATTGGGGCGCGCAGCTAATGGAGGAGGCAACGGAGTGATAACAGCTCCGGGAGCCAATACAAAGTCAATGTACAGTGCCGTAAGCTGCCCATATTGTGCGACAACGGTGTAAAAATACCTCTCAAGTACGGGAGGATTGTCGATAGCTAGCACTTGCAGGTGTATGGACGAGAGACGGGAAGGTGTGAATGGGAGATTGGCGAAGTCAGTCGCATGTTGTAGATGCGCACTGAAGCTTAGTTTCTTCAATGAAGGGAAAGCACCGTCGAGAAGGATGGGATGGAAGTTGGCGACGTCTGCGCGATCACCTGTACCCCCCTCCGTCGGTCGAGTGAATTCGATAGTTTCGAGGCTGGGCAGGATCGCCAGTGCCGTCATCGCAACATCTGTCAGGAAATACATGGGGACCACGAGCGCCTTGAGCTGGGACGTTCTGCTCAATAGCGACAGGATCCCGTCTTGTATATGGTGCATTGGGGCATCAGATAGTACCTCGAGCTTGATCAAGTGTGGTACTCGTTTGGCGATATATTCGACGTAGTTGGACAAGGGGTGAGTCGCATCGTCGAAGAAGCGAAGAGACAAGGTGTTGATATTAGAATGCATGAACGCCATTGAGCGAATTTGTCGCTCGGCGCTTGTCGCCCACCAGGTGAGATAGCGGAGATTCGGTAGCAGGTGATTGCGAGGACTCGGGCGAGTACGCGAGATTTCATCGTATACACTAGCCTCCAACTGCATGGATCCGGGAAATGGGCTGTCGTCGTCCAACTGCAGCATGCGCACTTTGTGCGCGTAGCAGTACCATTTTTCCCAATCTTCCTGTTGTAATGCTCGACAGAATTTCTGCATGGGGTGGCGTCAGGCGTTTGCACTAGATGTTGGACAGTGACGTACTGCAAGGAAGTGTGTGCCGCGGAGAGTTAAGGTTCTCTTCGTTGCGACGGGAGCTAGAAGACTAATCAAAGGCCGGAGATCATGGAGGATGTTCCAGAGAAGATCGAGCGCAACTCGAGACCACTGCTTGCAGACTAGAGCAGCATTAAGGAGATTCTTGGCGTCCAAGAACGATAGGATATGAATCTGTAGTTCCACGACAAAGAGGACGTGTTCGGCATGCATGGCTGTCAGAAGCGGGGTTACGGCACTCCTCGCGCAAATCTTGGGCTTCCCATTGTTTATAAGATCACCGCGGTACAAGCGCTACATTGCGTCATCTTGGCCTGGCCGGCTGAGCACGGCGGACGTTCGACGTTGGACACCAAAAACGACAGTCCGATCTGGAGGAAGACGTCGTCAGTATCGTGAAAGCAGCGTGTATGTGAAAACATTAGCCAGAAATAACTCGCTATTATTCTGATGTCTCAGATGAACAGACCTAGAATAGATATGATGCAGCGTATAATCTTGGCACACTCGGCTTTCACACACGAAGTCTTCCTAAGATAAGAGGGAGTGAGGGCACGGTCTCTGCATGTCATGCAGGATCGAAGGTCGGAAAGACATAAGAAATGGTGTGTTTCTTTACTTTGGCATATGCAACGAGCATGTTAGCGTGGTTTGATCAGGCCAGCTCTGAAGACGCACCATGGGAACGGTTCAAGCAGCTGACCATTGTACAACTCGGGCGGAGAATGTTAGGCATGACATGAATGACATGTAACAGACATTCATCAAACAATCGATCGCATAAGTGCACAGACTTTCTAAACCACCTACAACCTCTGCTCAGGCTGATGTTACTCCCAGGAGGTGAAACTGACGAGGCGATATGAAATCGGTGAATGCTGGGCAGCCTAGTAGAAGTTGACCAACTTGGATATCGTCGCGTGCTCGTCTTCTAACACAAGGTTATCTCCGAGAAGCTTTGAATACGATATTCGTCAGTGATATATGACTTGCCATGACAGTTAGCAGACCGCCCACCTTATTCACCTTCAGATAAGCGTCCATGAACTCGTCGCCTAATGTCTCTTTCAATACTAGGTCAGCCAGCAGACATTTCCTCGCCTCTTCCACGCTCCTCGGTAAGCGAGACGCAGTCTCCACACCCAATGCAATGCGTTCTGTGTCTTCCATCAATACAACTGCCTTTCCGCAATCACCTGTCCGTAGCTCCGATCTATCCAATATGCCCTGTGCACCCGCAACGAGGAGGCCAGCTAGGACTAGGTACGGATTCGCTGTTGCGTCGACGCAACGGACCTCGAAGTGATGCAAGCCCCGCGAACCTGCGAGACGAACGGCGGCTTCACGATTGTCCGTACCCCAGACTGCATACGTGCCACCCGCCCACACACCGTCATGAACACGATTATAAGAGTGGGGCGTGGGGAGCGTAATCGCACAAAGCGCGGGAAGATGAGTGAGCAAACCTTGCAGGAAGGAGCGCTCCGTAGGAGCAAGCGTGGGTGCACGCGCCACATCGCTGCGTAGGGACCCGCCATTTGCCGAAGACGCTGCGGCATTGTGGACGGATATGTGCGTATGTGATCCGTTCCCGCCGTCTTAGGAAGGAAAAGCATTGATCAGCCGGGCTCAAATAAGATCAGTTGAACAGATCGCTTACAGCGAGAGCTCAGTTTGGGTGCAAATGTTGCTCGTAGGCCGTGCTTATTGGCAATATTGTAAATCGTCTCGCGTGTGTAGACGAGCGCGTCAGCGGCCTCAAGAGGGGCAAGGGGGCCTGTGACAACTTCGTACTACAACCCGCATTGGCATAAGCGTACAGAACAGACTAGCACAAGCCGATTACACACCTGTCCGCGGCCTCCCTCTCCATGATATTGCTGCACCTCGACTCCCGCCGAAAGCAAACTCTCCGAGATTTCCTCTAACACTACACTTTCTATCGCGCCGCCAGGCAACTTCGCTGAGGTTGAGTAGTCCGCGTTGTTTATGGTGACGATCGGGTCCGTCGATTTGAGTAGTACGAACTCTGATTCAAACCCAACTAGGAACAGTACACCCGCCCTATCCCGGGCGTCTTTCACGATCCGCTGCAACATGCCGCGAGGGCATAGAGAGATGGGGTTCAGGCCAAGCGTTGGCGGTGGTACTTTGAGCTGGAAGAATCCCATGATGCTGGCATGACCGGTTGCATAGGGTAGTATCCGGAAGCTGTTTGTGTCGAAGACATATAGGTATTCGCCTGCGCTTGTGAGGCCTTCTGTGAGATTTAGGTGCACGAGACCGAACGTGACCTTCGCGACAGGGATTCCAGGACGCGTCGACTTGAGAAGTCTGGTGAAGAATACGCGCGAAAGAATCCTAAAGCGCGGTACGTTGGTGTAGTCGAGCCACACCACGCGAATCCACCGCACTCCGAGCTGTTCAATTTCGGAGAGACTGAAACGTGGCCGGTCATCGACGGTCTCCTGATTATCTGAGGCGATGCCGGCGGGGGTATAGGGGACACCAAAGGCATACGGGTCGTTAGACATGGGATCTGTGTCTAGGAGGTCAACTTCCACCAGGAGAAGTGCTAGTGAACATGAACACAAACTTCAAATGTTGGGCTATATCAATGACATGCATAGACGCCACCTGATGCCTAGGTACGCGCTATGTTGCAAGATGCCGCCCACACTCCAGGAAGAAATGTGCCCGAATAAGTCCTGCCAAACACCTCAATGAGTGCCTCTAATATTCCTTTACAGGCCTTTCATATGTCCTCCTGGGGAATACAAGTTTGAGTGGTCTCGCTGTATATTTCCTGCCAAGCTTAACCTAATGAGCGCATTGAGAACGTCTAGGAGGAAATGTACAACTCACCATCACGCCTCCATCACTAAGCCGTCGCACGTTTAGCCTTGTACAAACCGACTACCAGAAGTGACAAACTTAGGGTCCACAGGATGGTTACAGGTTACAGAGCACGTCTTTCACGAAGTCGTGTTAAGATGAAAGTAGGATAGAAAATGCTCGCCGGGAAGATCGTCACAGTGAGAGCAGACGAGCGGACTTTGTAGTCCGGGATGGCGGATCATTCTATCGGTGATGGAATCCAGTATAGGATACTTTGATCCGGATAGACCCTCTGACGCCGCAAGCGCCAGGAGTGACGCTTTTCTCCTCGATCCCGAACTTCGAAGTTCTTACCGACCATTATTGCTATATACTTGAGTTCATGACTTGCGAAATATTCATGAAAGCGCCTGTGCAACAGGTTACATGGCTGCATCTTGCACACTGTACATGATCAAGCCTCAGGGAGTGGCCCGCGTACACCACCCGTTCTATTCGGATTGCTTGTGAGTCTATCATACATTCTATGACGGCGTGCTAAGCAATGCATATCTAACCTTACTCATCTTCTATATAGGCTATGCAGAGCTATGATTATAGAAACTCTGTTAGTAAATCGGTACACGGCCCTGACTCTCCCCGGCTTATGTATTGATTTCAGTGACATAGCGATAAGATGCCCAAGCGGTAACTTTGGCAATTGCGGAACATATAGTGCTGTATATATCTACTATTCTGCTAATGTACTGGCCTGTGCTAACGGAGTTTATCTTCTTAGCGGCAAAAGTGCAGGACCTACCGGTGCGGAGATATGATCCCATTCTTGGTGGGCCTGGTACTGTCAGTGAGCCGTCTCACTGGTTAATTCTACTGATTTTCATTCCATCTCTAGACCATAAAGGACACTCATCCAGCCAAATTTTCGCAAATTTTCTACCTCCACAGCACTATGTGCAAATTTGCATGATACCGTCGCTTCTTTCGAGGTCAAGGAATGCGCTAAATCAGCGTCCTTAGGACTATGTTGGTACATAAGCCAAACATACAACATAAGGTGAACCCTGCCTTGCCACTTACGTCAAGTATACTGCGCTACAATGTTGCTGAAAGGCTACTATTCACTATAGTGGGACCTAAATACCTATCTCCTACGTGGTCAGCGTCCCGCCCTCTTTAGCAGCGTATCGCGCTTTGACGACGCCAACGCCTCCCGCCAGCGCGATCCCTTGCAGTACTCAGACGCACTCATCCTGCGTTCAACTCTATGTCTGCTAGAATGGTGAGCTAAGTGGCATTGGTCCGTGTCTCGCTCGATAATTGACTGTGACTCGTATGCGCTGTGCGCAATAGGTATATAAACAAGCAAGCAATGTCCTGCTTTCGACAAGCCGCAACAATCTCTCGAATACACGCATATCACACTTCACCTCGCATTCGACATGGCCAAGTCCGGAGAATGCATCCGTATCCCCGACTTCCACGCCCTCACCCCGTGGCGGACGTCCTTCAACCCGCACTTCACAGAGGTAGCTGCAGCCTCGTCCGCGTGGGCCCTCAGCTTCGACATCTTCAGCGGCCCCACAAGCCAGAAGAAGCTCGAGATATTCCAAAAAAGCGGCGGCGCGCTGCTTGCGGCCTACGTCCACCCGACCACTGGCGTAGACGGGCTGCGCACTGCATGCGACTTCATCAACCTGCTCTATGCCATCGACGAGCTGACGGATTGTCAGGACTCCGTCGAGACGGGGCGGACGGCGCAGACCGTTATACGATCTGTGCAGGACGAGGCGTACGACGATGAGACGCCGCTGTCCCGCATGACGAAGAGGTGCGTGCGTATTCTTGTATTTAGCCCGCGTATTGAGACTACGTCCCACCTCTTACGCTCACACTCACTGATACTGACGTTACCTGCTCACGCTTTGGCTTTGCATCGCGTGCTAATGCAGTTTCATGAAACGCCTCGAACCATTCGTTGGCACAGACGGTCACGCACGCTTTATTGAACACGTCGCGTCCTACATGCGGGCGGTCGTCACCGAGGTCGCGCACCGCGAAAAAGGCATCGTGCTGGAGGTCGCGGAATACGATCCCTTGCGGCGGGAGAACAGCGCCGTACCGTGCTGCTTGGTGCTTATCGGCTGTGTACTGGGCCCGCGGATGGACTTGCCTGATATCGTGTTCGAGGACCCGGCGTTCCAGAGGATGCACATCGCCGCGGTGGATATGATTAGTTGGTCCAATGTGAGCTTTATCTATGACTATAATGCGCTGATATGGGGATGATGGCTCATTGTTTATCGTATTTACAGGACGTTTATTCGTACAAGAGAGAATCGGAGATGGGACATGTGACAAATAATGTCCTGACTGTCTTGCGGCGCAACAGCACAATGTATCTCCAACAGGCTGTAGATCAAGCTGGCGTACACTACCGTGAGCTGTACGAGGCATTTGAAGCGGCCCGGGCTCAACTGCCGTCTTACGGCGCCGAGCTGGACATTATCGTTGCGTAGGTCATCGGTCTAGCATTAGTTCTCGCAACTCACGAGCATTTTTCTCAGTGAGCACGTCAAGGCCATGGAACACTGGGTCGTAGGCAATCTGGACTGGAGTCTTGCGACGCCAAGGTATTTCGGAATGGAAAGCGCCCGCGTGCGCCAGACATTGACTGTCTGGATATCTCCGTTTGAAGAAGACCGTTAGGTTTATCTATCTTGGAATTTGGGACAGGTGTGTTGAGATATTGCTTCGGAGTAAAGTGTGCCTTTAATTTCATTGAAGCAGAGTAGATTTTGTATCACATTGAACCTCGTAGAACTAGAAGCGCTTTACGCCACATACCAAATACGTTGACACATGGATCGGATTGAGTGCCACTTCTCGCTGTGATCAATTATCCACTATAGTCGTTTTCAGCGTACTTCAATGTCGATTCTATATCTCCGCCGGGTCATGCATACAGTACATCCTAGCTACACTAATATACCGCCGCCTTTGGAGAGCAGCGCGGAGTTTTGGTTGAAGCATACGAGCGTCTCAGGACTGTCTGGGCAACGCAAACTGTGTGGGTGCCTGAGTCACCATTTAATATTTAACGTTTAACCTCTTCCGGCTACCGGGACGAAAAATCACTTGCTCGGTAGGTTTAGGATAACTTGTGCTTGTTACGAACAAGTGTGCAAGCCCGACATGGGTGGCGGCGGCGGCGGGGGTAGATGTTAGGCCTTGACGCGTATTATCGCTCAATAAACACGGCTGGGAAGACGGACATAAATCAGGATCACTGCGCCGATCTAATATCTCTGGCTGGAATTGGTACTTTCAATTAAGACCTCGTCCGACCCGCCGGTGTCAGGCACGGTTCTATTATGGGGTGAACTGAACTGAAGGACATTCCACGAGGATACGCACGTAGTGACGCCCTCGGCAAGGATATATGTCATAGAGAAACGCGACAATTGCATGCACTCTTCGGAGATGATATGTGCGTATGGCGTAGCCATGAATATAAAGCCACCGGGCACCAATGATATGCTCTCAAGCTTGGACGCTTGGTTAGTACAGTATTTGTACGAGCAAGGGTCTGCTATTATGTACTTTCCATGTCAGAAGGCGTTATATGGAATCTTGACGTTTACTCCGACGCGATAAGCGTCGCGGAAGTAGTCTTATCGACGCGCTCAAGAGCGTAGATTTCAGCTTTGACGATCATGCTGGGTAAGTATGATAAAGTTTAGGGTGCGGCGGTGTCGTTATGCTGCGACTTACCCACGCAGGCGTTATGCTCCTGCTAAAGAAGCCGACAGAGGGGTCATATAGAATATCACTGCGGGTGATGAGGGAATCTGCGGAGAAACATACCGCAAGAGGACTGTTTGGTCCATGTGCGCGCGGCGGTGCAGCGCGCGACGCGTTCAGCACATCGTACGCGTGCAGACCGCAGTGCACATCTGCGGCCATCGATGAGTAACATAGCAGCAATCCGAGGCAAAGCATCCCAGCCAGAATATTTTGATTGCATCTTCCCAGCGACTCGAACTCGAGAATTTCCAGGACACGGGAAAAATAAAAGGACCCCGGATTTAGGATGAGTGTTGCTTACATAAGCATCGATGCTAGTTGTTAGTAGCAGCGAGCAACCCTTTTCCTCCGTCCTTGCTCTCGACGACCACGACGTCCTCGCCGTTCCACACAGCGACCAACGTTCCATTTCCTCTGCTTGTTGGACGACTTGCTCTGTTGCTGCCCCATCAACGACAACGCACTGATCACGATTGAGATCGTTGCCAACGGAAACGTGCTGCCTTTGTTTCAGCCGACAACCTCGAGGCCACCGTTACCGTACAGGCCGTCGCTCCGGCAAGCCCACTCGCCAGCACAAGCACCGCTTAGCATCGTCAAGTAACGTCTGCAAGTTTAACCGCTGCCCTCTTCGTCATGTCATCCCAGAGCGCAGCAGTCAACCAACGCTCTTTCCAACCGTCTAGCTCCCGCCACTCTAGGATCACTGTAGAGTACCACCGCCCGTCGAGGGAGTCTATCCAGGAATACGAGGAGCTCCTGAACCAGGCCAAGCTCAGCGCAGCTGCCATCGAAGCCCAGCATCACGACTCGTTTGTCCCTGCAAGACAGGCTCCGCCACCGCCTGTCTCTCAGTCAGCTGTACTTAATACACCCACCTCGACCTCACCGCCACGCGTCAGAAACTCCCTTCATAAACCTCCCCCTCGCAAACTTAGCGCACCAGCTCCTACCAAGAACATCGACAGTGATCCCTTCGCCGCCACCAACAACCTTAACATGCCTGTCAGTACCGGCACCGCACCCCCTCCGCGTCCCTCTCGCGCCAACACCGCTAATCTCAACGATATCTTTTCTTCTGACAACACGTCTCGACGTCTCTCAGATCCTGTGCCATACAGAGATGGCTCATCCTACAACGACATGCAGGATATTCAGAACATCCCGCCACCGCCGCCGATCCCGGAGCCGCTGACCAGCATGTCCTCAGCCAGCAGTCGCTCTCGCAGCAGCACGGCGGCCACCAAGTCCAAAAAGGGCATGTTCAACTTCATGTCTGATCTATTGAACAGCTCCAAACGCCTCGAGATCAGCACGCCTTACGATCCTGTGCATCTCACACACGTCGGTTTCAACTCATCAACAGGCGAGTTCACAGGTCTCCCCAAAGAATGGCAGCAATTGCTCCAGGAGAGCGGCATCTCCAAGTTGGAACAAGAAAAGAATCCGCAGGCTGTGATGGAAATCGTGAAATTCTATCAGGAAGGTAGAGGAGAGGGCTCGGTATGGGACAAGATGGGCGCAGTCCATGCTCCGCAAGCTCAATCATCTAGAGCCTACACAGACGACGGCTTCCAGAACCCGGTAAGTCTTTGCTCCTTCTCATTTCCGCACCCCAAGCTCAAGACTGCCGCCAGCGCGCTGCGCCTCCTGCCCCGAAGCGGCCCTCGGGCGCGCAGACGTCCCAGCCGACCAGCCCACAGGCATACCGCCCGGCACCAGCGCCGCCAGCGCCCCTTGGTCCTGCCCTCGACCGCTCCACCTCCCAACGGCTGCCCGCGACCAAGCCGCCCAAGAGCGTGGACCAGCTCACACGCGCCAACACCACGCGCGACCGGCGCTCGCCTGGTCCTGGCCACCCGCCGTCGCACTCGCACCCACACGTCTCGCAAAATGCGCCGGGAGGCTCGCCGACGCCTGCACACGCGATACCGAAGGCGCTGAAATCGTCCCCCGTCCCTGGCTCAAATGAGCTGTCCACGAAGTCATCTCCGTCGGGTGACTCGCAGAAGCGACAACAGCCTGGCCAGTCGTCGAGCTCACAGACCGTGCAGAAAATGCCTGCGACGGGCGCCACGCCACGGCGGCGGGAAAAGAAGGGTGATAAGGATAAGGAAGCAGATATTGTGGCTCGGCTGAAGCAAATATGCACCGATGCGGATCCCACAAAGCTATATCGTAACCTCACCAAGATTGGCGCAGGGTAAGTCTTCGACAGCGTACTTTCAACACGGCTGTGTTATTTACAAGCTTTCTTCGCGCCATTTTTAGTGCTTCTGGCGGTGTTTACACTGCTTACCAAGTGGGAACGAATATGTCCGTGGCCATCAAGCAGATGGATCTCGAGAAGCAGCCGAAGAAGGACCTCATTATCAACGAGATCCTCGTCATGCGCGCGTCGCGGCATCCAAATATCGTGAACTACATCGACTCGTTCTTGTACAAGAACGAGCTGTGGGTCGTGATGGAGTACATGGAGGGCGGCTCCTTGACGGACGTCGTCACCGCCAACCTCATGTCGGAGGGCCAGATCGCTGCGGTCTCACGGGAAACAGCGCAGGGCCTCGAGCACCTCCACCGCCACGGGGTCATCCACCGCGACATCAAGAGCGACAACGTGTTGTTGAGCTTGAACGGCGACATTAAACTCAGTACGTACCTCTCACTCGTTTTTTCCGCGTGTTTGGACGGCGGCTGACGCGTGTTCTGCAGCGGACTTTGGTTTCTGTGCGCAGATCTCGGACGGGAACGCCAAGCGGACGACCATGGTTGGTACACCGTACTGGATGGCGCCAGAGGTTGTCACGCGGAAAGAGTATGGCCCCAAGGTGGACATCTGGAGTCTGGGTATCATGGCAATTGGTACGTAGCGTCGTACGACGGAATCGGCGTGGTCTCATATTCGCTTTCGATACACAGAGATGATCGAGGGTGAACCACCATACCTCAACCAAAACCCATTGAAGGCTCTATACCTCATCGCCACCAATGGCACACCGACAATCGCAAACCCCGAGGCGCTGTCGTCTACCTTCAGGGACTACCTGTCGAAGACGCTCGAGGTAGACGCCGAGAAGCGGCCAACTGCGTCGGAATTGCTTCAGGTATGTCCTCTTAATGTCCGCGTCTCTAGCCGTATGTTCAATTCGCCTCCAGCACCCCTTCTTCAAGCTGTCTGAGCCTCTGCGCACGCTCTCGCCACTCATTCAGGCCGCCCGGACCCTCTCAAAGAAATAAACATCGGACCCCCGGATTCCCCTTCGCGTGCCCCGGCTCTGTGCATCTGCCCTCCTCGCTGAACTCATCTGCGCTTGTTATCACGGTCTCATCTTAATCCGCGCTCCTTGGATCTCTCTGACTACTCGTTGTGCTCTATCATGTCTGATCGGTGTTCATGGTCTTGCGTCCGTATACATACATACAACATATACATATACATACCGTACATCCATTCCCCCGTTCGTTCGTTCACTCTTGCCACCTGCAGCTCACCCCACGTCATATGTTGTGCTACGTAAGAAGTTTTACTCCATCTCTGTAGAATCGTAGGCTCCCTCATACCATCGCTACGCATCAGTTATTGAAAGACAATGTATCTTCCCTATGCTCGCGGCTGCTTTGACGGGCGTATGGCATAATGATACAATGATAGCATCTACAATACAAGGAGCCTGGGGTGCGCAGCACCCCGAGGAAGCTTCTGGCGTTCGCCATGTTAGGCAGGAGATAACGAACGTTCGCTCAGCTTCTGCAGCTTGCCCCCACGGGTAGAAGCTCAAGCGGAGGCGGGATGTCGGCGCCGCTGTCGCGCGCTCGCAGGTCGGGCGACTATGAGGCGTGTTTCTGGTCGCGTACCGCGCCGCTGACTTTTGCGCCACGGCTACAGCAGCTCACGGGTACATTCACCATCATCAGCATGGGGCTGCTCGCGGGCTCACTTAGCTGTACATGACATCCTTCAGCTGGCTCACGATCGCTGGGCTTCTGCAGCTTGCCTCCACGGGTAGAAGCTCAAGCGGAGGCGGGGACGTCGGCGCCGCCGCTCGCAAGTCGGGCGAGTATGAGGCGCGTGCACGCGTGTTGTTCGCGTGTTGCGTCTGGTTGCGTACCGCGTCGTTGATCTTTGCCAGGCTGCGCTACGGGTACAGCAGCTCACGGGTACATTCATCACCATCCTCGCAGGCTCACTTGGCTGCACGTGATATTCCTCAGTTGGCTCACGTTCGCTGAGTCCCTGCAGCTCGCCCCACGGGTAGAAGCTCAAGCGGAGACGGCGACGCCGCTTGAAGGTCGGTGAGACGCGTGTTATTGGCACGTCGTTGATCTTTGTGCCACGGGTACAGCAGCTCACGGGTATCGCTATTAGCATGGGGCTGCTCACGGGCTCACTTAGCTGTACATGACATCCCTCAGCTGGCTCACGATCGCTGGGCTTTTGCTGCTCACCCCACGGGTAGAAGCTCAAGCGGAGGCGGACTCGGTATGTTAGCTAACGAGTGGGTTCATCAACAGCTTTGAGCTGCGCAGACTGTTCGCGGACTCGCTTAGCTGTATATGACATCCCTTAGCTGGCTCTTCTGCGGGTGCAGCAGCTGATGGGAAGGCTTCAAGCTCAGGCTTCATAGGAAATACAACGGCCACTGGCAACAGTGAGGGATCTGACGATGACCATAGCCCAGCGCCGTAGGCACGGGTCAGCAGCTAGTTATTGAGAAGGAAGCAAGGAAAGATAGATACAAAAGTCTTGGGTATGACAACGTGCACACTGCTACACTGCTATAGATACAACTGAAAGTCCGTCTCTGTGTCCTCCGTTCAACGTTCAGCACCAAGCGGACCATCCTGTGACGGCGAGTGTGAATTTTCAACTAACCGTACAATACGCTCCAGACTCACCAGAGAACATAAGACCTAAGTTGTTGATGTCAGTGGCTTCGGCAATGAGCTCGTTGACCGTAAACTGCACGCTGAGCCCTTTGTCCAGCTTTCGCGCGACAGCAGAAAGCGCACGGTCGGCAGCCTCGGCACCATGCCCTGCAGATCTGTCCAAACCAGAGACAAAGCGTAGTGCTTCTCCCTCGAGGTTGTCGGTAGTCTGCGCTTGCTCGGACTGAGCCTGCCTCATCTTCTTGTCGCTCGCAGTCCTAGCACGAAAGTCAGCTTCCCTGCACTTTTAAAAATCTACGTGAACCAACCAAAGGGCCAAATGATCGTATTTGAGGACCTCCAGCACTGTCATGATGACTTCTGAACGATCTCGGAGGACACGCAAGGTTTGCTCTGCACAACGTTGAAAGACGCCTTTGGTGCCCGAAGTACCAAGCCCATCGACCATGTCCCTCGTGAGGCGGAACGGTACACGTTCTGGTATCGTTAGCAGCGTGCCCTATGGGGTATGAGGTGAGCATATATTGATCATTCAGAACGCTGACATACCTGCTCGAACGCGATACCCAGGTCTATATGGACTACTTCGCCCGTCTTGTTGTGAATCAAGATGTTGGAAAGATGCCGGTCACCTAAGCCCAGAAGATACCCAACGATAGATGTCGCAGCTACGCTCCGTGCATAGTGAAGCCGCATACGGAACCACGGCATAGGCTCTTTCTGTTTCTCGGTAAAATAGTGTCTCATCACCGGCTTCCAGACATCACAAATGTCTCTGAAGACTTTCTTCCTTTGTTCGTCACTCACTGGAACACCATTGCTGAGGCGAGTTTCGATTTTGCTGATGGAGCCTTTCACAGCATCGTTGTCGATATACTTGCCTTTCGAAACGGGTGCGTATCTGGAGAGACATTAGTACTGAAGACAGCTTGTCGACTGACTACGTACGTACTTTGTATGAGCGCTAGGAAGCCATGATACCAACGGGGTAGTGTGCTCGACCCATTCAAGTACCCCAGCTTGCGGCGCAAGCGGGATGATCTTATACGTTAGAATGTGTAGGTCTCGACGCAAACTTTCACGGTCCCCCCTAAGCACAACGTTGACCAACCCGAATACTTGCTCCATCACTGCGTCCTGTCTGAGGTCGTCTTGTCCTTTGAACTGGCACAGAGAGGTAAGCGAGGAAGCAAGTAAAATCGTAGGATATAGTGACCCTACCAGTTGCGTATAGAACTGGCCATCTGTCCCTTGACATGACATGATCTTCGGTCGGTTTATTCCTCCCGCATAATTAACTGTGGACCGATACCTGACGATCGACACGAACTGATCATATTTGTTATCAGGCTTTAATGTGACTTGAGCCGTCAGCACAGGCACTGGTATGTTGCTCAGCCTAGATATAAGCTGATCTGGCGGGACCAGTTTCGGTAGTTTTTGTTTGCTTCCGGCTCCGAACATCGCCCATTCTACACATGCGGCACTCAGCCGCTGAACGTTAGTCGCACGTGTAGAAGTACGTTCGTCGACGCTGTTCTGCAACTGCTGAAGTAGATTGGCCGCTGTCTGCTCGCGTGGTGTTCGGACTACAGGCACTGCCTCCCCGGATGGTGCTTGAACTTCGGACGCTTGCGAACAGTAGACCGAGTATAAGCAATGGAATGGATGATCGGTGCACATGCGGGTCACCAGCTCCAGCACGACCTGGGAGTTGTCCATGGGCATCAGAGAATCTGGTGGTGGAGGATTGCGCAAATGGGCACATAGCTGATGCGTCAAGAAAACAAACTTGTGTGAAGGAACACGTTTCACGGCCGCTGCAACTTCATTCGTGCTACTACGTTCGAAATTGGCGAACCATAGAGAGCAAAGACGGATGGTCGAGTCGTCATCAAATTCGTCCGATAACTCCAAGGAGCGCGAATACATCTCGACGGCGCGGTCCAGGAAACTGTCGCGCGATTGATGATGTGCATCATATTGCTCGCGGTCTCTTCTCAACATCCGTTCTGTCTTCGTAAGCATGTTGTTGATCTCAATGCGTGGTTTTATCTCAAGTGTTTCTTGTAATAGCTTCTCTTGAGAAGCCTGCTTAGCCGTCCCGAGATCGATCAGGACTTTCAATCTGAGCAGGTCAGGAGATTTGGCGATAGCATGATATTGCCTCTCGGCAAATATAGCATAATCGCGGCAAACGGAAGCGAGATTCCCGTTACGATCAGTCGAGTCCTTGAGGCGTTCGAGCAGTTCGATAGCTGGATCGAAGTAACGAGCCATGATAGATGCAGGTTTTTCCAAACAAGCTTGAGACGCCCACGATCCCTGCGAGGTATTGTTGGAACAGCCATTGAAATATAGTATCTGTGTACTTACCAGTAAGGCATATACCATCGACCGCTTCCGGATCTCGTGAGGCAGTTGTGTCTCGCCTCCTACCTCGATGTCATCTCGAACTGTATGAAGAAATTGCATAGCGGTCATCGATTCGTTCATCATCCATAGGACGTGGGCAAATTCTTGGGATACTTCGAGTTCCAAGTTATCGCTGTGTAGCTTCTGAGCTTGGACTATAGCATTCAGCGCTATCTGCGCTCTTCCGGCTTCTCTAGCGGCCCTAGAAAGAGTGACGAGATTCCTAGCTTCCAGATCAACCAGTTCCTTAGTGAATGCTGTGCGCATATCACCTAGCTGTCCTAGCTGTTCTTGACGTCGAGCCAAACGGAGCAAAGAGATCCGAGTAGTCATGATAGCTTCAAAATCCGAGAATCTAAAAGAACGGCACGTTATTATTTCAACCGAGGAGGACAAACATCGTGACTCACTCCATTGCAGAATCCAGCTTGCTGAATATATGATCAAACTTATTCGTGAACGTTCTGGACCGGAGACAGCCCTGGACCTCCTCCGTCCGCCATTGACGTACTTGTTCCAAGCACATCAGACCCTGCGTGACAGCCCTGATCGTTATTAAGTTCTCGTCCCCAAGTGAGCGTAGTGCTTGCATTTCCTCTCGAAGAACTTTCTCTACTCCACGGTCGATGGCTACAGGGTTACGCTCTTGGTTGAGTAATCGAAGTGCAAGGTACAATGAAGAATCGGTGGCACGTGAGGGGGCTTGTTCCGGAAGATCCCATGTTTCTGTCCTCCATCCGAGACTGTAGATCATAGAGCTACCCTGCTGGTCCTGGAACTGTGGATTGTGCAGAGCAGACATCGCTAGTCGGTTGAAGCCAAACGAATGCATCGATAACAATAAGCCTTGGGTGTCCATGTGACTGACATTAGTTGCTTCAACGGCTGCGCCATGGTACTGAAATGCCTTGTCCCATTGCTTCTCGTGATGAAAGGATCGGAGGAGGAATTGTTGTTGATTTCGTGCCTGAATTCCATAGAACCCGTCCGGCTCATCTATGCGATCATAGATATCATATAGGACCTGTTCAACCTCTGACCGGTCTTGGCTCCCTCTCATGCCGTGTTCCGCAGCAAGCTCCAAGAAGAGCAGGGCAGTCGTGTATGCACCGCACGTGATAGCGTTCTTACTGAGAAGAATGAAATCGATGAGCAGCCATAGATCGTAGCCTAGAGGGGGGGATTCCTTGACTGGCCCGAAGTGACGTAGATGAAGAACGGTGTTGAGGATAGCCTGACGACTGAGCGTAGACGATGTCTCGCTTCCCAATACTTCGGAGAAGTACCCTGAAAGTAGCTTTCGATGTGGCCGGGTTCGCTGCGTTTCTTCTGTCCGCAACAAAGTATAAACCAAGAGTGGAAGTATCTCTTCCCCAAATGCTGTGTCTGATCGGAGTATGTCGACCAACGACCCATAAAATGATTCATTCGTAGCTAGAAAAGTCGCCAGAGAGGTGGTGACATGACGAATCCAGCCTCCGAAGTCAGCTACAAGATTTGGGTGGGTCTTCAGGTTGAAACATTCCTTCATATCAATCCTATTGTACGCCACGGGGGATGTAGGATAGGCCTGCAACAGTCGAATCTCGATGTCGAGAGATGGTTTCCAGAGCTTACTTTCCTTAAGCGAGGGTTGTGTTTCACTGAAGATAGAGCGTATTGTCACGAAGGCAAGATTAACTCTTGATGTGGTAGACGAGGATAGACTCTTCAACAACGTCGCGAGTATGACCCTCTTCGCTATCGCCTCGTAGTCCGCATTCTTACTTGACTTGGATCTTGACGAAAGTCGTTCGCCTTGGAGATGCAGCTCTAAAAAATCCCGACCAGGATTATGATCGCGTTCTAGACCATCTATGACACCGCCCTTCTGAATGAGGAGTTGGGCGAACGAATCGATGTCTCCTGGGAATAAGTGTTGCGAGACTGGAATGAAGTCCTTTAATCTCCAAAAATCCGATCTGGCAAACTGAGATGTCTCGTATACGCCTTGATCCGCTAGCTGGCGTAGTTGGCGCACGAGCCGAAATCTATTGGATGAGAACTCCCTGTCTGCGAGGATTGTCGAGAGCTCTTCACAAGTCGCTTGTACCACGGGCTCCCGAGTTACATCATCTAGATCTTTCGGCCACGCTGATAGTGCTTGTTTGACAGACTTGGCGAATTCCGCTTGTGAACCTATGGCCCAATCTTCAATCCAACGTAGGAGATCATCGCCCGCAGCTATGGAAACTCCGTCCGTACTCAAGGTCCAATCATGAGCGACGCTAGCAACACGAAGAAGTAGCTCTGGCAGCTCTTCATCTTGCGTAAGACGGAACAAAACCCAGTGCAGAATGGACTTTACGCCTCGTATGAGATCAAATTGCAATAAGAGGTTTGCAGAGGCTTTGAACAACGTTCGAAGCAGCCGACTACCTTCCGGCCTGTTGTCGCTAAACTGTTCGTGATGACTCGCCACCCATAAGCAAATCGTGTTCAAAATCCGCATTTGCTCGTTGACGATTGGGTTACGTTCTAGTAGTGCGAACAGACAGTGTAGTACATGATAAGTCACAGCGCAATCGCCATGGATAGAGATTTCGTCGTGCACCTTATCCAATGCCTGTAGGATTGCAGTGGCTGAAGCGCAGGGAAGATTGAAATCATAGTATTTGGGAGCTTGATCGGCACAAAACTGCGTCAAGCCGGAGTACTCCATGGCAGCGGGCGGGTATCTTGCATTGAGGGCCGATATCACCGTACCTGCAGGGGATGAATCGTGATCGTCGAGAGTTCGCAAGATATGCACGACGACCTGGACCTTCTCACGTCGTAGGAGCGAATGAAGTTCTGTACTTGGCACCCCGAACGTCTTGGTAAGAGCTTCGAGAATCTCTGAAAGGCTCATAGGTACAAGGCCACTGGGGGTATTCGCGATGGTGTCGACGAGAATGTAGCTGATAGCTTCGGCGAAGTTTTCAGACAAACCGTCTGCTTGAGACTTCTGCGCTGCCTCGCAGAACTGTTTGAACAAACGAAGTCCCTTAGCCTCTTTCTCCGGACCACGGCATAATTGCAGGAGAGCGATGGGGGCGAACAAAGGGAAGGAAGATTCGACGAAATGTCGACGATCCTGATAGCCAGCAAGTTCCGGGGGGAGTAGTACGAAATCACGCTCGTGCTCGCAAATGGAGTAGGCCATCTGACTCGCATAGAGCTCGAAGAGTGCAGCCAAGCTAGGCAAGCCCAACAGTGCTGCAACTCCGCGCAGAACGGTAGCAACGTGGGTCTTGTATTTATGTTCATACAAGAAACTCTCCAGGAGATTCCAGTACGAGCCCCGCCGAACGTTGGCACAAAGGACCATGGCATTTCCCAAGGTGATGAACCTGGTGAGCATGTCTTCGTATCTGGGCGTCGTGTGAGTAGCAAGATCAGCATAAAATCGCGCAACTTACCGCTCTAAATTATTCGTAAGAGCTCCACGTAGCTTGCGGTATAATTCGACTTCGGAGATATCCAGCTGGGTGGCGACGTGAAAAACGCGAGCGTTCGAGACTGCAGCCCTGAACCTGACGCGGATGTCGAAGTCTCCGCACATATCGGCTAGCAAGTCGACCGGTCTCCGAGCTTCTTGCCCGCCATCGTTTGCAGGCCACGGTTCAAATTGGGGATGCTGAAGTATAAGCTGCTCGAGGAATCGAGTGAAAGAGTCTCGAACAGACCACATGTTCCAATGGGCGACATGTGCATCGCGAACCTTGAGAATCCACCCTAGAAGTTTTTCCATGGAGCCTACGAGGACCTCGTCTGTTGCGCCCATCCATTGGCAGAGCGAAGACTGCAGACATTGCATCACGAAAAGGAAAAGCTGTGGATCCCGACGATCACGTGGAGCAGCCACCAAATCCTCGCAACATTTGAAGAGAGAGATAAGATCGGTGGTATTTGGGCGCAGCATGCCCTGTCGGATGTTCCTGAGATAGCTGATTCCAAGAAGCAGGATAGTGTCCTTGTCCCTTTTCGGGAACATCTCCTTATCCTCTTGTAAGATCATGTCTCGGAGGTCGCGATCTCTGGTCGCTGCTTTTGCTTTTGCTTCGGGGGGCGTTTGTAGAATCGGGAAGACCACGAGGGACGATACCCAGGTATAAATCAGACACTTAATCAGACGGCTATCTGGGATGCTTTCCGCGGGCCCCAATAGCTTCAATCTGTCCGTTTGGGCCGCTTCTTCAAAACCCTGGTCATCGATGTCCGTCATGTTCTGCTGGACTGCGACGATCTTCAGACATTCGCGTACTGTATGAAGCACCGTTGCGATACAACCCTGGGCCTTTAAATGACGTCAATCTCTGTAACGGGCGCAATCGAGGCACGCTTACATGGAGATCATTTTGCAAAATAGCATATTGTAATGCGCGGCACGCCTCTACTCTTCGCCGCCGGCCTAAGTCGCGATCGGAGTTGAGCGATTTAAGGAGCTGGGTACGGACTCCGCTTCCTTCTCCAGGGCGTAGAAGAGTGTCCCAAGGGGCGCGGTCAGACTGTGGGCGTTCTGCATGTATCAGAGGTTCGAGAGCGGAGACAATCGTAGCTCGTTCGGCGACTGTCCATTGCGGATCTTTCATTTGCGGCGTGAGTTCGGTGAGTAAACGGCATGCTGCCAGGATTGCTCTATGTTCGGGCCTAGTACCGTTGACACGTAAGGATCCTCCAAATGCCAGTACTACGACCGCGAAGTCCAGACTTGTGCGGACCATGTCCGCAGTGTAATACCCAAAAGTGTTTTTCGGTGACTTCCATCCTTCCGATAACTCGTCCAAGGTCTTGATGAAGTAAGCTGAGAGTCTTTGTTCCTTTTCATTCGGCGGGGTGCGCTCATGATCTGTCTCAAACGACGGAGCGGCTTGAAGAGCATCTTGGTCCGCGCAGGGCTCGCTGTCGGAGGTGTCCTTTGTAAATTGCGGAAGGCGTGCGTAAAGCTGAAAGTCTCGGATGACAGCAGTGGCGTGCTCTTCTTCCACTGCGGATACAATGGGAGCGTCCGGCAGCTGCGTTTCGCAGACCAGCTGTGCGCCATCGAATGATCCGCGAATGGCACTTAGGAGGGCAAAAACGTCGGCCACTGTGTGCAGTGCCAGCGTTTTCTGACCAGACCCAGGGCGCCAAGAATCCATGAGCCAAGTCAGCACCTTATTGTCGATGCCGACCTGATGGAGACGGACGTCTTGGTTCGCAAGCCGCATACACAGGACCAAGAGAGCACAGGCTGAATCGTAAGGGAATGATGGGCCTTGCACGCTAAGATCTTTCGCGAACACTTCGACTTCTGTGATCGTCTTGTGCGGGTGAAGTAGGGCTTGCGCGTGGTGTAAGAGGACGTGAGAAACATGACAAGCCGCTCTGCAGATGGAAGGGGTATTCACGGAACGCATGGCTTGAACCCACACCCGTTCCCACAGATCTTCGGGGAGGCATGACGGAGACGAAGAGGACGAGGTCGTTTCTACGGATTGGAGTGTGCTAGCATGAGCTAAAGCGGCAAGGCAGAGGAAACACCATGACTGCACGGAAGGGTTATCGACAGAAAGCTGGGCCTTGAGAGCCTCTGCGATGTTCATCTGCAGTTCAGCGTGCAAGCTGCCCCAATGCCTGTCGATAAAAAAAAGCAGTAGCTGTAAATTGTAGATGCGAGTCCCGTCATCGGAGTTCGTCGTCTGCCTAAGAATGGCGACCACTGGGTCTTCCGCGGTCTTTCGTCGTTTCAACGGACGTTGTGGTGTTGCATGCGGCCGTTCGGAGTAGAGATACAACTAGAGGGAAGGTTCAAAAAGCACCAGACGGGATAAACAAAGGCCGGCGTACCTTTTGCACGCAGTCAGCGTGAAGCTCAAGGATACCCCAGGACAACGCTTGCTTGTCGTCGAGATGATGACCGTATTGGAAGGTACAAGCTCTGAAAGCGGATACTTCCGACTGGGGGAGGAGACGCAAACGTAGCGAGTTTAGTGGCAGATCATCTACACTTCTTTTATTCTCTGTTTCTGTGATTGCCTCCCATAAGGCGGTGATGCCCTCTGCAACAGGCGAGGGATCCGTCTCTGTTGACAAACTCAGAGTATAGTACGGCAGAAGTGTTCTGAAAATGATGGTCAGCTGTTCCTTCGAGCGCTGGTCCTTGTTACCCCACAAACCGACGAGGTTGAGCCACGTTCTATTGGCGAACCCGACGACGAGATGAAGAGCGTTTAAGGAATAATGTGATAACACGGAAGTCAATGCCTCTAGATAGTTGTAGTGCATGTTGTTACTGAAACCGTTGTCGCTGTCTAAGATTCGCGCCATACGGTCGAGTATCGCAGTAGGCCTGGCAGGGTCGCCCTTTGATAACAAAGGGGCAAGAGGAGACGTGAGGAGACGTCTCAGCAAGCTCATCGCTGTAACCTGGACGTTGGTAGGCGGCATTTTCTTGGATATTCCACCACGAGTATCTCCATACTTGTTTCGATCTCCATATCTGTTTCGCTGTTCATGACGCCGCTTCTGAGAGGAAGTAGCTTGATTGGTTTCCATGAGGGAGCTATCCGAATCGTCGGTAGTATGCTCGGACGAGTTCTCCAAGCCTTCATCGAGACTGTCGGATAACTTGGAGTTGAATTGATCCTTGAGCAAAAGGTTGAAACACATAGTAACGAGCTTGACCCATGTGTCGTCTCCCATGTACTCGACATGGAGTCTCGAGCTCAGCAGGTCGTCGATCGCCCTGAGAAGGGGCAAACAAACATCGTCGAGAACCTCGTTGCGGAGCGCCATATTCTTTCGAATCCATTCCATCAGGTCTGTGACAACCTTACGAGGAACGTGAGATGCATATTTATTGACGATGGTGTGAATGAGTTTGGCCAGCGACTCCATCCGACTGAGAGCTGGTGACGTCGATCCAGAGGGACCCTTGGGAGGCTTTGCGGCAGATCTTTTCTCCTTCATAAAAGCATCTCTGATGGTATCGAATACTTGAGGCCACAATTCTTCTATATACTCGAGACTCCTCGCGTCAAGTTTCGATTTGAAGAAATCCTGTAGTGCATTGAGTCCCGCCTTACGGTCGGTGATTTTGGAACCATCTAGTAGCGAGAGAGCAGCGCGTAATCTCTTAGATGCGTTGGACATGAAAATGAGCAGGTTAGAGAGGGGGCGAGAAAGACATTCGTGAATGTTAGTGGCAGACGCGACCGCGACCTTATGCGAAGACGAGTACAAGACGCGCCCCACGCGGCAAACTTTGTGCTTATTTGGTCCGGCAATAGCCGCGTATTATAAGAGGCGAGCCGCGCTGCGTTCAAAGTTTTCCTGCCACCAACCACCTTCATCTTGGTATCCTTCGTAACGCAATGTCATGCTCTTTGTGCACATATGTTATAACTCCTTGAACTCTCCTCTGCTCTGTACGTCCGAAACACGATTCGTTATTTCCGAATTTCTGGCGCCTTTCTGCCCGAGCAGTGCTTTCACGCCTCCACCCTGCCTCGGTTCTGGTGAAGCGCCAATAGTAACCCATTTCTGAACGTCTAATCAACGCTTCAGTCAGGCGGTATGAGAAATGCAGGCTCCTGTAGGTGGTGTCTGTCATGGTCAATCATCGTCGAACATTCTACCCGCATGTCTTGTAGAGTTGTCATGTAATGTAGAAGGTACACCGCAATACACACCATTATCAGGATCGATGCGACACGTTGCGATGTTATCTGCAACAAACGATGCACTTTTGGAAATCCTCCTGGTCAATCTACGTTTACGTAGTGATCTGCGATGTACGTTTTGCACGACCCTGCCTACAGGTAGTCGCTGAGTTACAGAACTCCTATTAGCTCGAGTTGATCACCGTCATGACTGCGGTTTGAAGCATGATGTCAAAACATGCATCGTGCATGTTATCCTCATGCCCAGAGCCTCATGTGATCGGTCCTGCGATGCTGAAGCCTTGAAAACTGCACAGTAATGGGATGCATCGAGTCAGTGACCCACTACCTTTCGCGTTCTACTGCCCAGGTAAGCTCTTTTGTGCTACTCGGTCACGGTGCTAATCATCATCTTCAGTGCATAGCAAGTTCAAAACTTTCATCCGTCTCTTCGTGAGATAACCATGTTGAAGACGTACGACGACATCGACCGTGAGCTGTCGACTCTATCGGAGAAGACCCGCCGTCTTCGGCGTGAGCGCAATGCGCTTACCCCGACGTGTCGCCTTCCTCCAGAGGTTCTATCGATGATTTTCGTGTCGGTCACCGACGCCGAACCTCTCGCCGAACCGCAAGACTTCACCGCTCCACGTATCAAGAACTGGTACCCCATTTTGCACGTCTGTAAACGATGGCGCGCCGTTGCGCTGGAATGCCCGACGCTTTGGAACCGCATAGACGTCACAAGCCCTCTATGGGCGCAGGAGATGCTGCGGCTCTCTAAGAAGGCGCCGCTGATCCTCAAAGCGGAGGGCTACAGCATGCATTCGCGGATGACGGAGACATGCAAGTCTGTCATGGCCGAGTCGGAGCGCCTTTCGACGCTGCACCTCTCTGGATTCCGCGAGTGTCTCTTCGCGCTTTGCTTGGGACTGAAGCAGGCACCCAACCTTCGTTCGCTTGTCTTGCGCCATTGCCACTGGCTAGCCGATGTGAACGCCCTCGAGCTCCCGGAGAGCTTTTTAGAAAATGGAGCACCCCGTCTGGAACGGCTAGAGTTGCAAAAATGCGCCATGTCATGGGATGCGCCGCTATTTACTTCAAGTCCGAACGTAACGAGGCTGATGGTCCAAGGCGTGGACAAAGCTAGACCTACGTACGCTCAACTGCTTCGTACACTCAGCAACATGTCGTCGCTGGAACATCTTCATCTGGACAACGTTCTGCCTACTCCTGATCCAGGACTCGTCGATGTATCTCCCATTCATCTCGCACTCCGTACGCTGTATCTCTCAGGAACTACGTCGGAGCTAGCTAGCTTCTTCCGATATTTTTCGATCCCTCCCACCGTCTCAGCTAGTATCACCTGTCGTCAGCCCACAAGGCTTGAGGACATCACTGATCTGCTGTCTACATTCGTCCAGTCCCGCAAGGGCAGCCACGGCACTCCCAGCGAAACACTTCGCTCTTGGTCTTTGTCCTTCACGCCGAACTCGTTCTTCCTCGCAGGATCCGTTGACGGAGCCACCAGTAGAATATCGCCGTATAACGGCAACCCTTCACCCATCGAGAACAGCCTGGCGCTGACCATCAACATGTCTTCGAAGGGCTCATCTTTCTTATGGAGCGTCATACAGTCACTCCTCCACAACCTCCCCATCGCGTTGACCGCGACCACAAGCCTTATCGTGAATGACGACGGCAATTTCATGGAATGCTATCGCTGGCAATACCTCATGCAACATATGCCAAATATATCGACACTTCGCACCTATCGATTCGCCGCCATGAACCTATTTACGACGCTCGACCCGACAAAGCCAGTGAAGGATAACAAAGACGACTCCTATAGCTCAACGCCGCTCTTTCCTCGCCTGGAACTCCTTGATCTGCACAACGTCAACTTAGGCTGGACGGTGCAGCCGGGAAGCATCCCGCTTCTGCAGTCCCTCCAGGACACGCAGATCACCCGAAGCAACGCTGCAGATCCTATGCCGATCGACACGCTGCACATCTCAGGGTGTTTGAATGTCGGGCAGCAGGAGGTCAAGACGCTCTGCCATCTCTTCACGGTGCTGGAGTGGGATGGGTTCGAGGTGTACGTGCCTACGCCGCACTACGTCGAGCCGCCTGGATCCCTCGAGCGCGAGGGGGAGTGGATTCTCAGTTTTGGTTGGGACGATTGGCATACGTTGTGAAACTACGATTAGACGTCGGTATCGTGATAGCTATCCTCATATGTATGCGCACTATTTCTATTACTGATTTGTAGCATTAGAAGCAAGGAAGCATTTAACTAAGTACAAAGCATGTCCATGCAGCGTGCATTACCGATGCGTAGAGTAGAATATGCTGTAGTACTTTCGTATGATGTACCTAATGTTTGTAGTCTGTGTCTATGCAGCCTGAAAATGTATGCTCTATGTATGATCAACGATGGTTGGGCGGATGCTCTATCGTGATAATAACCTTCTGTCCTTTACACATCGCGCCAAGCAAATGCGAGAAGTCGTCCACGACCGTGATTGTAATGCTTCCGCCACAAGAACGGATCGTAGGTACAGGTTGCGGTTGCATAGGAGCAGGCGAAGGCGAAATGCTCGTCTTGATTAAGCTGGTACCTGGGAGCCCGGGGAGGGTGGTATGTCTGGGAGTTGGAACCGGCGGCGTCGCCTTTGTGCCTTGTCGGAGAATCCACTTTGTCAGATCACTCTGCTGACGCTTCAAAGAACCTTTCTGCAACGTAGTGTTGGCGAGTGGGGTGGAACTTCCGGAGGATGAAGGAGATGGCGTCGGCACGGAAGCAGTGACTAAGGGTGCGACAGGGGCTGGTTGCGGAAGGAGTTCGCTGCATCTGCACGGGAAGACACGTTGGTAATGTTCCAGGTGCGCGTCTTCACCAATATGATGCGATCTGCAGCGTGTATCTCTTGAGATGTCTATGAGTGCACGAATAAGGGCATGAAGACGTACGAGTGCGGCATCTTGCTAATCTTACGAACGAGTTTCGACTCGAGCTCGATACGACGCAAGTGAGGCACGTTGGGATCCATGACAACGGAGTAACACCCTTGGAATGTTATACGAGGCGGTGCGAAGGATCGGGCTGAGTGCGTCTTGTAGTACTCCTTGACCTTAGCAGCCAACGCGCCGTGGAGCTCTGTACTGTTCTGAAACTCGTCGCACCCAAAAGGAGTCCAGATATCCACGAGGAAAGTGTCCGCTTGTCGCGCCTTACGCTTACCCAGCGTCGATGACGGACCCTCGTCTGCGCGTCGGGCTTTCACGTAGGCCGCGACCTTGTCTCCAATAGGTACATCTGGTCCGTGGCCCAGTGGGAGTATGTGGGTAAATTTCTCCTTGGGAGCTTGGACAGAGCGTTCGGTCCCTTTCTTGACTTTCTTCTTGGGTGGCAGCCCGGAATGATCTGAAATATCTCCCATAACCTCGCCGCGACGAACAGCGTCTACAAGAGCCCGACGAGCTTTCTTGCGCTTTTGCCTTTCTCTATCCTTCTCCCGACAGCGAAAACACCACTTGTATGCGCTGCTTTGAGGTATGGTAGCTTTGCATGATGTGCAATATGTGGGAGTGGAAAGGATCGACGAAGAGATGCCTGCCTTAGCCGGAGGCGAAGTGGCAAGATCCTCGATTGAAATAAGCGGCGCCAAGTGTCTGTAAGACATGATATGTGCCTTTGCTGTCTGAGCGCAGTGAAAAAACGCGGTATGAAGATGAGAAACGCGTGAAAAGAGAGCAAGGAGGAATCGCGTCGCGTCCCCACCAATTTACATAAACGCGTGATGTGATGACCAGGACCCCTGCCACCTGCCACCCCCCACTGGCACCGCATGCAACCGACGCCAGCATCTTGGGCAACTCAATCAAAGTACTTAGGTAGAAAGCCCTGAATATAATGTATGCGATTAGCAAGGCAAGATATCTATGCCGAAGCTACTGCAAGTGGAGGAACGTCAAACTTCATCGCCAGCTCGTCGAACAACTCGGCCTTCTGCTTTACATCTTGCACGAGCGGGAAGGTTGGGTATTGAGTCGACAATTGGCTACATGAACATGCGAGTTAGTTCTGTATCTTCATACGACCGGAGAGATGAACTTGGCATACCTCCAGAATTGTTCGGCATCGCCTTCATGATGTCTGGATTGCGCAAGTCCTGCTGCAACAGCCATTGCAGCCAGTGTTTCGGCATCAGCATTACCGCCCTGCTGCGACACGGCCTCCTCGAAATCCGACCTTGCAGCGGGAACTTCGCCTTGCAGTAGACGTGTAACACCGCGCGCGGTCAATAGGTGAGGCGACGACATGGAGGGATTGGCTAGTTGTTCGGTGTAGAAGGAGTTGCAGTCAGAATATGAGTCTGCGCCTGTGACCAGGTTGATCGAAGCTTCGATGTGCTGAAGTAGGAGATCGTCCTCTGACCACCGCTTCGCGCGGTCCGCTTCCTTCTTTGCGAGGTCTGGACGATGAATGGAGAGATAGACTTGAACGGTGACAGCAGTGCTAAATGAGTAGTTCAGTTTATCGCAACTTCGTCCATAACACGATGAACTCACGCTTCCAAGCTTTGTGTGTTCGAACCGGCACCAAGAGTCTCAAGAGCTTCCTCAACCTCACCTGCTCTCGCAAACGCGGTACCTGCTACGGTCCTGACCATCCATTTGTCCTTGTCATCGCCTTCCACGTCCTCTCCCTCAATCTCTACCGCAAGGTCCCTCAATTCCTC
Source organism: Pleurotus ostreatoroseus (assembly GCA_005298045.1). Lineage (NCBI taxonomy): Eukaryota > Fungi > Basidiomycota > Agaricomycetes > Agaricales > Pleurotaceae > Pleurotus > Pleurotus ostreatoroseus. The sequence continues at coordinate 136,777 of SWBT01000357.1, read as the reverse complement.
CAACGCAGCGTCCTTCTCTTCATCCTCACTCGCACCCACATACCGCGCAAACGCAGCAACGGCTCTTACGGCGACATTGTCCGACCCATGAGGAATTATAGCGAGCGCGGCTTCAGGATCATCAAGCGCGATGAATGCACGGGCTTGGTAGATGATCGTTGGCGAGTAGTCTGGCGAGTTGGGGTCTGGCAGAGTTAGGTCCACCAAAGATTTATACGCTCCTATCATATACATTCAGCACATCAAGCACAGAACGAGCGTGATTGAGTATACCTAGCACAAACTGTTGCTTGACATGGTACAGTTCAGACGAATCCATAATGCTGTGTCGTGAAGTGGGTCAACGTGTAAGATGGGCGGCGCGCCAGGTCACGATCATAATCACGCCCTACTTACTGCTGGTAAGCATGATAAGTAGCTGAAGTGAACGCACATAACAAACTTAGGCGCTAGGTTATCAAACTTACTAAGTAACTCTGACGCCACCTTGCATCCGCCCAGAATATGCGTGACCACAAGCCCTAGCAAATCATTGGTCAGTCCGTTACACACATGTGTATTTGCTATCTATGTGATTTGTGTATTCACGCTACTCGCTGCACAGCGTCTTGCCACTGGTCATCGCAGCTCAACATATTACATCGACCGCAACTCTCCCATGATCGGATGGATGGAAGGATGGAAGGAAGTTTCGTCGCCACCTCCGAAGCGTTCGCATCTCAAGCCAGGAACCCTTCTAACGCGGCGCTGTTGCGCGCGTCGATGGCGTCCGCACATAACATGTCCGTCATCACAATTGGATGCTAAGTTAGCTGGCTTTTTCAAAGAATCACCGCTCGATATTCATATGGCGGCACGAATAGCCTTCGCTTTACTAGACTAGCAATCTCTTGTTCGCTTTCTGTCACGCAAGTTGACAGATGACAACAGGCCTCATATTCCTCATGGGAGGATTGCGACGTTCCTGGATAGCGGATTTAGTCTTCCTCCACTTTCACCTGTCGTCGTCGATTTAACATACAGTACTCTTCTTTTTCTGTGTCTGTTTGTGACAAGACCGACTGCACAATGGGTCTTACGCTGCGCAGCAATAGCGAGTTCTCTTTTATGTTGGGTGAGTCATCGTGGTTCTTTGCACCTATAGGGCGGGTTAACGACAAATCACAGTGGTTCTGAGTCCACTGTCCACTATCTTGGCATCGCAGCTGTCAGCGGCATCGTCCAAACATCATCACATCATTCCAGTGAACGGCAAGAACTCCGACGTGACAGTTTGCTTCAACACGTATCAGTATGTCATCCTAGACCTCAGTGAGTTCCAAGGATTCGATGCAATTCTCGGGGGCTCGTTCTTCCTAGGTCTCATATCCTCCGTTCATTCCCTTATCAACTTTACAATAAGTCTCTGTAGCTCGAATAACGGGCGAAGACGCGGATGGCGGCGGTTTCTGCCAAAAAAAAGTTCGAAACACTCGGCGTGTGCGTTCGCCGTATACTCTGTTATACACTCAGATCCTGCTGAAAATTTGATGACAGATTCACGTCCATATATAGTTGCCACAATTCCGCGACGTGTCCACGGCATGTGCGTCAGCCAAATTATTTCGCTTTTCTTGATAAACACTCAAATTATCACTAAATTGCTTCGCGATGTATGGGCGGTACTTTGACAAGGTTATGCACCAGAGAATAGCCATCTTAATTAACGTGATGCTTTCCGCTGATTTTGATGCAAGCCCTCGCGACAGTACCGGCACAAAACCACCCGCCCTCAGCGCAACAAATACCGATACTTCCATGTGAAGTGGGCGCAGAGTTCATCGTCGCTTCAAGCTCATGAACAGCTCTCCAGTATCGCTCGTGGCGGTGTTGAAAGATGTGTGCATTCTTTGAAGTATTATCATTATGCGCGAATGTCCATGAACGATCTTGACCACGGATGTTTTCTAGGTTCAGCGCTGTACATGTTGTGCCACAGTCATATAAAGAGCACCATATCCGCCAAAGTACGTCTCTCTGTGTCTACATTTTCTGCTTCTTTACTTTTACACCATTCACCTTTCTTTTCTTCAGGCGTCGGCAGGGCCCCGCCATGCATTCTTTCACGCACACTTCGCTGGTCGCCTCAATCATTCTTTCCATGCTAGGCATGTGTTATACCGCGAGTGTGCCAAGGATTCGTGACCTCGCTGGCCGACAAGGACTCCCTATGACCCGCAGAGCGGGAGGGACTTCGGGCTCATCGACATCACTCGGGAACTTCCATAATCTTGCTGTGAGCTCAGAGTCCTTCTCACAATCATGGGTAATAAACGGACCATCGTAACTATTTCTAGTATACAATAAATGTTACCATTGGTGACCAATGTCGGTATCCGTATAGCAGGTTATGTAATCCCAGCTCATATATGATTTAATAGCATTCCCTGTGCAACTCGACACCGGCTCATCCGATCTTTGGGTTGGTGGACCGAATACAACAAACATTTACATTCCCGATCCGCCTAAAAACCCTCTGTTCGTCCCAATCGAGTACGGAATCGGAAACGTATCCGGAAATGTTTTTCTCGCGAACCTGGAGGTTGGTGGCTTCATCGTCCCGAACCAAGGTATTTTGTAGTCCGTTTACATACATAGGGCCCTTTACTCACTATTTCTGCTGCATAGCGTTCATCTTAGCTACTGAGGTAAGCATTTCCCACAAGTTTCTCTTGATGATACATCGTACTAACTATGATTAGGTCGAAGATTTCCCGTTCGACCAGTTCCAAGGGATCCTGGGCGTGGGCTTCAATGACAATTCCAATATCAATACAGCTTTTCAGCAGGAATTTGGCAACGAAGATACCACAGGGTTCTCGTCAATGACCAACATCTTTTTGCAAAACAATGTGCTGAGTTCATTTGATATCCATCTCAATCGACTCGAAGATGATGACGACGAGAGTACGGGAACATTATTCATTGGGTCCCACGATGATTCCTTCCCCGACATTACCCAACAACCACAGCTGCCCGTTGTTACCCCAGGCCAGTGGGCGATTGCCTTGGACGCGATGAAGGTCAACGGTGTCCCATTTCAACTTAGTACAAGTACTCCGGGTATGCCTAGTGGGAAGATCATCACTTTGATGGACAGCGGAACCTCTGATGCTTTACTCCCGAAAGAAGTGGTTGATTTCATATATAGCAACATGCCTGGTTCATTATTTGTTGGGAACGTCCCTAATGCCGCCTTCCAATGGCTTCTGCCATGCAACGGAACGGCAAACGTTTCGTTCACTTATGGGTGAGCCACTTGGTCTATGGTTCTTGATCTTATGAGTTCTTAACGGCTCGACGCGTAGAGGAATCGACTTCCCAGTGCATTACCAGGACCTCATAAATGGCGGGTCCGTTTCACTGCCAATACAAGGCCAGTCTCTGAGTGTGACGACCTGCTACAATTCCTACCAATATATGACACCGGAAAGTTCCGGGATCGATGGTATCATGGGAGATGCGTTCCTGCGCAATGCTTACGCTTCGTATGTGGTCATATCTGTATTTTTCCTATGATGAATAACCGAGTGTGCCAGCTTTAATTTCGGCATTACATCAAGCAGCAGCGCACCCTTCATTCAGATGATTCCAACCACCGATTTTGAAACTGCATTTGACGATTTCCAGACCTCACAATCGCAAGCATTGGCATCTTTGCCAGTTGCCTTATCACCTGCTGACCTTGTTGGGGCGAATTAATAGCTCGCAGGTGCAGAAAGCTCTGATGCACAGCTTTCTGCCATGCGAAGCAGTAGCTCTTTCACTGCCAATTCTTCCAACGCTTCCGTAATTAGAAGTCCAGCAGTTTGCCATCTCCTTTGCATCCAATAGCTCGCCGTCGTTACGTAGCGATGGGATAGTCTCTCTTTTCCAAAGCCCCATCTTGCTCGTCCTGTATATATATACCGGTTCTACTGTTTTGATTCCCGCTACCAAATTTGTTTGGTGAGGGTTTTGTCGCGAGTGAAACGGAGGAGAGTTCGTTCCCAGCTTTTTGCATTGTGAGCCTTAGCCTGGTCTATTTTCCCCTTGGACTTTCATTGGTCTTTAGTTGCCGGATTATCTAACTGTTTCTCACACTTAAGCTTACAATCTGCCAACGCCCTGCACTGACAACGTCAACCTGGAAGTGTGCCATAGAGATGGTTGTATGAACTAAATTCGATTGAAACTGGTAGCGGGTGGGGCTAGGGCTAAGGCTAGGGCTAGGGCTAAGGCTAGGGCTAGGGCTGGGGCTGGGGCGCAAGGTCGCTCCTGCGCAAAGAGTTTATCTAGTTTTGATACGCTGGAGGTGCCTGTTCTTAACAGAGTCCCTGACTCTCATGGTTGTCTCGTTTGTTGTCAGGAACCTACGGTCTCGACTAATCAAAGTAGCGCCGCCGGCGACTTACTGTTGATAAGCATGATAAGTAGTTGAAGTTAATGCACATATCAAACCGGATAATAGACGATCCAAACCTAGTTATCTCACAGCTTTTCGGGCCTAGGCCTGTAGCTTGCACTTCAGAAACTTGAAGCTTGAGCCCTACACGACATCCCTTTCTACCTTCCGCGGTCACGAGCCTCAGCAGACCATTGATCATTTCGCTATGCACATGTGTATCTTGCTATCTATGCAATACATGCATGCATGCAGTTCACGGCACAGCGTCTTACGACTCGTCATCGCAGCTCAACATTAAACTGATCGCAACTCTCCATCAACCCGGTACGGGAATTGCGACCTCTACAGACAGCGTGAAGCTTTTATATCTCAAACATGGAGACCTACCAAAGCAGGGCTATGACACGCATTGATGGTATCTGTACATGGTATCCGTCATCACAACCAGGTAAGTATCAAGCTAGCTGCCTTTTCCAAGCTATCACCTTATGGGATGTCGCTACGCCTCATGCAGGGATCAAGGGGTCGCCCATTCCTCGGTCAACCCGACTTTCAACTGCTAGTTGGCTGACTGGTGCTCAAACAGCTTGACGTCGGCAAAGGACTTAGAGACTCAGAAACGCGCTGCAAGAGCAATAATAGGAAGATGCATACTGTACTCACGGTCCGTACCGTTGCTGTATCTGTCAATTTGGGCCGCGCTAATGTTGCAATTGATCACCGCCTAGGGTTTCAAGTACCATGGTATCCCTACCTACTATAGCTTGATTACATGACTGGATAGTCAATAGCGACGGCTTAGATGCTCCGTTTTATGGATGCTGGCCAGACATGAACCACCCTCTTTGATAAAAAGTCCAGTGTTGCTCCTCTAAGGTGTGGACTCCTTTATTCGCCCATTCCACCGTTCTCATACTCTTTGTAAGAGTTTCTTCAGCAGGCCGGTCCTCGCCATGTTTTCCTTCCACGCAGAGCTGCTGGTCACACTTGCTCTTCTTTCGTTCCTGCACGTTGGTCGTACAGCGACCATTCCCCGTACTCGCGGTCCCACTAGTGGACAGCCTATAGCTCTGACAGGTATATCACTTGCGAATGCATTACAGTCCGGACCATCCACATCCATCCAAGACTTCAAAGATATCGTAGTGAGTGTCTGCAAGGACAACTGTGCGATTGCATTGCTTAGTTGAATTTAAGTACATCGCCGATGTCGTAATTGGTGGTCAACGTGGGCCGTTTTACACAAGTGATACTGCACTGTACTCACGCCGGAAAATAGCGTTCACTGTACAGATAGACACTGGTTCAACAGATCTCTGGGTACTTCCGGCGAATCCACAAAGTGTTCAGCTGACACAAACGACCAATTTTCCACTCGTGGAGTCGTATGGTATTGGTCAGGCGAATGGTACCATCGAGTTCGCCGAAGTCGAATTTTCGGGATTTACAATCCCATCACAAGGTAATGTCCGCGCGTCTCGAGATTATTGACAAGACTGACGGGCAGCCTGATGTTGCAGCGTTCATGATTGCTACCGCCGTAAGTATTGTCGTACAGTCGCGTCGGCTTGATACTAAAATGTTCGATTGTAGACTCAGAATATGTTCATCATCAACAACAAAGTTTGCGATGGCATGATAGGCTTGGCATTCCAGGACAGCTTTTCGGCGCTGAACGACGAGATACGACAGCAGACCAACAACGCGAACAACGATGACGGCGCCAACGCGATATTCAACATCTTCGCGCAAAATCCTGATGTTCCAACTTTCTTCGATATGCAACTCAGTCGTGCAAACGATCCCGGAGACACCTCTTCCGGCTCATTCATCGTTGGTTCCCATGTCAGCGGCTTCGAGAATGTGTCCTCTCAGCCACATCTTCCCGTGATCAACCCTGGTCGTTGGGCTGTGCCTCTGGATCAGATGAGTGTGAACGGGAAGACGTTCCAGTTCAATCAGAGTGTCGTGTCTGGCGTACCCTCGGGGAAAATTCTGGTCGACATTGACAGCGGTTTCTCCTTCCCACCGATACCATCCACGGCTGTTGATTTCATCTACAGCAGTTTCCCGGGCGCATCGTTAATCGCCAAGAGCGGGACTTGGATCGTGCCCTGCAACGGAACGACCGATTTGAAGTTCACATTTGGGTGCGTAACAATCTTGAAGCATACGGAACTTGATCTCCTGACCTATAATTCGTGCAGCGGCGTCGATTTCCCAATGCACTATCTCGATCTCACTCAGATCAACACCGCTACTTTGACCAACAAGGGACAGAAAGTCAATGTGACATATTGCTCGAATACGTTCACGTACGGCACGCCTTCAGCCAGCGATGGATTCGATGCCAATCTTGGGGACCCGTTCATGCGCAACGCTTACGTTTCGTACGTTCACCATTTGTGGTAGACTAGAATGCGGCTTATAGTTTGTGCAGCTTCAACTACAACGGGCTCACTACTAGTGGCGATGGCAGTTTCATCCAGATGCTCCCGACGACAAATCTTGACGCGGCACTGCCAGACTTCCAGTCTTCTAGAAGCAAGACACTCGCAGGCATGCCTCCAGAGCTGTCTCCCAGCGATTTCGTAGCCCTTTCCCTGGGCTTGGAAATCGATGACTCGATCCCGACATCCTCGACTTCTAGCGATGCATCCCCTACCGGTACTACCAGTAGCGCGGCTGGATCCTCTGCCACCACCAGTGCTAGCAGCGCTGCTAGTACCCCGACCGACAGTGGAAGTGGAGGAAAGTCAAAGAATGCTTCGTCCTCGGTCCACGGATCTATCATCAGCTTACTCGTGCCTCTGTTTGCCGCTACATTCACGGTGACCATCTTATCATAGACTGAGCTTGACGTTCAGATACCATGTGGTGGTGTCAATCAAGGGCAAGGACGCGGGGAAGGAAGTACTCTATCTTGATATACTAGTGGTGCGGGTCGTTTACATGTTAGGTTCCTTTCGAGATATTGTTTACAGCAATTCTCATTCCATGAGCCCCGCTCAGCCTCAGCCTCAGCTATGCATCCTTGGAAGATGAAGATTGCGTGCAGTAGTACCGCGGTACCGCCATAACAGCGCCTTGTCAAACGCTTTCGAAAGTTCAATGTTCGAAGTGAATCTGTTGGCGAAACTACTGAGACTAAGGACCCTTTCCTCATATCTACTAATATTCCAAGTACACTGGTATAAGGTTATGCTCGGGTACGTCTGCTGGCCATTCAATAGTTCGTTCAGCTGATACTAACTCATGATATACTCTCAGTATCCCGTACCCTATCACCGCAAGGAAACACGGAAGCAAACAGACTCAATTGTATAGTTCTGCAATGCTGAAAGAGGCGATACGGAATCAAACTGAAATCTTGTCAATGAGCTCGACTTTGCATAGCAGTGTCTCTCAAACTTCTCCGCTGCTGATGCATCTCTCCAGGTCTGTAAACAGAAGTTCGATCCGTACGCTCGGGCTCATAACTGAATGCTAGAAGATCCTATATAGAAGCTACTCATACCAACAGCCTATCCTCGTTTCCGGGACCCTCTTCCTCATGTTTCTTACTCCATTTGGTCAGTAAAACTCGCAACCTATTAGTCTTAATCCATACTCACCGTAAGCATGCTTGGTTCTAGCCCTAGGAGATCGGCAATCGACCCGCAACACGGCCGATATAAAGAGACGACTTGAGAGGACAGTCCTCAACCACCCCACGCCTCCACAAGTCCAACCAGGAGCTCCCGACTCGAGTAAGTCCATGAGACCGTTTATTCTCATACTATCTCCGAGCCACTCTGACATTGAAGTAGGGATACCGGTACCTTTGCAACGACAATACGATGGTCCAAAATCACAATTTGTCTTGTCGGAAGAACTTGCTGCGAAGTCCTGTGTCTATCTGCGTATCGGTGGCATCTTGACGCAGCTAAACAGGATCATGGGGACCAATCACACATTGGAGATGCCGGGATTGGCGGAGCTGCTTGGGAGATGCGTTGACGATCGACTCGACCTGGGAACTGCGTACGGCCGATATCGACCCTACTGGAGTACCACTAGCGACTTCACCGCGCTATTGGACAAGCTTCGTGAATACGAGCGCGTCGACGGCGAGCAACGCAAGAACGCTATGAAGGACGGCATGGTCATTCAGCCCAATCTACCACCGCGTCGTATCTGGGATCTGTACAGCAACCGCGTCTGTTACTGGTACACGGCCCGACCGCAATGGAGCAGCGTTTGTGCTGTCTCCCACAGCTGGACAGATCCCTCAAATCGAGTGGAGGTCTATACTCCCATCAATGAGTATAAATGGAGATTCCCCATTCCTCAGGACGCAGCGCTTGAGCACGTACGCAACGAGCTACTCAACTACGGCGCTGAATATGCATGGCTCGACGTTCTTTGTCTGCGGCAGGCAGACAGCCAGCGCCCTGACCAGGAGACAAGGAGAGAAGTCCAATGGATGACCGACGTACCCACCGTCGGCTTTGTCTATCAGGCAGCTAGCAAAACATTGGTCTATCTCAACGGTCTGTGCTGTCCAATCCGTCTGACGAGTTTGGATGACACGCGACACTGGTTGAATCGCACATGGACACTGCAAGAACTCTCCAATAGCCCGCTGTTCGGCGGGCTTACAAAAGACGTGACCACGCAGACTGACCTTTCGCGTCTCCTGGAGACGTCGAGATCGAGGTTTCCGAATAACATTCCGGCATCAGTCCTTTGGGAGAAAGTCGCGGCGTGCATGAAGTTGGCCCAGGGAGGGTCCTCGTTGTTCGTCGTGTTGGATCAAATGAAGCAGCGCCAGGCTGAAAGCGACATGGACAGGATTATTGTACTTGCTCGCCTTCTGAACCCGAAGCCAACGAAGCTCCCTGCGTACAGTATCAAGGAGGATCTGGAAGATGTTTGGATACGCCTAGTCGAGAGCATGGCGGACCCATACCGAACAGAATTATTCCTGCTTCATCCTGCGGCAGGCCGGGGAAGGTATCTGTGGATGCCCAGCTGGAAAGACGTCAAGATATCTGCGTCTAGAATAAGACTGGACACCGTATTCGCCGTCAAGCACACCAACGTAGACTATATCACCGTAGACGGGGGAAACGACAAAAAAATTCGTTTCCACGGCCTCGTTATGCAGCAATGCAAAGTGGGGGGCCTGGGGAAGGTAGGATATGTTGATGCTGGCACCAGTCGCAACCGTAGCGTATATCGGACAGGGACCTTGACAGTGAAGCTGATAGATGGTCAAAAGACAGGATACAAGCTCGAGGTCGTTGTTCAAGCGTATCATCAAGAGAAAATACCAGAAACTGGAAAGTACAATTACACCCTCGTGGGGACACATGATTTGCACTACTGGGTGGTCGGACGGATGATGAAAGACGGCAGGCTGGAAAAGGTGTCAGTGATAAGGATAGAAAAACCAGAGCATAAGGAAGCTATCAGGAAGTACAAACTCGCGCGCACCACTAGTCTGATTCTTATTTAAGGATAAAGAGCGCAATAGTTCCTTGGGCCTCATCGTTCTTGTTTTCGTTTTGGTTGCGCATGTTGTATATTTGGGATTGGTGCTCGTTACAATAAAGCGATAAATAGAAATGCTAGATGATATGCAGACGAAAGGGTATTACAGATGGCTCTCGAGTAGTCTAACTAATAGTGATGCATAAGGTGCCGGTAGATCCAGGACCATTATCGACTGATTCTAAACGTAAAAGAGTGTGTAAAAACTACGGATCCGCGCCGTCCATCCGGTCCTAGATAGTGAAGTTGTCCGCTAGATGCCTTAGCACCCCTCGCCCCTGCTTATGTACTTCAAACCGCTTCACATCCCTCGCCACGATGACCGCATGCGAATTCATCGCCGGATGGATATAAACCAGCTCCTTCTTCAAGTTGGGGAGCTGGTTCAGCGAGTCCGCCATCCGTCGCTGCAGGTCCGTGATGAGCGGCCTCGGCGCCTTGCGCTTCTCCTCCTTCGTCTTCTTTTTGCCCCGGCTCCTACACTTTTTCTGTTTCTCTGCTGTCGCCACCGCCTGTCCGAGCTCTGCCGCCGAAGGCTGAGATGAAGAGGAGGACGAGGGCTTCAGCGCCTCCTCAACGCTTAGCGCGGAGGCCGACCGGGCCGGTGTAGACGAAGCGCCTGTCAGGGGCGTGGAGGTGCCGCTTTCATCGGGATGGATCCCTGGGTTGTCCATGTAGTCGACGACGACGTCCTCGACTTGCTTTTCCAGTTTCCCTACGACGATAGCAAGACGGTTGGGGTAAGAGTCTCCGCTCTCGAGAAGCTTTATCCGGGTTCGCGACGATCGTGAGTCGAGGGAAAGACGGACGACGGCGACGGTCATCAGTGTGGGGATCAATAGGGGCAGAGAGACGAAGATAAGCTGGCAAGTCGAACGAGACGTCAGTTGTTGCCGTACAATAAGTATGACGAAAGATACATACCACGTTGTAAGGGAATTTCGATGGGAAGATAGGTGGCAAGCGAGGTTGCATGCTTTTCCACCATTCTCGCGAGAACCTATGAATTTCAGGCGGCTCGGGGAGAGGTGTAGCTGGTAGCTCATAGGACTTGATGATAGGTTTGTATTTCTCGTCGAAGTTTCTGCATGAGAAAGATGAGCCAGATTATCCCACAGACAGGGATAAATGCAACGAACATCACCATTCCATTCCATGTGTGGTCTGCAAAGATATCGTCTGTTTCAACTGCCGCTGTCGGATAAGGCACAGTGACATCGTTCACGGCATTCGCGTAGAAACGTATATGAGGGAAAAGCGTAAGGGCTTGGTAAAAGACGCGGTCTGTAATATGTTCGTTACCGATGTTAACCTCATATAAAGGTTGCAGGACGTACCTGGATCGGCCATGACCTCAAGGAGTGATCGACCAGTAGCAGACCATTTGTCTACTGCATAGAACTGTTCACCAGTGCGGCTCAACAAACGTGGGCCAAGGAATGCAAACATGTTAGACCTCCATGTAGGGTATTGTACAATTCCGATATGAGGTGTAGCGACTGTCATGAAGTTAACCGGCGTGACGGTATCGAAGAACTTGCGTTGATGTAGGACGCCCACGAGATAGCGGGCAATGAGACCACCAAGGCTGTAGCCTGTAACTGAGAAGCGAGTGACTTTCTTGCCATCGTCTTCTAACCGCTTGATTTCTGCAAGAACCTTGCGTCGCAAACCGAGTTTAGTCTAACAGGTTAGGAACTGTCAAAGTCGTAAGACTCACCTCCTCTGCCACCCGCTCTCCTCCCCAATCAATACCGTCGTACGTCTGGGATTCCCTGTTGGTTTCGGGTACTATGACGTGCAATCTTTCTCCATCCGGTCCAGGTATCGAATCCTCCTGTCCGCGGAGCTCTTCATAGATGCGGGCCATTTCCGCAAGGTGATTTGGGTTGCCCCACATCCCGTGCAACAGGACGAGGAGGTGGACATTTTTCGCTGCGTCCGACATTGAGGATGAGAGAAAGAGAAATCTAAGGGGAAAAGTGAAAGGTGAGAGGGAATAGAATACAGACGGGAGTATAAGTACAAATCGGCGCCGGAAGGGGTGAGGAAATGACGACTGCAGGCTGCCGCAAACTGCTTACGAAATCGCCATCACGCAGCATTTCCGAGCTCATTCGCTCACGGACTCGCTCCCCGAGCTCGTCTGTTCCGTCTTACCACCATCCGCAGTGCTATATACGACGCAGCGGATGTCCTTTCATGGAGAATTTACAGGGCTACAACTCATCTGCATCCGCTTCCAGAGCTTGTTAGACATAAGAGGATCATCCTGATCGAAAGTTTGAACAGGGTCTAACGCCGCACAAGTGGGTATCACGGTGTATTCTGTTTACAGAACTTAGCAGGTGAGCTGCACGCAGTACGTTAGATACCATAGACCTCATGACGATCACTAGCCAAGGACATTCATGCGAAGCTGCGGATAGGAATGGATTGCTCGGGGATCGCTTCACACACATCGAGACAGGCTTGGTATGGCTCTCCCACACCTGCTCTTATCTCGTTGCCCGCAGATGGTGCATTCGCTTCAAGAATGTCCCTTTTTGCTGTGGTTCGGGATAATACAGAAATCGTCCATATGCACTCAAGCTCTGTTACCTCACCGCATGGACGACTGCTGCGATATGTGCCCGCACAGAAAGTACAGAACACCGAATGCGGTCTCGTGCACCTGCTTCTTGCCCTGATAGAATCCTTCCCGCTACGAGTATAAATTCGACGACGCGATATAGTCGTTCAGTGAGCCTCCTCTCATACCTGTCTCTGGTTCACTATGCTATCTGTAGCTTCGGCTGGGCTGCTTGCTCTGTTGCAATTATTACAGCCGGGGAAGGGTAACCCTCATGGAATTACTGACATTGCTCCGAGAGCCTCAGATCCTTGTGCCGTCATTGCAGGTCAGAAGTGGGTCTCTCCGGCAGCTGTGAGGGCCTGCTTTACGTCCTTCAAGGTAGATCCAGTGATCAAAGCAAATGTGAGATTATATTTTGTCTGCTCTGCTGATAAGGCACAGATCCCCATTCTTCATAGATCGTTGACGTCGTCAACAAGACACTGGCTTTTCACACGTCCGTCAACTACGAAATATTGGCGCCTGAACCGTTCAGTGCGGACGTGCATGAGGACCTCCTAGCAGACTTGGCAAGGATTAGCAAGCAGGCGTATCCGTCTGATTTCGATCTCCATATTGACATGTCTCGTACACTGAAGAGACTCAACGATGGGCACTGTGTCTATACGAATGCATGCTACGACTGTGAGCCATGTGCGCTCGCCTAAAGATGTTTATTAACCTCGTTCATCTAGCTTTGTTCCTCACATTCCTACCAATCCCTCTGGTTCTGCTCACTGACGCAAATGGCGCTCAAAATATACACATTGCGCCAGAGGCTTTCCAGGTGGCGTCTGCGGAATTTCCAGACGAGATTGACGTCTGGCAGAATGCTCTTCCTGGAAACTTGAAAGGGCAGCTCAGCTCGGTCAGTGCTTCTGTCGATCCCGCTCGCCACAGTCTGATGGAAATGGGATGTGTCGATCAGCTCTCGGGGGCTAAAGTGTTGCTGATCAACGGCGCCGATCCCTTCAATGCTGTCAATGCCAACGCACTGATCACGGGATCGTTTCAGCCTTTTGGGACCAGGCAGAACTCGTCCGTCCATACTGTTGCGTCTTTTCATGGTTCTGACTTCCAAACTTCTCCAGTTTCTTTTCGAGCTACAACCGTGCTGATAGTGGTTGGATGTACATTATGGGTAACTTCGCCCAAATGTCGCTTCCGCTCGCGGATTCCGCCACGCTCACCATTCAACGCACGAACAGTAACAGGATTGAGACTATCACAGTGAGTATCCGCTTAGCAACGGAAGACCCGCTACATAAAACTCCTCCGTCCATGTAGCTGCCTTACCGCTCCCGCATCGGCACGACCGCTGTACCTTGGACCGACTCCGCCTCATTTCGCGAAAACAACTGTGTCGCCGTCTCAGGTACCAACGGCGTCGATCTCAACTCAGCATCCCCCTCGTCTCTCTCGCGCAGCGCCAGCCCGGTATCCATCTTCCGCCAAATGGCGCCTATCTCGTCCGAGGACGCGCAGAAACACGCGCTGAACGTCATGCTCGACACGACCCCGCCGCAGGACATCGCCCTACCGCCGGGCCTCACCCCCGCGAGTCCGGTCAACGGTAGTCTTGGCGTGTCCGAGTTCCATTTGCTGGATGACGGCAAGACGGGTGTCTTGGCGCTGGGCAGTTTTTCGGAAAACAGCATCACGCAGTTCGAGCAGACGCTGCTGACGGGTCTGACGAACTTGAAGAATATGGGTGCGACGCAGCTTATTGTGGACGTGGTAAGTGTGACATCGGGGAGACGGATGCTAGTAGGGCGATACTCACGACTGCGTAGAGTAACAATGGCGGGGGCTTCATCTGTGTCGCACATGTGAGTACATCATCTCCCGAATCTAAAACCCATTCTTGATCAATACTTTCTCAGTTCCTTCACCGTATCGTGAGTATCCCCTTCAATCCGTATTGCGTTCCAGTTTCTCATCGTACCTCCAGATCGCAGGCCCGAAAAGTACCACCGTGCCCCAAGCCGGCCTGAATACCACCGCGCGCGACGGCCCGCTTGCGATGCTCATCACCAAGACGCTCCTCGCCAACGCCTCCATCGACCCCAACGTCGAGCTCCTCTACAACCCGCTCAACTGGGCCTTCACTAACGCGACGCACATGCCGGCGGACTTCGACTGGCTTGAGCCGCCCGTCGAGAAAATCATCAATGGACGGCACGATGCGTTTGCTGCGCCGTCAGTTATTTATGTCTGTGATTCAGTGTCGAGGTGGTTCGCTCATCGTTTATTGGTAGCATGGCGGATACATGCCAGCCATTCGCCCTCACACCGCCTTCAGAGCCGTTGTTTGACACGAAAAAGACCGCCATCGTCTCGAATGGAAGGTCTGTCATCTAACTACCCACCCCAAAAACACATACATGAGCTCATATCCCGCAGATGTGCAAGTTCCTGCTCCCTATTCAGCGTAAGTTGCATTCCAATGCAGTCGTACATACTGCCTGCAACGACCAATGGTCTAGATCACCATGGCCAAAGAAGAGGGCGCGAAGACCGTCGTGCTGGGCGGTAAGAAAGACGTGCAGCAGGAATACTGCGGCACCGTCGGTGGCGAGTCAACCGATTTCTCGGAGATCGACACTCAGGTCAAGGTTCGTGTGACCGAGAACTAGGAAACTTGCTAGGAACTGATGAACGGAAACAAATCTGTCAGACAACTGGACTGAAGAACAACAACCTCGCACCGCCAGATTTGTACGTCCTGTCTTTGACCGTATCAAATACAGTAAATTTTGACGATGTCTGTTCGCGATATAGCATGACCCATAGCGCGCAAGGCATCACCTGGAGGCTCGGCTTTGGGATCCAGGATCCCACGCAGCCTGAAGGTCCATCTCCGTCTTGATCCTAGATCTACATAAACAACTAAATTAACCTTTGATGATCTCACAGAGTGGCAGCCTCACCCAGCCGACGTGAACCTCCCTCTTACCGCAGACATGTATGTAGTTTCACAACACTGGTCACGGCAAAGACGCTCGCTCATCGCACTCCACTTTACAGCGTGAACAATCCGATAGCAATTTGGAAGCAAGTAGCGAAAACAGTCTTTTAGTAAATACACTACAGAAAGGGAAACACGAGTCCGTGTCGCGTGCCGCTCAGCTGGGCATCAGGGGTATATCTTTTCACTCGTACTAGGGAACGGGATATGTCAACAGCGAACCGGGAATGGAGTAGATGCCACATACCTGGAGGACCATAGACGTCGACCACGGCGACGGCTTCTCGTCCTTGTCGAGGTACACGAGAGTGCTCGTTTTCATGAAGTTGGATTTGTACCTGCAGTTTCATGCAAACGTCAGTACGTGCGGTCACGACAATCAACAAAGAGCATATACCGTTTCAACGTGCCCGACCACATCTTAGGGTTCAGCTCCTCGGCACCGAATGATGGCCGGGGCGCGCGCTGGATGTTCTTGAAGCTGAACACGCCGCGGAGGACTTCGGCCATAAGCTACACAAAAGCGTCAGTTACAATTGTATGCGCGGTTTACGGATGTGACGTACCCTCGATGCGACCTCCGTACCGAGGCACTTCGTGACGCCGTCTCCGACGAGGTACCGCTCCATCGGCTGGCGATTCGGGTTCACGGATTTCGGGTTGGGGAAGACATCAGGCTGTCGAGAGAGAAAAAATATAGTCAACATCGTGTTCGACTATGTCGGATTGATGTACGCACGTCCAAGCTGGCCTGCGCAATGTTGACGAAAATATGGTCGTGCACTTGAAGCGACTGCGTGCCGACTTTCTGTGCAGCAATAGCCTCGCCTGTGAAGCGCTAAGGTCAGAAACGAGTCTCATTGTAGAGCGTGAAGGACATACGGTATACGCCACGGAACGGAGGGTCGAGACCTTTGCGTTGCATGAAGATGAGCACGGATGTCACATCATCAGAAACTTGCAAGAACTCACGGAGCGCCTCCAACACAAGACCCTGCACCGTCGACAGCTCCGATCCTACCGCATTGCCCGACGCACCAATCGTCCGCAGCTGCTGTCCAGCCGCATCGTCAAGGTACAGGTTCACAGCATTCACAAGCCCTGCACCACACCACAAATTAATCCGCAACCCGTTTCACAATAATTGTGACCATAAGGACAGACGAACCTTCAGACATCTCCACCGTCGACCCCACCAGGACCGCCAGCACCGCATTCGCCAGCTCATCACCCTCGATGCCCTTCTCCGCGAACCGCGCCTTGAGCTCGTCCTGCGCCGTGCGCGCGCTGCCGCCGCCCAGGAGGCGCGCGAAGGCGTCGACGACACCCGCGAGGGAGTACTGTATGCCGCAACCGCAAGGAATCATATAATCAGTCAGGGACATCCGCGAGGGAAAGAGGGGCACGCACGGAGGACCCGCGCCCGTACGCGTTCTTGATGTGCCCGAGGAGCTCGTTGATGTATCCGCGGACCTTTTGAGAGAGCGGGAGGAATCGCCAGTGCTCGAAGTCGAGGAAGAGGAAGCTGTTCGAGGCAATTAACGATTAAAATTACACTTCGCATACACCACCGTTCGCTCACCTGTAGATGTCCGTGAGCATCCCATACAGCTCCTGCGGCGTGTACAGCCCCTCCGCGTCCGTCTTGCTCTTCAGCTTGATCCCCGCCTACACAAATTCATTCAGCCCATCACATCTTGCAAACAGGTATGCACAGTAGGACAACGCAACTCACCACCTCGCACGCCCAGTACAACGGCACGTACTTGAGCACGTCGCGCGCGACGTCCACGTTCTTGTACTTGCGCTCCGCCGTCGCGCTCCCCCACGCCGCCTCCACCATCCATTCGCGCGTCTTGTCGTAGAACACCGCCGCGATGGCGTCCAGCGCGCCCGGCGCGCTCGTCAGCACGTCCAGCACCGCGCGCTGCTCGCGCTCGCCCCGCGCGGCGTCCCTCGAGGCGATGAAGAACCTGCAAAGCACGCGTCAGCCAGTTCGTCCTCATCCTCATACGCCGCAGACGACAGAAAACGCGACCCACCCATCGCCCTTGATCACATGCGCCGCACGCCCCGCCCACGGCACACCAAACCGCCCGCTCCCAAGCACCAGCGCCGCATCCGGGTACGTCCCCACCTCCGGCATCTCCCCCGCGCCCCCGGGCCGCTCGAACGCATACACGTCCGCCTCGCCGAGGTTCCCCAGGATCTTGCCCATCGCCGTCGGCGTCATGAGCGGGAACCACGTGTACACGCTGTCGGGCGCGTAGTGCCGCGGGAGCGTGCGCAGGAGCAGCCGCCCGAGCGTGCTCCCGTACCCCGGCGCGCTCGGGTCGCGCTGGCAGTCGGCGAAGCCCCAGGCGGTCATGTTGTGTGGGGTGTAGTCCGCGGTGAAGAAGCGGTCGCCGCGCGTGAGCGCGATCGCGTCGGCGAGGATCGCGCGCGAGATGGTGTATGCTAGAGGTGGTGAGTGGTGAGGCCTTGGAGTCGGAGTGCAAGATGGAGATATGACGTACGTGGGCAGAGGCCGGCACCCTCAACGACGGGCTTTGTCTGTTCGGCCTGGAGACCAGCATACAGCTCAAGGCGTTCGATGTCGCCGTACAGCTTCTCAGCTGCCGCCGCGACTTCAGGATCAGGGTTCCACTCCAAGAACGAGGAATATGCTATGTCGTTCCCATTAGTTAGCGAGACCCCCTGTCGTACCGATATACTCACGCTTCAATCCAAGGAACTACACACATCGATCAATACACCATCAAATCAAGGTCAAATTATCTACTCACCCTTCTGAAATCGTTCAACGAGCACACACCCCACTTGCGGCTCTGCATGATGCCCATGATCTCATGGAGACGCATACAGCCCGGCGTGCCCTTCGCGCCAAACGCATGCGCGGGGTTGGTCGTCCTAAATACCCAATGCAATCAGCCATCTGTCCATACCCACCAGAATCGAGGACCTACGCCTGGTAGAGCACATCAGCCAGCTCCTCATCCTTGAACTTGCCCTGGTCCTTGCCGTCCTTCTGGCGCTCCATCCTATACAGTGAACGGCACATCAGCAAAGTGCGACATCGCGCAAAGAGAGAGCAGACGAGACTGACTGTCCGATCGACCAGTGGCTGCAGTCCGGGTCCATCGCCTTCAGCTTCTCGCCCACGATCTTCATGTCCACGAGCGTGACGTCGTCCGGGTTCTTGTTGAACGTCTTCTGGATGAGCGCCTCGACCCACTTCTCGTCCTCTGTCGGTGGTTTCAGCTTTAGATTTATGGACAATGGGGAACGTTATGGGCACTCACGGGCAGAGGTGGTGGGGTGCCAGCGGTACAGGCAGTTGAACTAAGGCTCGAGTGTCAAAACGTGCAAATGCAGCGCATATAGGAACGTCCGCACCTCAACGCTAACGACGTTGCCCCTTCCACGCTCAAACAGCGAATGGTCCATATCCCTGATTTCCTAATATCCCCAAAACCATGAGTATACGCTCCCATCCACATCCAAAACAAACGTCGCATACCCCGAACGGATTCAAGCTCCAACTGCTCCCCTGGCGCACAAGCCCCAGAATCGCGCTGAAGTAGTCCGAGAACACCGCCGAGCCGAACCACGCGATGTTGCACAGGCGCGCCGTCTGGAAGATGTCCTCCTCCTGCGCGAGGAGCTTGTTCGCGCGGTTCGGGTCGCTCGCCGGGATCGAATCGGGGTCGACGTAGAACCCGCGCTCGTTCAGCTCGAGGATCTTGTCCGCGATGTACTGCGCCCGGTGTCAGATGTCAGCAAAAAGGAAGGAAGAAGCAGGGTGTATGCGCGTGTAAGACGCACGTTGTGGTTCCGGCTGAAGCAGACGAGGAGGACGGACACGGCGGGCGGGAGGAGCAGCAGCCGGTCTTCAGCGAAGGTGTCGGGGTACAGGTGTCCGCGGCCGTTGCGCATGCGCACGCGGTCCTGGCCCGCCTGGTCGCTTCCGTACAGCGGCGCGAGGTCGATATACGACGACGTCTCGTTCATGCTCACGTTATCGTGCGAAGTACGGAACACGCTGTGCGGTCATGTCAGACTGAAATCGCGTCGCACGAACTCATGGAAGCGTACGTGTGGATGACAAGGGCGGCAAACGCGAACATCAGGCTGGAGAGACCAGCGGGATGATCGGTGAACTAAGATATGCGTTAGCTGCGATAAATCCGGCTTCGATAGCTATAACTACCTTCTCGCGCCTGAGCAGTGTATCGAAAATAAGCCCGGGATCGGGGAGGGAGTTCGCGGGGAGCGGGTGCAGCTGCTGCACGCTCCGTGAATACGGGGTGTTAGCCTTGCCCATGTCTGCATCTGAAAGGTTGTTGCCGCTGCCATCAGCCGAACGCCAGGAGTACTCGGTTCCGACGTAAGTGCCCGCAGGGTGCGGCAGATCGCTGTACACTGCAGCACGCGTCGATGTCAGTTGGGAGATGGACAGTTTCGGGGTCTGTACTCACGAAGCTCTACGACGGCGTTTTGCAGCGAAGTGGAGAAGCTGCCCTCGGGGAGTTGCGACATGAACGTCAGCAGGTGCTCGAGCTGTGCGACAAGTGTCAGCGGGAGGATCATCGACAGAGTTTCGGGCCGCATACAAGCAGTTTTCTATCATCAATCGCGTCGTGGTGCTTAAGGGCATCGATAACACTGGGCTGTGGGATAGACAGCGTTCAATCAAGGTACTCAGAAGACATTAAGAGGGTACGAACGATAGCAGACAGTTCCATCGAGAAGGGAAGGCCTTTCTTGAGCTTCTTAACCTAGGAGACGGTAAGAACCATAAAGCTTCGCGGTAAGCACCGTGCTGACCTGCTCCCGGAATTCCTCGACAATTCTTGACCCTCCATGGGACTCCTCAACGGCGACGCCGTTGGGTCCTGAGCTTATCTATAGCATGATGGGTCATTCCATTCCGTGCAAGGGGATGAATTGGCAACATACTGTGCCATAAGAGCCACCAGCGAGGGTGCTCTTCTTCCCGATAGTGGCGGACATGTTGTCGGGTGGATAAGGGGAAGGGGTGAGGGATGTCGGGAAGGTCTCGGGGGAGAGAGGGTTATATATCTGCTGGTGCGCGTCCGTCAAAATACGTCACGCGCACGGCTCAGGGAGGAATAAGACACGACGAGCGGCGGCCTGTTCTGTGGATCGAGGTTAATATGTTCCGAATTGGGTGCTTCCATGACTGCGTTCGCTTGGGCGTGCAGGTCTGGGGAAGACTCCGTCTATAGAAGAATCAGACGCAGACGAGCGGACAAACACGCCAGGAACGGACGTGATGGAAAGATTCATCCGCGCCGGCTCCCTGCGCCGTGCACAGCAGATCAACTATCTCCTCAATTTCGTCTCCGCCACTGGCTGCTGCTCGAGAGTGCGAATAGATAGCGCGCAACATGACCTATGCTTCCATTCATCAGCCCCTCGCCTAATTTGTCCAGGGTCAAACACTAATAAGCACGTCTTTGGACATGCGCATGACAAACTTGAGAAACCCGTCTTCGTCCCCTTCCTCGCAAAGAAATCCGAGCTTTCGCGACGCCAGCTGCCCGTCGTCGTCTGTGGCGCCACGAACTTCCCGCAAATCCAACTAAAGTGTACCTTTTACGAGATCCATCAGATTTTAATACCCAGATATTGCAAATGCGTCGGAGGCAAATACCTTATCATCATCTACCATTCCATCGTTCGTGAGTAACTGTGGCGGTGCACACCGCGGAGGCTTAGCCTGGCGTAGCTGACGCCACGGTGCATGCTTTGCAGCGAACTCAGCTGGCCAGATACCGCGCCCATGTGCGCAATCTTCAGCAAGACTGAACGCCTGCTGCAAAGCGCCCCGAATAAGGCGGTCTCCTCACCAACACGCAGCAAATAAGTTAGAGTTGAGTTAGGCCCTTCCTCGCCTCCGCCGCGTCCCCGACAGCGAGCGCGACGTAATGGCGTCCTTCTGAGTGGGTGTCCGTTTTCGCGGGTGCACCGCTTCGCGAGGTCGTGATCGACCGGAGGAGATGATAGCCGCGCTGCACCAAGCCAGGAAACGTGCACGGCCGTCGTCGTGGCGGTCCTCCCAGTCCGACCAAAGAAACGCGTGGCAGCGCGTGGCGCGTCGCGTACCTTTGTTTGCCCCTGTTTGGCGCTACGCGTGGCGGCGCTTTGCTGCTTCCATGCTTCCATCCCCGCCACTCGGACAAGCGTCGGGCCCCGCGGACGAACGCGATACAAAGTATATCTATATTTCTGGGACCGTCGTGCCTCTGAGCCCTGATGCCACTGACCACTGTTAGAATGATGAGCTGCGCAACGCCATCGACCTACCGTCGAAACCGTCCACAAGCACGCTTTTGTCCCTCCAAGCGCCTCCTCTCGCCACCGTGACGATGGAAGACCTTCCCAAGCCGCCTCTGTCCTCCCTCTGTCTCATTTGTCCTCGAGCGGACGAGGACCACCTTCTCAATCCTTACTGCCAAGCCTCATGACGACAACTTCCCAATGTTCATCTCTCCAGCTTGCAGCCTCGCGTCCCAGACACGCGACGGCGACCACAGCCAGCTGGAAAACACGTTGTCCCCTGGCCCTCCGTGCCACCCATTCCAGGCTCTTTCACAGGCGCAGATAAAGCTACAGGACAGGCAATCAAGCTGTAGCTCCAGGACAGCGCACGCCCTCCGCGTGCATAAAAGCAGGCGTGCCACCGCCGTGCCATCCGTGCCACCTCCCTCCGTCCTCGTTGCAGCAGATCATTTGGCCCTGGCCCGCGTTAGCGCGTGATTTAAGGACGAGGCGGCCAGGTGTCGTCTGCGCATTGCGTCCCTTCTCTCCGGCCACATCTTACGTCTGTCAACCGATAGCCTCATCGCGCACTAACCACACTCCGGCACGAACGCGCCACATCGCAGAGTCATCGGCCACAGACATCCACACATCTGCGACCTTCCTGCGCTGATACGTGCTAGGCCGAGCAGAATGGCAACAACACGCTCGAGCAAGCTGCGCCGCCGCACCAACAAAGGGAACGGGAAGGGCAGAGGCAAACGCGCCGCGCGCCCGAAGCAGGTCACGTACCGCGGTCGTAAGTCCCCTCCTCCCATCCTCAACCCATTGACTCCGATGCTGAGCGATACGTGCGATAGTACTGCACGCCGCGCTGGCGAACCTCTGCCGGCGCACCAAGTACGGGCCGAAGCCGATCCCGCAGGAGGATTGTACCGCAGAGAGTAAGCACCCCACATCCCTCTCGCCGCAATAACGCGCCAACTAACGGAGTGCTGCGCACCAGTGCTCCGCCTCGCCACCGTCGTAGGCAAGCCCCTCCCGAGGGCCGACTGGTACCGCCGCTACGCCGCGCGGCACGTACACGCCGCTGTGAGCCTCGCACCACTGTGTTCTTTGTCATTTATCTAAACGCGTGTTTCGACGTGTGTATAGGTCGCGGACGGGTTCCTCCAAGAACACGACGGGGGCGCGCTCAGCGTCACGCCAACGGCTAGGATTCGGTACGTCGCCACTTCCTTCCTTTGTTTGTCCTTTGTTTCTCATCCGCCTTTCGACTAACAGGTACCGCGCCGCCCGCCGCGCCGCACACGCCAACCTGCCCAGCCCATCATCCGACGTGGTCACGACCGCGCTCTGCCTGGACCTCGACCACGACGTCGGGCCTACGGCGCACAAGAGCCGTGCGGAGCTCATCGCGGAGAACAACGTCCTCTCCGCACGGCTCAACGCCGAGTACCCTTCTCCTGTTTCTGAATCTGCGTCCGCGTCGGTGTCTGGTGCTTTGCGGGGCCAGGGCAAGGCGCTGCAGGCGTGGAACTCGCTGTCGACGGCCTGGAGCGGGGACGCGGATGCAGGCAGGGATGTGGATGTGGAGGAGAGCGCGAGCCAGTACGGCGGGGCGGACTCTGCGAGTGAGCGTGGAGAGGAGTTCCCGGATAGCGACACCGTCCTGCCCGATAGCGACGACCTCGAGCCTGCGTACGTATACGAAAATGAATGCGAGGACGGTTGTGGGAGCGAGAGCCCGATGGCGGTACCCGTGGCGGGCCCTTCTACGTATGTTCTTCGTTCCCCCTTCCACTTCCAATCTCTCATCTTACGCCTTAATACTAGTCTTCAGTCCCCCATCAAGCTCCGCCCGCAAATTTCATATCCCTCCCCACAGTCCCTCCCCCGCACCCGCTCGTGGCACGACCGCCGCGCGCTCCCCGAGCCCGCCACGCCCACGCCGCCCGCGCGCACCCTCTCTGCTTCCCTTGTGCAGCAGCAGCTCGAAACGCCAGTGACCCCCGGCCGCGCCGCCACGAGCACGGGCACGCAACACACGATCTGCTACACCGCGACGCAGACGCAGACGGACGCAGAGGGGGACATGGAGGACGTGGTAATGCTCGACGTGCCGGGCGCGTCCAGCGTCGTCTTCAAGGCACGCCCCGAGTCTCTCCCTGCGCCCGCGCAGCCTGGCGCGGATGCTCATACGCCCCGTCTTCCCCCACAGGTCTCCGCCGTCGCGCTGAAGCAGCGCATCCGCGCGCTCGAGCAGGACGCCGAGGCGCAGGTCGCCCTCGTCGCAAGCCTGACACAGGAACGGGATGAGCACGCGCAGCTCGCCGCGCGGCTACAGACGGGCGCAGAGGCAGACGCGCAGACCATCGCTGCGCTCAACGAACGCGTCGCGGGGTGTGATGCGAAGGTAAGCACTTTGCACCCCGAATACTGACGTCATATACGGCCGTTCTGACACATCCTTCAAAGATCGCCTCGCTGCAAAAAGAGCTCGCCGACCTCCAGCGGGAATACGAGGCGTGCCAGATTGCGCTCGCGGACACCACCGCCGAGCTGCATTCATGCCGCGTCGAGCGGGACGATCTCGAAGAGAAGATCAGAGACCTCCAGAGCGCCATCGACGCTGCGCGCGGCGACCAGGCCAACGAGCTGAAAGAGTTGAAGGAGGACCACGAGGTGACGCTGCAGCTCGTGCGCGCGCAGATGGAGGAGCTGAAGGAGGACAAGAGAAAGGCGGAGGAGAAGGTCGGGAAGATTATGAAGCTCTGCATGGAGTAGGCGCGGTGACAGTGGCGAGACCGGCGCAGGGTCCTCAGGCTGCTTCGGATGCAGATCACCGCGGTGACGACACCGTGGCGGGTGCACGTCCGTAAATATCGGGGCCGCTCGAAAAGTGGATCTGCAGTCGGACGCGTTACGTCCGGACGATGTGTGTGCAGTGTGCCTGTCCGAGTCGGTCCCTGGCAGCTGTGACGGTGGACGGACGGTGGACCTAATCTAGAAGCCCGGATATCATTATCATCATTATTCTGTCTTTTCTGTGTATGTTACTATGCCCCATGTATGTCACGCCTCCACATGTACAATCTATGCTGTTGCCCAGGACCTGGCCCTCGGTTCGCGTTGTCGTGTGCGTTGACTGTGCTCTGGGCACCGGGCGCTACGGTCAATGTGATCGCCAAATCACATGCGCTCGCCACCGTAGCGCGACTGACAGCGCGACGTGCACTTGCCACTTGGCGACGCGCTGACACGCGCTGCTCGTCCAGACCACCGACCCCGCCACCGACCCTGTCTGCGACGTGCTCACTACTGCCTAACGCGTTTCACAGGTCATGTACTCAGGTCCCTGCTCACGGGCACAGTCAGGATGGGTGACTGCGACTCGGATCGCCCGTGCGTCCACCCTGGAGGCAAGGACCAACGGTAACGAGACTCGCCTAGCCTGCGAACCCAGATGTTCTGATGCCATACGAATGCGATATCACCAGGATGATCGTTTTTTTCAAGCTTAAATATGCGGGCAGCGACCAGCTGCACGTCCGACCCTGAACCGACCGCCGTCTCCTCGCACTGAGCTGCGCTGCCAACTTCTCCATCTTTCTGTGGAACGGTACCGCAAACATAATGACTATTACCAGCAAGTACAGCTTCAAGTACCTCTCCGAGCTATACACGAATGCCTTCCCGCCTGCGTCCAAGTTCTCCGTAGACCAGATCCCGGACCTGAGCGGCCAGGTCATCCTCATCACAGGCGGCAACACCGGGATTGGAAAGGAGACCGCGAAGGTACGTCTTAGCCGTCTATCATGTTCGATTCATCTCATAGATTGGTCCGTAGACGCTCCTTACGCGCAACGCGAAAGTATACATCGCGTGCAGAAACCAGGAGAAGATGGAGACTGCCATCGCAGACATAGAGCTTGAGACGGGGAAGCGGGCGTGCAGCCTGCAGCTTGACCTCGCGAGCCTGAAGTCGATCAAGAAGGCCGCCGCGGAGTTCCGGACGTTAGTGGACACGAATGAGAGATGTTGCGAAAAGCTGACCGCGTGCTTTACAGGAAAGAAACGAAACTTCATGTGCTATACAATAACGCAGGCATCATGCAGCCTCCAATTGAGATGATGACCGCGGACGGCTACGACGTCCAATTTGGTACAAACGTTCTCGGTGGGTACCATGTCATAATATTTATCGAAGCGCAATTCATTCTGGGATCTCATCACCAGGTCACTTCTACTTTACACAACAGCTGATGCCTCTACTCCTTTCCACCGCCAAGACGACGCCTTCAGGCAAAGTCCGCGTCATCAACGTGTCCTCTATGGGCCACCTGGGTGTGAGCCACATTGACTACGACACCCTTAGAGAGAACACAAAGCGGGCCAAGCTGGGTCCATGGAAGCTGTATTTCCAGAGTAAATTCGTAAGTTGGAGAAACGGCTCCTTAGCTCGACGATGTTCTTATGTGTATCATACGTCACCAGGGAAACGTAGTCTACTCCAACGAGCTGCACCGACGCTACCACGACCAAGGCATCGTCTCGATCTCGCTGCATCCGGGGAACCTGAGGACGGAGCTGTGGCAATACCAAAGCTTCGTCGAACGGTATTTGACGGTGAGTCGCGTCAGTATCTTTCATCGGGCTCTGCTGATTTTATTTCCCAGAACATGGCTCTATATCCTTCGACCATGGGCGCGTTGACCCAACTGTATGCCGGTACCATGCCCGAAGCCGCCGAGCTCGGGGGTAAAGTGAGTTCCCCATCATATCATCCAAACACGAACACTAACGTCTACACGACACAATAAGTACCTGATCCCATGGGCACGTCTCGGCGAGTCGCTGCAAGAAACCCAGGATGAGAAAGAGATGATCAAACTGTGGGATTGGCTAGAAGACCAGATTAAGAACGTCAACTAGGATATCCGTTCTCCATACAGCACATTACTATTGATAGTGAGTCCCATTGTTCTATGCATTATGCATGCCGCTAAGTATTCGACCTATAGCCCAGGATTATACGTTCTAGATAGACTGTTTTACTACAACAACTACGAAAACAATGGAATATGCGTACTACAACAACCAGTGATGAGCGTCCTAGAAGATACAACATGCAAGAGTCCGATTTTCTCCCATTAGTCCTGACACTAAGTCATAGAAGATACGCGCGGGTTGGCGGATTAAAAGGATGTAGGGTAGGTGTTCCAACACAGCAATCACTTGGACGCCGCGAACATGATGCTTCGTCTCTTCGCCGTCAAGATCACGAAGTCTTCTATCATGATGGATGTGCGGTGCGGCTGGCGACCCATGCGGGTGACAGATTTCCACGCACGGACAATCCGCCTCTCGATGTACTTGGTACATGAGATACTATTCCAACACAGATCAGCAAAACCGTGCAATATAAGATTAATTACTGGTACGTACCGTGGTTTCTCAGCGATCATGACAAGACGGGGAGACATCGTAAAGACAGTTGTGGTGAAGTGAATGGGGTTCGAGAGCGAGGGTGGTAGAAAGCGCAGAAATAGAGCACAAGCAGAGAATTACAAGCTCGAGGCAGAGGTATAGGGCGTCGTCCCAGACGATTCGTTATATATGTACAGCGGGGGTAGATATGGACACAGGTGATGAGATAGGAGCGCACTGGAGCGACCAACTGAGCTGGATCGTATCACGAAGCCTGTTCTTATACCGCCATCCTGACGCTCGCCTCCGCAGTGGCTGACAGCGTCCGTATCGACCCACGGCGCGCAATGGTACCACTGTCCCCCGCCTTATTGTCTTCAGGCACACGTACCATGCCGCCTGTCTTCGAGGAATCCGTGGTTGCCTCCGCGAGGGAGCTGCGTGCCGATTGTACAGTCGAGAAACAAGGCAACCCATTCTGCGGTGGTCCATTGTTCGGGCGTGGGAAAATAGATGCACAGCGACGCACAACAGATGGAAGGCGAATGTGTTGCCTTGTATTGCCTTCAATCCTAGGATGTATTTCCCCGCATTGTAGCTTTGCGCGAACCATTCAGTCCAGCAACTGTATAGCCGTATGACCCGTCATTCGGTCAATGAAACGAAAAGCGGTACTCCCGAATTAGAAAGAGGGCGGGGCGCCCATCAGCTGCTCAGCTTTGCCTACGAAGACCTGTTGTATTGCAACCGTCATAGCATTAGGCTGTTACGGAAGCTCTCAGTAGATATCAACTAATGCCTGCTGCTTGTGTTCCGTATTTCCTGGAGATCTGTGGAAACTGTTGCCATCAATTCAATTATCGCCACAAAGCCCGGTCATGACCAGAAACGGTATCAGAGCGCATCAATTCCCACGATCGAGCGCCGATCTTAACACATTTCCGCCCTCCGTAAATCAGGAGCTTATCTATGCCTCTTGGCGCGCTTCGTCGAAAGCCTTGAGCCTGTTTGTGTTGAACACGAAAACCGATACACGGAGAAAAAACACACGTCCCTTCGTTCGTAGAATGTATTCTAGTGAGGATGCTAGGGACCTAAAGCTGGGCCTCATCCATGTTCAAGATGAGCGTGGTGAAGAATCGTATCATCTCCAACCATGCATCCACGACGATAGCTGTCGATTTTCGCATCAGCCATATGGACCACACTTTCTATCGTGTATGATGACTTACATTCATCGATGGTATGCACGCCCTCAGCCAACCACCCGCCGATACCCGTGTAGTGGTGGTTGTAGCGGAAGATGTGCTGTGTCAAAGCCCAGTAGTGCCGTGTATCTGTTCATTCCATAAACTCTCATTGTGACGTCGCCTAGACTGATCAAGTCCACTCACCGGTATTTCCCGACATGATTCCCGGGCTCACAACCACGCCCGCCTCACTTTGCTTGATGCCGCGATGAGCATTGTACGTCGCTCTGATCGTGCCCGCCAGCAAGCGATAGGGATCCGCGTCATTGCCTTCGGTCGGGGTCACCGGCGCGGGTTGCAACGCCGCGCCCCAGGCCTCCTCTACATTAAGAGATCCGTACGCCTTACCCGCGCTGACAATCTCCCCGAACGCCGTGTACGTCAGGTTGAACTCGTCTGCGAGCGGGCGTAGAGTAGCCGTCACATGATCCTGTACATCTTCAATCGAGCTGTCCGTAGCAATGCGGTGGTTCATGACCGCCCAGGCGCGCTCGGGCAGGGCGTTGGCCTTGACGCCTCCTTGTATGAGGTCCGCCGCTTGTGTTGTACCAGCCAGCGCGCGCCAACGCTTGCCGTCGGGATTGGACGAGGAGAACAAGGTGTCCTCGGCATAGTGAAGAGCCTTGTCGTTACCCTTGACGGCTAGCTTGAGAGACTTTCGAAGCTTGCGAGGGAGGGTAGGCGCGTGGGCGGCGAGGCAAAGCGCTTTCGCATACATCGGGGTGCCACGGTTCAGGTGAGGCTCGATAGGAGTCGCTTCCAAATGCACGAGCAAAGCAGACAGGATACCGATCGACTAGGCATAGAAACGGACAGTCAGGCTCTGAGAAAGATTGCTCAGTATATATCATAAAGCTTACCGTATGAGCGGGAGGCACGCTCGAGTGACCCCCAGGAGCAGTGACATCAACCCGCGCGTCGATGTATCCTTTCTCAGCGGTGCCTACAGTAGCTATAGCTACACCATACTCGTTCATGTAATCTCCGCCTTCGTCAACGAGCATCGCAAACGCATTCTCGCCATATGTAGAGAGGAGGTAACGGCCGATAGCAGAGGCACCCTGAAGACAACGAACGATGTTATATTCTGAGTGCAGTGTATGCGACAAAGAACTTACGTGAAGACCACTTGCTTCCTCGTCAAAGCCGAATGCAAGGACAATGGATCGTTTGGGCTGGAAGTCGTGCTCTATGAGGGTTTCGAGCGTTGTCCTATAGAGTGAACAGTAAGCCTCATAAGAGACGCCAGATAATCCTTCGCCTACATGATACCAATCAAACCAGACTTGTCGTCAGAACTTCCGCGACCCCAGAGACGCTCTCCTGTACGCAAAGTAAATCTGAATAATAGAGATCCAACAGGAATGCTACGAACCATCGAAGTATCCTGAGTATGGTGGATGAGTCCATTTATCGACGGTATCTGGATTCACAGGTACGACGTCTGCGTTGGTGTGGAACGAAAGTTAGCGTCGGGGCGGTTTATATATACTGCATCCAGTCTAACCTTGATGTGCAGCAAGCAGAAGAGGCTTCAAAGAAGCATCCGCACCCTCCCACTTGTATACGAGCCCATAGGTATTCACCTTTGTGAGCTCAAGGGTGGCATGGCTAAGGAATAATCAGTTTAGCGAAGGTATCTGATAAATTTGTGAAACTCCAGCTCACACAAGCGGGAACGCTTTCAACAAGTAGTCATGGAATGGGCCGAATGCTTCCCAGCGGGGATCCTCTCCCACCGGAGGCATCTTGTCATAGCTCTCCGTCCTGTGTTACAGATCAAGATCAGTCGTGTCTTCCATATTCAGATACCGACGGACACTGGACACGTACTTCACCTGAACGGCACCGGATAACCACGCCACTGCACGGTCGCGGAACGTCTCGCTCGAGTAAAGACCCTCTTTCTTCTCAACCAGACTGCTCCAAAGTGTGTCCTCCGGTACTAGTGGCGGAGGCTGTGGGCATAACTCAGTCTTTCCTTGCGCTCCTGAGTCGAGGTCCAGGGAAGGTCCAAAGTCATCGTCCGCCCAGTGACCATGACACCCCAGAATCCGCTTGTTCTTGAAAGCCACAGTTACAAGTCCAAGCGTGACCACAACTGATACAAAAGCCGCAAGGATGACGCGCTTTGCATGAATCTTGGGACGAGCGGTGTCTTCGTCAGACGTTAGATGAACAGTAGGAAGAAGCGACTGCTTATCCATTGTCTTCTCATCCGCGAACAGGTCCGAGGGAGTCCTTGGCACAGGAGCCATAGTGTCAGCTGTGGTGGTAAGAGACAAACCACCGGCAGATGCTACTAGAGCGTGTGATCCCGGTTTTATAGGAAATTACCTGTGCGCCTCGTTTGAGTCAATTCTGTCCGATGAATCATACCGGCACCAGATATCTTATCACTGTCTTCACACATATGCATTGCCCAGGCGAAGATAGTGGTTGCAGAGCGAGGAGAAGCGGCGGGACAGGCCCGGGCAGGCACGAATATCTGGGGTTGGTTTCGATTTGATAACCTGCTGATAAGGTCTTATCGCCGATTAGGACCCTCTGGCGCTAAACAAGCTTGGATACGAATCTCAGGCTCGGGCTGGAGTAGCAGGCATTGCTCCTTTTGAACATCGTCTGGAGGATGCTTTTGTCGTCGTAGCATCTCGTAGACATTTCATACTGTAACACAGAACCAACGCTGTATTTTGTGCCTTTTATCGTGGTTCAACGTCTAAGACATGCTTGGCGCCGACTCACACGATCGGCTTCGGAACAGACGCGTCCTCTTTCCGAATCTACTCTTCCTTCTACCACCGTGTCTGCTTGCAATGTCTGCTCAATCTAACCCTACTTCCGACCCTCCTCCGTTGCCTAACCCAAATGATAACGTGACCCCAAAACCATATCTTGAAAAATTCAGGGTAAGACACTGAATCATAGCGAATGACTTCAAAGACTGAATGTATGCGCTTCGAAGAACCGACCTTTGACTAAATTCGTCGAGTAAGACGTCGCCCGTACGTATGAATGAATTACGATCACTGACAATCGCCGTATAGCCCTTGCGAGGATGCTGCGAAAGCGTCCATGGATTGTCTAAACCATCACGACTTTAACAGGGCGAAATGTACTGATTTCTTCCAGGCGTACAGGGATTGCAAAAAGACATGGGTTAGCGTTCTTATAACCACTACGCGCATTTTGTTATCTAAAAATGACTATGAACCAGATGGAGCAGCGAAAAGCTGACCGCCGTGCCGGTCTCCCGGTTGAATGATCCTTTTATGATGCTGGAATCTGTAACTATAGCTATTATACCCCAAGATAATCCTCAAAACGGCAGCTATGCTCGATGCAATCTACTACTTTCTATATTCCCCTATTTTTGCTAGTTTCTCATTGGTCTCCATTGACCAGGTCCGAATTTTCGTTTGCCTAGCGCCCTGTCTACTAACTTCATCATCTCAATCACCTTCTCTTCCTCCCACTTCTTTCCCACCACCTGGACGCCGACCGGGAGACCTGCCATCTTCTTGGCGTTGTATACTGACCAACCTGTTTTGTTATATAGGAGATATTCCATGAGAGGTGAACCATGTCCCTCTCCGACTTTCGAATCCAGCCATTCAGATGTAACCTCGTCAAGCTCTGGGTCGACGTGAGTCACAGGCACTACACCTGCTGGACTGTCCACAACATTGTAGAGAACTGTCGCTGCTGATAATGCCGCGACGAATGTCACGGATCTAATAACATGTCAGGTTTGCCCTTACCGCTTTGCAGTGACTAAACTTACCGATGCGGCAAAGCGGGCACTGCTTGTACTGGTGCGATGATGCCGTCAAAATGATATTTCTCCCAAACCTATATCAAGGACATGTTAGCATCATAACGATATAGCAAAAATGCAGCCTACCTCTCGGTTGAACATCCTGGCGTATTCCCTCAGTTCAGCGGTCGACTTCCAGTATTCTTCGACCGTTCTTGTCCTTGCGTTATACAAAATGGTGCCGAACATTGGATCCCCTACGAGCTTACTCAGAATCCAGGACGCCATTGACCTCAGCCATCCTGACAATACAACATGTCAGCTCCTAAGGATATTCTGCTTGCGTACAACGCACCAAACATGGATGGACCCATCGCTATGGTCGTCAGTTCTAATTGCTGTGAGTCCAATGAAGTCTTCACCTCCCTCTAATTTAGAAAGTATCTGACGTACACGAGGGTCCGGCCCAATCGGCGCGAACAAGGTCTTATTACCGTCTGCAGATGCTAGTTGCATGAACAGATTCATCGGTCTGCCCGCTGGACTTTTGTCAGCGGTATGTCCTCCACGTATAGCGAGCGAAACTCACGGTCCGGGATGCTGAACTCAATGCACTCGTGCCCTTCGCGGCGCAACGCTTCAACGGTTTCCATGACCGCACGTTGGCATACGGGGGAAGCTTTCACGAAATTGTCTGGTTCATGGTTAGTCTCACGACTTTCCACCGACAACAGCTTCAGCGCCGCTGACCTGATTTGTAGTACCCGAATTTCAGCTTGCCTGGTAGCCGAACGTCGCGGAAAGGTATCGGCGCAGGGTCATAGTTCTCGCTTGGTTGTCCGAAAGCAACGCGGCAACCAAGTTCGACGTCAGCGATGGAGCGACCCAGTGGCCCGCAAACAGTTCGGACGGCTTCAAAGCCGGGCATAGGTTCTACATGTAGCCTGTCAATCCGCTGCAATCGTGGGAGAGACCAATCTCTCCTACTCACCTCTGCCGCCTAGCGCTGATATACGTCCAGCCCCGGGTTTCAGCGAGTAAAGGCCGCAGTACGCTGCGGGAATTCTTATACTTCCTCCAACGTCGCTCCCCCATCCTAGAGCGCTTCCGTCCATGGCCAGCAGGGCCCCTTCTCCGCCCGAAGATCCTCCACACGTGTAATTATGGTTGAAGGGGTTAAGGCTACGCCCCCAGACAGGGTTGACGCACTCAAAGAACATCATGCATTGCGAGATGTTCGTTTTCGCTATAGGTATACCACCAGCCTCTCGTACGATTCGCACGAGCTAGAGAGAAGACCACGTAAGGCACTCATAGTTCATGGAAAGCTTGATTGACGTACGTCGGCGTCTTTGGAAGCTGGGTGTCTTGCCTGCCCTGTATGGCCCATGGTGGAGTCGTATCCAGCAATATCATCTAACCCCACGATCGTCATCGCCTCGCGTCCATAGATGAGTTCCCCAAGTCACTCACAGATATCCTTGAAGCTGACTGGTACACCGTGCAAGGGTCCCTTTATCTGCTTGGTCTCTCGAAAATGGCGATCTAGCTCTTGCGCTTCACGACGTGCTTGCTCGAATAGCACTAGCAGAACGATGTCGTTAGTACCCCTTTGTGGCGCGGACCGGTCCTGCGAACGCTGATGCACCTTCAGTCACGCAGTTAGTTTCCGCCTGTGCCACAGCCGCGCGAGCGATGTACGCCTCTAGGACATCTGCGGCGCTCCATTCTCCGTGTTTGATGCGCCTGACAATTTCCGGGGCTACACATGGTCAATGAGAAACAGGTACAGTTATGTGCGCGCCACACTCACCAGATGCGCTAAGATAGGCTGCGTGGCTGGGACCTAGTTCCGAGGCTGCTTTCAAAGCTACCGCCCTCACGCTTTGCTTCTCGATGGCTATGTCCTTCCAGGACTCGGTGAAGGGCCACATTCTGTTCTAAGTACGACGTCAGAAGCTGTGGTGGACAGGAGCTCATGTACTATCGTTGATGAAGAGGTGCTTACTGCTGTGTTTACGGGCCAAAAGGTTTCAAGCGGAGGTCCCTCTCAGGGGTAGGTATCGTAAAGGGGGAGTGGTTTGCGTAGGATATCGGTGCGTGGTATTTATCCTGGATCTAGGTAAGGCGTCTGAGCACGCCCACTTCAAGTTCCTTTCGGAGGTGCAAAACTTAAGTAGCTGTCAGATCAGCACTAAAGAGACGGACATCATAACGGATGTCGCATGATACCAGGAACACTAGGCGGTACGATGTCCATACTTGACTGCACCCTTTCCGCCAACCCCGTAATGGTCATCCGCATCGCACTTTAGTCAGAAGAGCTTGGCCTCGACTACTGTCGTAATCGATGGCGCTGAAACCATTTCATGAATGTACGCTGGAAAACCAGCACATGCGAAACCTGAAAGGACGCATTTCTATACCAAAAACAGTGGAACCGAGCTCGCCTGTCTGAGTTCTCGGATCCAGGCTAGGCGCGAGTCAGTGGAGGGTAAGAAAGTCCTTTCTACGGCCTCAATCGGTCCCACTGAGAGCCTCATGGAGTCTCTCTGATGCTAATCACCTCGGATCTGCCAGCCTATTTATGCTTGTACACCTGGTTGCAGCTTACAGCATTTCGTAATCTATACGCCCGGTTGAACGAGCAAGCTGTCCGAAGTCTGCAAAAAAGGCATCCCCTTCAGTCCCAGGATGCTGTGAATCTCCCAGTGCCGACAGACCGGTGATAGGTAAGTGTGCTCGGTGTGCGGCTTCTAACACCCTATGTTCGTCTACGTCTCGGGTAGTTCCTCATTATTTGCTGTAGATTTGATGCAATTAAGTTCTTATAAACTGCAAAGGATATCTGCATGGCTTGTGTTTTGTGTCTTGGCAGTAACATGGCCTACGGTCTGTTCCAATGCAGCTGCCCTTTACGAAAACCCGGAAGAAAGCTGTCCTTGAACCAGGCAACCAAGCGGCAGAGATATGATAGATCACCGATCAACGTCTTCGTTAAAAAGATCATCGCACCAAGCCGTCGGGTTAGCGCAATTCTTTTGTCACCTGCGCACTTGTGGCGGAAACACGCATATCCCCTTGAAGTCTAGCCTATTTATGTTCCTTCTTTCTCGCCATGAGCTGGTTACAAACGCTCTTGCTACCAGCGCGTGTTGCTTGCGCCGGTGATATGGCGTTTCTGCCGAACAGTGGCCCGCACCAAACCTCCCGCCTTGCATGTGGTACAGAACGCGTTCACGAAGCGGAGGAGAACGAGTCTCCGGCGAATCGTAAATCTGTGTAGAACAACGATTGATGGCCCCATGTAAACTCGGAAAAGGCGGAACGACACCGTTGAGACGACCGCAATCATTTGACCAACACATATGGCTGGGTTCTTGGTCAACACTCGGCATTCGGACAAAGTGTATCAAGCGCACCGTTCGTAAACTACGCCGACACACACTTTGACCTCGAGCTCTTGTCCGCGGAGGTCACCGTCCAAGCTGAAAGATTTGGCGCTCGTAGTGCCTCTGCGTGCCTTCATCATGACAGGAAGCCGGCCTTGAACACCATTGACAGACGTGGCATGCAGGCTGGATGTTCCACGATAGGGGCAGACGGGCAGGACGAAAGCAGGGTGGTCGTTATGCCCATACCCGTGAAAACATTGTCTTGAAGAACGCGACAGAACACAGTTTGTCGCCGAAGAGAAGTGTTTCAATGTCTGTGGTCTGAGGACGACATCTAGCTGAACGGAGCGACGAGTCTTTCGGCTTGTCGGAAGCAGCTGAGTCAAATTAAACTTCCAAACCACTGCCACCCTTATTGAGCGCGCCAGGATAGTGAAAATATACCCAGAAAGATGGAGATACCAGGAAAGAAAGCCCCCGGCAACTTACTCCGATAGTGCGTGTGCAAAGCACGTTCACAGTCGTCATGCAAGATGTCCATCATACAGCGGAGCGCCTCTGGATGTGCAATCGTCAGATACAATTTATTCTGTCAGCAATATGGATGTCCAGACTTACCGAAACTGCGGCGTACAGAAGGTTTGAAGTTTGAACACTATCTGATGTAGACTTATGGGATGAGGGGCTGGAATCGCAACTCGGATAAGGTACGTGCGAAAATGTGGGGATGTATTCGTCTACAGCCTGTGTGCACAAAGTCCAGTAGACATCACAACAGACTTGCATCACAGAAGAAAAACTTGCTATAGCTGTTGAGTGTGTTTTTTCCGGCCGCCGGAGCCAGTGTTTGTGTGACCAAACTCAATAACAAATCTTCACTCGTCCGGGCCCATTGCGGTAACCGATGTCCTGTGCTCTTCCAGTCACGGTCCAAAGACCACCTCTAAGACATCGCCCGTTATTGACAAGCCTCGTTCAGATAAGCTGTGGCGGTGTCGCAACAGAGCTTCTAGAGGCATGCCTGCAAACTTTGAGAACACGATGTGGCGGCTAGGTGTGGGTGATGAACACCTACTACGGGCGGGGGAAGCGAAGTCCATTAATGCGCGCATAGTAAATGGGCCCCTATCACCAGTGTCAGCGACATTGGCCGCGGAGATGACTGACGACAGTGCGCATAGTACACAACATGGAATGAGCTCACCTTGCTGAGTTCGTCAGTCCTAGAGACATCCACCGGTTACGATCATTCTTGGAAGCTGTCAATGCGGCTATGTGTAGTCTGGCCAGTATCCGTCATAAGGGGTCCAGTCAGAGTTCACCGGCAAAGACGTAATCCTGCTCATGCGGCCCGAGGACTGGCGGAAAGAGTGTGCAGACGAAGGTATAGAAACGCACCGATGATATTCGGAGTCAACGTCGAACTCAAGGATGCGCGTGATTAGATGGTCAACTGAGGCTCGATGGCATCGATGGATCTGTGGGAGAAATTAGACAGGCTGTGGACTGGGTTTCGAACCACGTACCAAGTTACAAGATGGCTTCGATGGATCTGACAATGAGTGTAGGAGGTGAGCGTTCGATAAAGCGCATTGTTCTGGGAGAGAACTTGGCTCGTCGCTCTTTGTCTTCCTGCGATGAGATATTTGGGGCAATTCTTCCAGCGTATTCGCACTGCGCTGGAGACATAATTTATAGCACATTATCTAGAGTAGGAAAACCGCAGGCAACGCTTCAAAGCGTGCTGAATTTTGTAAGTCATCAATTGAGATCCACCGCCCTGGCGGTTGTGAAATGGGTATCGAGAATACTGCAGATATTCGTCCATGGTCAATAGCTTAAATGGGGGGAGTATGTCAAGTACAGATAGAGGAAGAGGAGAGTCTGGGAGGCAGAGATGTAAACGAGGGGATGACAGCAAGCGTCGAAGAGAAGCCCTATATACAAAAGCCAGCAGGAGACCCGAGATATAATGTCAGAGTCTATACGTCAAGCTCACATACGCTGGCGCACTGGCTGTGCCGCGTGCTGGTTCTGTGAGAATGGATGCGCCCCTTCGCCACTGTTCCGTGGTTGGACATACGATGTGGGTCGCGAGGGTGGTCGACTAGGTGGCTGGGACATTTGTGGCGGTGTCCACTCCCCATTACCGTTCGATGGGTACCCATTAGGTGTCCTTGGTTGGGGGGCCTGGATAGCGGCCATGCCCTGCGATATTGATGTCGGAGGACCACTGGGTGGGGGGTAAGAGTATGGCGAGTGCTGCAGAGTCGGAGGTGATTGTGTCCGTGACTGCAACCCGCTGCGTGGCAGATGCTCTGACGGCGATGGTGAGCCGAGAGGTGGTCTGTCCATGTATTGTTGATTCGGTCCTCTGACGTAACTCAATGTAAGTATGCGATGTCTTTGCAAATTTGAGTACACCCTTACCTTGGAGGCATAGACCTTTGATCATCTGATCGGGGTGTGCTTGCATTAAAAGGCGACGTTGAAGAGCCCAATATAGGCGATGTAAGGCCGGGTGTACGCCCATTCGCCTTGAGACGGGCATAGGTATCACACTTCTTGAGGAAGTCTTTACTCGGTAACTCCATACTGCTCTGGAAATATTCTTGATCATGCAGAATGGGCAAGAACTCTTCTGGAACACAGAAGAACTCGTCTTGGTTCTCTAACAGAGAGGTGACTACTCGTATCGCGCCGAAGCTTTCGTCCCGGATACCGTCCTTCCCTCTTGAGTAGAGAATGCTGGGACAAATGACAGTGGCAAGATTTTGAAGGTCCATCTTACTACCCGTTTCTTCATCCATATGAGCGAAGGATGCTACCCATTTGAGGAAGACGAACAAGACTTCCATAGTATCTCGATGGTACTTGGGCAGTAACAGAGATACCATATGGAGTAGCCGTTTCCTATCGGCCTCGTTGGGAAGACCTGCAGAGATTTGATCGATTGAGTTTTCGAAGAAAAAGTGTCATGTATGCTTACTTTGTGACGTGACAAATAGACGGTGGAGCTTATACGTCAACAGGGGCTCAGGCAGTTCTCTTAGGAACTTTTTCAAGAGGGCTGCTAACTGCACCGGGTTATCTTGCGTTAGGTCGACAGATGACGGGTCCCGGTCAATGGCATCGGTAAGTTCTTTGAGTCTGCGGATGTTTCCGTTCTTACGGAAAATACCCTCGATCGACATGTCTACAATCCGTTTAGCGTACTATTCGACTTCACCGCCGCGAAGCCAAACTCACCCATTTGTCGCATGGCAGACACAACGTCATCGATGAAACTAGGTACCCGCAGAGGGGAACGCGACGCGCCATGCAATGAGTCTGAACCTTCGCGTTCGACCAGCAGTTCCAAGGGCACGCCGAAGACACCTGTTGATTGGACATCGCTTAAATATCGGGAGCCACAGGACAGACATTGGCCACATACCCTTCTTCTTGACACCTTTCTTGTCGCCACCCTGCTTGAAGATCTTATTCCAGAAGCTATTCTTTTTCATCTCCACCAGCTCGAGGATCTCGTCCAGGTCCAATTGGTCCTTCAGAGGGCTGCGGACGAGCGCGAGAACAGCCGAGTGCTTGACGATGGCAAGCTCAACGGGGTTGAGTTCCGCAACGTAAGGGACACTGCCCTGTCTCGGCAGCGAGCGATGCTGTTCGCGAGCTTGAGCGGCCTCGACAAGTTGGGGTATATCGGCCAGGGTGATGCCATCGTCCAC
This sequence comes from Pleurotus ostreatoroseus, assembly GCA_005298045.1. Lineage (NCBI taxonomy): Eukaryota > Fungi > Basidiomycota > Agaricomycetes > Agaricales > Pleurotaceae > Pleurotus > Pleurotus ostreatoroseus. The sequence goes on along the minus strand of SWBT01000357.1, from coordinate 97,392 downwards.
GCCTGGCAGTTTCCTGTCCTCGGCTCCTGTCGGCGACGTCGGCGTGCTGTCGTCCACAATCATCACTTCCGTGTTCTGGCGTGCGAACGGTGGCCGGATGGTCTCCGTGTTACCTGGTGTTGTGATCTGGGGACGTGCCGGATGGGCGTGGCCCGATGGTGGTAGAGGCTGCTGAGGCTTGGGCGCCCGTGGGTGTTGGCCCTGGTTGGAACGGGAATGGTGCGTCGCGTCTGAAGGCTGCGCGACTTTGCCCGACGGACTCTCGACAATTGTTGAACGTTTTGGCACACGTGCAGTGGCAGAGAGCTTGCGGTCGAGGTGCACGGACTTGAGTCTGTTGATGTCCTCGCCGTATGGGTCACGGCCGGCTTCCCGTGGAGCAGAGGCACCTAAGAGAGATGGATCAATATTGATATGTTCAATATTGCGAAGAAAGAAAAATAAAGACGCACTAGGTGTAGCAGGAACAACTCCCCGCTTCTTCAACAGCACGTAGAGTCTCCTGAGAGCAACGTTTAGAAGGAACGCATACTGCTCCAACCTTGACACCGTCTGGAAACCGCCATGGCACCCCGGGTGGGCATGATCGGTGCAGAAAACTACCGTCGGGACGCTCCCAAATTGTGGCAGGTCCTTGAAGCTCGCCGGGTCGTACACAAACATGCGCACATTCGCAGGCGGTCTCCTCGCCGAAGTGACCTTCGAGCTGGACGTTTGGCCGTTCACAGCAACCTCCTTACCGGCACCCTCACCTTTCTCCTCACCGATCCGGTCATCGCTTCCCTTCCGCTCCTTCTCCTCCTTCGATATCGGCACAGCTGCGGCCCGCCCACATGTAGCGCACTGCAGACAATGGCTATGCCAGCGCTGGTATGTCCCTAGCCTGACACAGTCCTCTTCAACGGTGAGGCCGCACCGCACACACAGGTCGCTCGGCGGGTTCACGACCGCGACCTTAGACAGTGCCGGATCGCGCGGGCCCGCTGCAAAGGGGCTCTCCCCGGCATTCTCGGGCGCAAGGCTCCGGAAGCCGTACGTCACGCCCTGGGTGCCCGCGTTTACCGCGGGGGCGCCCCCGCCAGCGGAAGCGCCCTCGTCCCCAGGAGCGACGATGACCGGCACGCCCGCCTGCTCGCCGTTCGGCCGCTTTAGCATGCGCTTCGCGCCGGGCGCGCCGCCCTGGATGGCGAGCATATGCAGCTTGTCGAGGAAGGCGCCGAGGGCATCGGGGACGCGCGCCGCCTGCTCTCGCTCGAGCTTGAGCGCGCCCGTGAGCGCGATGCGGATCAGGATCTTCAGGTAGTGTGCCAGGCCTGTGACAAGTGCGAGGAGCTCTTGCGTCATGCCCATGCGCCGCGCGCCCGTCTCTTGCGTGTGTGAGAGCAGAGTGAAGAGGTCGACGGTCTTCCGGCAGAGCATCCGTGCTTCGCGCACGTGAGACATCCCTAAGTGAGAATTTAGGAATGCCCGAAAATGAGACATCTGTTCAAGGAGATGAATACAATGAAAACGCACCCTTCAAGTTCAATCTGGCAAAGTAGAACTCCAGGTCATCGATGGTCGCGAAGAGGACCTCGACGTGCAGTATGAATTTCTCCGCCATCCGAATAGCTTCAAGGTATTGCCCGTTGCTGACTTGCCGCAACATGTCTGAGATGCACGCCGCGCTGGACTCCTCGAATGCCGACAGGACGCTGAAAGTGGTAACGCGTCAGTACGCCGACAACAACTTCACAAGGTCACGAAGCGATTGAATGTAGACATAGGCGGGCGGGACTTTCTCGATGAAAGTGGAAGTCCATGTGACCACCTTCACCCAATACGCGCCATGTCCGGCCCATACTGCAGCGGTGCAGCACTGATCCTTCGCTAGCTCGTGGATGTTGCCATTAGGCCATTCCATCGGCGTACCCGAGGAACCAACCATCTGACTCCTCCGCTTCCCATCTTGTCTTAATTAACCTCGTCCGCTTCCTCACCCATCGCAGAAACTCTAATCCAGCCCAACGGCCTCCAACACCTTCAAACTCAGTTGCCAATCACAGGCTCCGTGCCAGGGGAAAGCAAAACCCCAACCCAACGCATGCCCCGCCCGCGTCCTGTAGGCACAGACCAAAGATGATGCACTTACGTCCAGATCCTGTACACCTGCTGCTCCATCTTCGCTTGCTTCTCCTTCAGGCTGCTTGCCGTCTCCCGCCGCTCCTCTTCTGACCACGGCGGTTCATCTTGCGTGGCTTGGTCCCCCTTCTCACCCCCTGTCGCTGGGTGTCCACCCTCTGCACCAGCGCCTGCGGTCGCTGCAGCCAAACTTGCGTGGAGACTCTCGGTCGACGGCTGAATGCTGTTTGGTCGGCGCACATTGACCTTCACGTTCCAGAACTGTTGAGAGACCAAAAGGGTTGAGTTTCGGGATACGAGATGAAGGAACACTGTTTTGAGAAGCATGGCACGGACCTTGTTGATCATGTAGCACTCCGGATGCCAGCACTCGTCTCGCATATTGCGATTGATCTCCACGAACTGTTTCAGGATCGCGCTCCCACAGCCTGCGCACTTCGTGGCAAAGCGTGTCGAGTAGTGGAAGTGACAGAAAACGTCACCATCGTGCTCGTAGTAGGAGTCTTGCGGACCGAACAGCGTTGGGCACACCGAACACGTGAAATGCTCAACATGAAACTTTTTATCTGGTAGTCGAGTGAGTGGGGGCGTCATCGAGACGGAGAGGGGGTTGACGCACTGCACGCGGTGATATAACTCCCTCGCAGTGCTTGCGAACACTTCGCACAGATCAGGTTGAGGCGACGGAAGTAGTCCCGCTCGCACAGGGGATGCTGTTTGCCATCTGTTCCGTCTATGGGGAAAAACTTCGAAGCAACGACAACACCGCAGTCCTAAGGTTCATTGAGTACAGGGAGCAGGACTGGCAGGGCAACGGGATGCATACCATGCATGTGAAGCAGTTGAGGTGATATACTGAGCCCAGTGCCCTCACAAAGGCACCTTGCATCGCCTTTCCGCATGCGGTGCATGTCCTGGAAGATTTTGAGCATCGAGACAAGCGGGTAATAGGGACAACCTACGTGGAGGCCAGGCTAGTGCTGGTCGTATGAGCAGTAGAGGGCGCAGCGTTATCGTTCACGCTGGGGTCGTAAGAGGTCGAGGATAAGTCGGACGAATGTGAGGCTACGCTTGAGGGCTTCCTGGCAAGCGTATAGCTGGAGCCCGAAGCGGACGCCGACGGCCTGGACACCAAAGAGTTTGCAATGGGACTGAGCGTGCTGCTTGAGGGTGAGCTGGAGATGGAGGCTTGGCTGTTGGAGATGGAGGCTTGGCTGTTGGAGAAGAAGACGGGCCGCGGGGGTTGGGATGAGGAGGGGTCGGTGGCAGAGGAGTGGTTGAGGTCCTCGCTGCGAGCGTGCGAGCGGTCGTACTTGTCTCTCGAGGAGTGATCAGCGTTGAGATCGCCGGGAGAGCCGACGGTGGACGCCCTCGCAGGCATCGCGGGGCGTTCAGGATGAGTTGTTGCGGTGGTCGACGGGGGCGAGAGCGGGCGTGTCGCGGCGGACGACGAGGGCAAGGGGTGGTCATCGTTGTGTTCAGTCACGTATGCAAGTGCAGATGGCGGCGAGGACGAGAGTGGGTAGTCGGTATTGTGCATGGTCGTCGTCGATAAATAAGAGAAAGTCGTCGTCGACGTCGACAACCACAACTTGCTCATTGGCGCCTAAGCCTCGGTGACCGTTACAGTTGTTACGGGCGTCACACAAGTTCCGCATCCGAAATTATATAGAAAATGTAGAAATACAAAGACGGCCATTACGATGACAATAATAATCCAATATTGCACAGCATGCACAGCAGAACATCATTTGATTGCCTGAAGACTGGAAAAAAGCCCTACTTGCGAGTTGCTCGCCGGATGATACCTGCAATTAGAAGCGCTCCCACCGCTGCTGCACTCCCGGCAAGCGCCATACCTATGTAGCCCTCTGCAGCAGACTCAATACGCATACAGCCAGCGAATAAAATGGAGGCAATTACCTTGGGTGACCTTCTTGTCTATAAGCGATGCAAGACTCTGTGCTTGCATGTTGGTGGGCTCCCTCTCCAATAATAGGGCTGTGCGTGCAAGAGGATAAGCACAGCTGCAGTACGTATGCTGACCGGATCACTTGCCGTTGAACTTCCTAGCCTCTTCGTAGTTTCCCATCTTGTAGTGCCCCAGCGCGAGGTAATACAAGCACTCTCGTCTCCTCCCCGGTTCCGCGCGGTATATGTCTGCACACACATCAATTCTGCTTTATGTGTGGTGTTTTATGTCACGAACCTTGCAGCAGTCGGACACCTTCTACCTGGTGTTCACGCATTGGGCTCTTGACCAGGCCCCAAGCATAGTTGAACTTTGTCTGTATGGTCACGAATTGCTGCTCCAACTCTTTCTGGTACTGCAATCTCAGCACCTACGCTCATAGCATGTGTTAAAGCGTGAACAGATGTTGATGGTCTGTGGGCGTACCTCGAGCTCATCATAGGAGAGCGACACCTCTGCGTCTGCAGCATACGGAAATTCGGTCGTCATCGTTGTAGGAAAGCGGGTGGAAGCAAGCCGTAAGAGTGCGGAATTCCGCAGAACGGTCTCGGAGAGCAAGGCGAATGCGGAGAAGGGCGGCTAATGTGAGCGCCGAATCAATGCGTTCCCACAAATACAACTCTGTTTACTCGTAACAAACTTTGTTACTCTGCTGTTTTGACGCGCGACACTCTTCCTGAACCACGAGCATCCCTCGTCAACAGTCTGCGCGACCTCTTTCTCTCCAACCACCACCATGGCAAGCATGCCCGACGACGTTGGTGAGCATTTCCATTCCTCACTCTTCGCTTCTTCACCGGTCCCAGCGATGAGCGAGACCCCCGCGTTCACCGCTTTCCCATGCCTCACGCCCATTTTTGCTCATTTTCTCCTGCGTCCTGAGGAACCACCAAGCTCATGGTGCCTTCGTCCCCCTGCCGCACCATAGCCTAGCACAGCTCTAGCACTGCGCGCTGCGCACATAGCCCCCGTTTTTTCTAGCTATCTAGCCCACGTATATTCGCATTCGAATCCGCACCTGCACGGCGAGCGCCGCGGACCCGTCCTTGCTGCTACTGACCAGACCTAGCCCGCCGCGCGCAGCCCGTACTCACACAGCCCTTGCATTTACTTTACAGACCGCTACGCCGAGCGACACCGCTCCAGGCACGACGATCGCTCCGGCGGGCACCGCCACGAGCATCGTGACAGAGATCGCGGCGACCGTTACGAGTCTCGCCGCCATGACCGCGACCGCGAATACCGCGATAGGGACCGTGAACGCTACGGAGCTCGCGGTGGCGGTGGCGGCGGTGGCGGAGGGGCTGGCCGTGAGGACTATGAAGAATTTGCACGCCGATCGCGCCGTGAGCACGAGAACAGGAGGGAGCGCGGAGGTGGAGGAGGCGGCGAAGAGTTTGGTGGAGGTGCTGGTGGTGGTGGCGGTGGCGGTGGTGGTGGTGGACACGGCCGCCGCAGGGACGATGATGGAGAGCGTGGCGGCGGTCGAGGACGCGGAAGAAATCGTGACGGACTAGGCACGCCAGAGCGCCGCTCACCGACTCCCCCGGACGCTGTTCCCCTCGGCCAAAGAAAGCGCAAGGCTTCTGGCTGGGACGTGCATGCTCCGGGATACGAGCAATATACTGCTATGCAAGCCAAACAAACTGGTGCGTGAGAACCATTAGCACTTAAACTTCACCTTTGTCTAATGATGCATGGTTTTAGGTTTGTTCAATCTGCCTGGTGCTAACCGTACCCAGATTCCACCGATCCTTGCTATACCTGGTCTCCCTCCTCCCATGCCGGTACAGAGCTTCGGAATGGGTATTGGAGGCAACCCCAATCTTTCGAGACAATCCCGCAGATTGTACATTGGTAGCATCACCCCAGAGATCAATGAGCAGAACCTTGCAGATTTCTTCAACTCAAAAATGAAGGAGATGAACATCGGCACCGGCACTCCTGGGAATCCAGTTTTGGCGGTACAATGCAACTACGAAAAGAATTATGCATTCGTCGAGGTTCGTTGTTTTACTCATCAATATGTGCTTGCAGCTAAGCCCCTTCCACAGTTCCGAAGCGCCGAAGATGCTACAGCTGCAATGGCTTTCGATGGCATCATCTTCCTGAACGGACCGCTCAAGATTCGCCGACCCAAGGACTACGGCGGACCGGATGCTATAGGACCCAGCATGCACGTCCCTGGCGTCGTTTCGACCAACGTCCCCGACTCTGTCAACAAGATTTTCGTAGGCGGTCTTCCAACCTACCTGAACGAAGAGCAGGTCATGGAGCTGCTCAAGAGCTTCGGCGAGCTCAAAGCCTTCAACCTCGTGCGCGAGAACGGAAACGGCCCCTCGAAGGGCTTCGCCTTCTTCGAATATGTCGACCCCAACGTGACCGACGTCGCGATCCAGTCGCTCAGCGGCATGGAGCTCGGCGACAAGTATCTCGTCGTCCAACGCGCCTCCGTCGGCGCGAAGCCCGGCCAGCCGCCGATCCCCGGCATGATGGAGGCCTACGCAGAGATCCCGAAGCCCATCCTCCCCGCGACGGACGCGGAGAACCCCGACGCGCGCATCCTGCTCATGCTCAACATGGTCGTCCCCGAGGACCTCGTCGACGACGGCGAGTACGCGGACATCTACGAGGACATCAAGGAGGAGTGCGGCCGCTACGGGCGCGTCGAGGACCTGCGTATCCCCCGGCCGATCAAGAAGGACAAGGCGAAGTGGGGCGAGAGCGTGATGGATCCATTGGCGGCGCAGCGGGCGGACGAGGCAGCGGGAGTGGGCCGCGTGTATGTGAAGTACATCGATTCGGAGGGTGCGAAGCAGGCGTTGAAAGCACTGGCTGGACGTAGCTTTGCGGGCCGCAGTATTATTGCGACTCTCTTGGCTGAGGACAGCCAGACGACTCCGCCGCTGAACCTGATCTTCGCACCTCAGCCCGAGGCACCCCCTCCTCTGCCTGAGGATTAAGTCACCTGAACGGTGGCTCTTACGTGCTTGAAGGGAATTTCTGTCGATGCTATGTATGGTATACTAGGCAAATACATGCTGCATGCTTATGCTGTAGGACTTGCTCAAACATTGAACTACACGGAGAGGACTGAAGGGGTACTGATCTTGACGCCACGTGTGGAAGTGTCCGACTTTCTCGGAAAGATAAGATAAGATTAACCGGTCTCGGTTTAGGGATGACTAACATGAACCCTCCGGACAACTTTTGAGTTAACCACCATCTCGTTGGGAGTTTACAAGCCACCGGCCTTCAGTGGAGCCAACGCTCGCTGGTGTTTATAAAATGCTGGCAACACAGCAGCCTACAGCTATACCAGACCTGCTGTCGGTGCCTGCAAACGCGCCTGAGCACTGTCCAGTACGCTCACACTAATCAAGCAACGTCCGTCGGTCTGTTGACGACCTATATTGATTCTAGGGTCCGCAATCAGAGCAGGCGGGCAAAGCAGACGCATGCGCAGGATGTGCGAACAAAGACATCTGCGCCTCCGGCGCCGCAAAGGGGCCTGATCCCGCTCTCCCGCTGGTCCGCGAGCGCATGGAGACCGTAAAGCGCAAGATCCTTGTCCTGTCGGGCAAGGGTGGCGTCGGGAAGTCCACTTTCACTGCCCAACTTGGTTGGGCATTTGCTGCAGACGACGAGACGCAGGTGCGCACGTACATTTATCATCTCTCATGCCCAACACTGATCAGTTCAACCTCAGACGGGTATCATGGATGTCGACATCTGCGGCCCGTCCATCCCAACAATTCTTGGTATTGCGTCCGAACAAGTCCACTCGTCGTCCTCAGGCTGGTCACCCGTCTACGTGCAAGACAACCTCGGCGTTATGTCCGTCGGCTTCATGCTTCCTTCGTCGCGCGACGCCGTCATGTGGCGCGGGCCCAAGAAGAACGGCCTCATCTCGCAGTTTCTCAAAGACGTCGACTGGGGCGCACTCGACTACCTCGTCATCGACACCCCGCCCGGCACGTCCGACGAGCACCTCAGCATCGTCACCTACCTGCGCGACAGCGGGATCGATGGCGCAGTCCTTATCACAACGCCGCAGGAAGTCGCGCTGCAGGACGTACGGCGGGAGATCGACTTCTGTCGGAAGGTCGGCATACCGGTGATTGGCCTTGTGGAGAACATGTGTGGGTTCGTGTGTCCGAACTGCAAGAATGAGTCGCAGATCTTCAAGCCAAGTACAGGCGGGGGCAAGCGGCTCGCTCAGGACATGAACGTGCCGTTCTTGGGCTCCGTCCCACTTGACCCACGAATAGGTAAAAGCGCGGATTATGGGGTTAGCTTCCTCGACGAATATCCGGATAGTCCTGCTACTACCGCGTACTTAGACATCATTGAAAGTATGTGTTTTCAATTTTAGGATCTCATGCATGTACTTACAATTCGAACAGAAATCAAGGAACAACTCGGCGACTGATACCCACTATTTAACACATTATCATTTTCCTTGGGTGCAAGGACATGTATCCTAGCTATGCATTGTATCATCTATGAACTAATATGTACATTTATGTGGTTTGCATGCTACAGGCGGGCACCATAAGGTCCGTGTCTAAGTATTATGGTAGGTATGTTCTAGATATCCTTCATTTCACACAGCCATCGCACAGCAGTATGAAGCTTGCGCACTCTGAGCTCTCAAACCCTGAACCGCCGCCTACCCTCCCCACCACTGCTCTTCTCCGCTTGCGCGCTCCCGCTCGTCGACTCTCCCTCTCGTATCTCCTTTGGCATCTCCGACGGAAGCGCATCGTCGCCCGTTCTATCATTCTGCACAATATACTTCCCAATCGGCGCGACGTCCGCCAGCCCGCCCGCGTGCCCCTCTCCGCTCTCGTATATCGACACCGTCGACAGCGTGCGCAGCAGGCGCCGCATCTGCATCTCCGGCGGCGCGTACTCGCTCGCGGGGCCGCCGATCGTGTACATCGACGCCGTGCGGTGCCGCCGCGGCTCGACGTACTGCGGCTGCGGCTCCGTCGTCGGAAACGCGACGGTGCTGCTCGCCTGCGGCTGGCCCTCCGGGATGCTCGGGCTGCCAGTGCGGTGGATGGAGAATGTCGAGTTCGTGCGCGAGGGCATGCCCATGATCGAGCGCCGGTGGTATGCGACGACGGGATCGTGCGTGCTTGGGAAGGCGACGGCGTCTTCGGGGACTGTGGGCTCGATGCTGGGTCTCCTAGACACTGTTGCGCGCCGGCTCCGGGTAATGGAACCCTCTGGCGAGGCCACTTGCTTTATCGCCTGCGTCTCTTGAGGCAGTTCAGCAGGCTCTTCGACGCTTTCAACGCGCGGCTCTTCTCGAGTACTTGATATCGAAAATCGACTTTCCCTGGAGGGTGAGGTTGGAACAAGACTCCGCATCTCCTTCCGACAGTCCTTGACCTCTTTCACAAGCGCATCCCGGTACTCTTCTAGTGTCTCTAGTTTTTCTATCTGTCGCCAACGATCAAATACCTTCGGACATGATGGCTCATCGTTCTCGTCGTGATATGTTGATAGCCAAGGGTGACCAAGGGCTTCTGTCGCAGTTGGCCGTTTCGAAGGGTCGAAGTAAATCAGCTGTTCTACGAATTCGAGAGCTGGATACCGTCAATCAGTATCGATCTCTGACTCAGACATTGGTACTCTACCTTCAGCATCAGCATCGGATATTATCTTAGGAAGTGGGGTCGGCTTCTTGTACGGAAGTGAGCGTAGGTACGCTTGAGCCTACTCAACAGATGAGCTATACATATAGCAAACATGCGTTCATATTACCTTTTCGCTTCCGATTCTTTTGATAACCTCGTCTTCTGGTGTACCTAAGACGTCTAGAATCTTGTTGAGTTGGTCAACTATAAGCCGAAAAGTGTCAGCTTCGAAGTAGTAGATCTGCGATAGCGTGTTCACTGACCATAGCTAGAAAGTCAAAAGCTAGTTAGCATCGATCCGCTGATAGGTTCAAGGGCTCTTACTCTTTACCCTTGAAAAGGGGTTTTCCAAGCATCAGTTCGGCAGCAATACACCCTATGGCCCAGATATCGACTGCAATATCATGTAAGCCCAGCTCGGAAGCAGAGAGACAAGATTTTACCTGCAGTATCGTATCGTCTAAAATAGAGTATAAGGCGTTAGCATCTATATTAAGCACAGATGATATCCTCATGACGTTACCTGTAAGCAAGCATGATTTCTGGTGCCCTGTACCATCGTGTAGCCACATATTCGGTCATCATCGTCGGATTCTCGTCTGGCAATGCGCCGAACCCACGACTGAGGCCAAAGTCACATATCTTCAGCTCGCAGTCGGCGTTCACGAGAAGGTTCCCCGGTTTGAGGTCTCTGTGGACGACCGAAGCCGAGTGTATGTATTTAATGCCTATGCATCCTGTAAGTCATTATGATTAAGAGACGAAGGGAATGCCACTTACCGCGCAGAATCTGGTACACAAAGTACTGGACGTGCTCGACAGTTAATGACTGACCGGACTTGATGATTTGATGCAGGTCCGCTAAAAACAGTATTGGTCAATAAGCAAGACGCTGTGAAGACGTTACAAACCCTCCATAGGCTATGCAGCGAACCAAAATAAGTTAGACCAGGTGTCATGAGTGAAAGGTGTAATTCCAACCTCCATGAAGATATAGCTGCGTGGGGATCACAGTTATCAGATACGTCTGGATGCATGACAGTCGGACTTACATCTCGTCAAGGTTTGAAGAGATGTCGACATCAATCAGTCCGGTGATGTTTTCATGTGAAAAGTGCCGCAACAACGTCAGCTCGCGGAGGGCCCTCTTCGCAAGCTGTATCTTCTGGGTGACTCGAGTGACCAGTTTGATAGCTACGGGTTCGCCAGAGATTTCGTCCACAGCTGAGCTGTAAGGACTGTCAGTGAAGCATATAGGATGTTTTCGCCATGGCACGTACATGACAAAGCCGTAGGCTCCGCTACCCATCTCGCGAATAAGTTTCCACCGTTTCTCGACATGAAAGACCTTCCCAAAAGACGATACAAGGGCATGATAACCCCTAGGGACACCGTCAGTGCAAACTGCTCAAACGGCTAGATAGTCATACGTACTTTCGTTCTGGATTGCCCTCTGCATCCTGATCCGTTACATGGCTATGGGCCCCAGGGCCGCTCCTCGTCCTAGATCGTCCCCGTCTGCCTCCCGAAGACCCCGCGGAGGTAGGAGGAGTCGACTGGTCACGGCGGTTGGGTCCCCGCTCGCGGTCGTTCGACGTCGACCCTCCAGGCTTCTGTGTCTCCTCCTCTTTGCTCGTGCTCGACGATCCCACTGGCTGGGTCATGGTTTGCTGGCAGGAAGGTGGAGTGGTGAGACGAGCTGCAAACCCAGGCGCGTTGGATGGCCAAGCGAGCGTATGTCAAATATGGTTGGGTCGGCTGCAGGTGCCGCACCAGATATTGTACGTAAAAGCAGATACTCGCAGTCTAGCCTTCAACGTGGACTTCGAGAAAGGCTGCGCTGGAGGATGGTCGTCGGGGGTTGGAAGGCGTGGCGGTCTGTGCAGACATGACGCTCGCCTTGGACAGCAGACCGCATCGATTATTTCGCGCATTATTTCGTCGATTAGATATGTCTCGAGATCCACGCCGGACGATCCCCGTATTTAAAATCACAACATTAAGTCTACCGACGGATCAGCGCACGAGAGTGATCCAGGGTGAGACATTCGCCTCGTTGCGGCATCAGGAATGAAAGCTAGTCTACAGCATTATATTGATCTTGGTCTATCTACGACATACATACAACTTCCGAGAGAAAAAGCCGCTAATTGGGATTGTTAAAGCAAAGCTGAGTACGCCGTGTGTCTGTGGGTCAGCAGGGGTATCTACTAATCGTCCGATAGTGGCTGGGTATCATTGCACGAGCCGTGGAGGTGCCGCCGCTATCGTCGTCGTAGCCGGCCGTGCGCCAGCAAACAGTGCACTCGCCAGCAGCTCCCGGCACGTCCGCACGCGTTCCCGCCGGGCGACGAACCATGAACTCGCATCGCAGGGTACGGCCAACGGTGTGCCTAGGATACCCTTGTGCTCCGCAGCTCGCACGGCCCGTACAAGCGTATCGACCTCTGCCTCCGAATCGATGTCCTCGTCCTCCTGCGCTTCATGCTGCGCTTTCGCGCCCGGCGCAGCTGCAGCCGTCGTGGGTGCAGCAGTGGTAGTTGTCGCAGCTTTCTTCTTCTTCGTCCCCGTACCCCCAGCACCAGCAGGCTTCTTGGTGAGGTCGATACCGGCAGCGGCAGCGGCCTCCATCTGCAGCCGTTTCTTCTCTGCCTTCTCTCTCTCTTTCCGCTCTTTCCGCTCCTGCTTAGACTCTCTCTTCACTGGCTCAACAAAGTTGGGGTTATGTAGCCTGTTCCAGTCCAGGAGTAGGTCATCGTACGGTCGTGACCGTCCCTGTACCGCACGTTTCGCACCCATCGAATGCGACTTGCAGGTTAATGACCGAGAACACGGTAAATTCTTGTCATTGATAACACCGCACTGCTTGTCCAGGTCAACAGGACCCTTCATGCGGCCCTTGGTAATCTTTGGCATTGGTTTCTTCTTCTTGGGTGCAGAGGGGTCGTCGGGCGCAGGGGCCTCATCCTCGGCCTTTCGCTTCTTGCCCTTCTTCACTTCTATAGTATCGACCAGTTCAGAACACAATCCACATCAATCACAAAAACATACCTTCCTCCCCCTTACCCTTGCCCGCCTTCTTCGCTGCGTTGCGCAGCTTAAGACATTGATCTGCAGCACGACAAGCCGCTCCGTCAATGCCACGCAGATCGGCGTTCCAAATACGGCCAGCGCACCTGCATGCTCGCCCATCGCGCTTCGGAGCACGGGTTTCTCACAGTCTTTGCAGCGCACGACGCCGACGGTGCTCTTCAGGGGAGTTGCGCCGAAGAGTTTCATGTCTTTCGCGGTGAGCCATTGTGTCGGCGGGGAGGGTGGCACTGTGGAGACTTCGGGCGGGCGCGGCGAGCTCGGAACGTTATCCCAGGAAAAGGGGCTAGACGGCCCCGGTATGGGACTTGATTTCAATTTGAGCGTCATGGCCCGTGTCCGCTGTCGGTGACGGCGGCGTGAATGAAGTCGATGAAGTCGCAGTGGCCGACGACGAGCAAGGCAATGTCGTGACCGCCAGTGACAGTGATGGCATCAAAAACGGACAAATACATGCATCGTCATCATAGGCGCGCATTTGGCTCAATTCGCAGTCTATAGGTCCTGTCGATGCTGCTTAAGTCTTCCGTCGTGTGGTTGACTGTGAAGCACTATATCATTTGTATGCAACACACACAAGCTGCGGTAGATTACAATCTGTCGAAAACATCTCGGGAAAGTCCTCCAAATATCGACGCAATATGATACACATCCAAGGGTCTTGTCCGCCCTCACAGCGAGATCTGCGAGCTATCCAATCCCAAAGCATGCAGTAAGATGTTCACGTTCCCGAGCCGCAGCCGCCTCTGCTCCTCGTCGGCTGTCCATTCCTTGTTCGCCGTCGCCACGCTCTCTAGCACCCGCTCGCGCAGGGATGTGACAAGGATTTGCTGTTGTTCGACCGACGCGTGTAATGCGACAGTGGCGAAGAATTGCCAGACGGGTGTATCCATCTGATCCGCGTCAGGCACATTTGCCAGAGGAATACCTGAGGCGATGGCTTGTCTGACTGAGGGGAACATAAAAAGTAGATGGGGCGTGAGGAGCTGGAACAGATGGTCCCATACGAGTTGCCTGCACAGTATTGACGCGTGAGTAAGAGACCAAGGTAATGAACACAATATGTACCATTGCTGTAATTCTTCTTGCGCCGGCACATCTTGCGGATCCATCCCGGATACCATTTCTTGACGTATAGTTTCAACCCGGCTGACCAACATGGTCAGAAGAGCGACCCCAGGCTACGAAGAACACGATTAAGTAATCGAAGAGGACGAGTGCAGCACCACTAACCATTGTCCTAGCAACTACTCCAACATCGTTGCGCTCTAAAAACAGGCCCAATAAGCCGTTGATCAACCTCAAATTGCCGGTGGCAGCCACAGTAAGAACACTCTGCATGACGTTGGCGAGGAACGCTTGAGTCTGTGCTTCCACGTCACGCCTCTCGCGGGAATCATCGATGTGATCTAGCAGCTGAGCATCGCGAATGACGTCGAGCTGCGAGAAACAGGCGACGAGAAGGGTGAGCACAGTTTGGAGGCGCTGGGTATCGAAGTATCGAGTGACGCGGGGTAACATCCTCTTGCCCTTGATCGGGGTAATCAGGGACACAAACGGATGGGGATCACTGAAGACAGCAGACATAAGAGGATGTCTCATGGTAATGTGTGTGCGACGTACCTGGTTTCAAGCGGGGTCAAGACTCGCAAGCCTTCCCAAAGTTTGTTGATTACGGCTTCGAGGTCCGCCTCCCTGTGCAGAGGTCAGAGCCATTCGACACAAATTGCCGATCGCTTCTCACCATAACGCATGTGCTTCCTCCTCCTCTGGGGGCGGGGGACTCTGTTTGAGGGCTTCGACGTCGATGATGGTATCGTAGAGGCGTTCCAAGATGATCAGAGCCTCGCGATGAGTAAGAGGATCTTTCCTGACAACCCCGTTGCTCTACCACATGAGTACAGATCAGTAAACATTAGTGTATATACCCTTGAAACTTACATCGACCGCAGCACCTAGCGCTTCCTTGCCCATCTTCGCGGCTGCTCTAGCGGCGCCTTCGCCTTCTGAGGAGATTTCAGGATGCGACGCATCCGCCTTCGAGATGTGAGCGCTGGCATGTGACAAGGTAGGAGAGCCACTGGGACCACCGTTCGCATTCGAGTCCACTTGCAAAAGCTGGCGAGGAGCAGCCTTATAGCTACGGCCGGCGGTCTTGCCCAGTGCACCTTGGAGGCTGTTGAGAGCTACAACAGAAATGTTTAAACCCTATCCGAAGAAGATAACAAATTTACTCACAAATCTTTTCCTTCTCTCGCAGGCGAGCGTTGTTGACGATACGCTCCACCTGCTGTTCCATCCTCTGCATAGCGTTCGGACGCCGAGTCCCACCTTTGATTTGTGCCAAACCCAGGCCCACGCCACCTCCTGAACCGAAACGTAGCAGGGCTTCTGGAGCATTGAGGCCCATGCGAGACCGCATGATGGCGCCGTACACCTGCGCATAGAAGTCATCCGCGTACGGGTCTTGCGTCACGAGCTGCGAGACCTGTATACGAGTGATGAAGTCTTTGTCAGACTGTGTCATCAGGTCGTTGTATCTTGACTGTAGAGCGTATGAGCTTCGATTAATGCATTATACAAAAAA
This sequence comes from Pleurotus ostreatoroseus, assembly GCA_005298045.1. Taxonomy (NCBI): domain Eukaryota; kingdom Fungi; phylum Basidiomycota; class Agaricomycetes; order Agaricales; family Pleurotaceae; genus Pleurotus; species Pleurotus ostreatoroseus. The sequence goes on along the minus strand of SWBT01000357.1, from coordinate 81,974 downwards.
TAAACACAAACCATGTGTCTGATTTTCTCGAGCTTGCGCCGGCGCTTCTCCTCCATACGCTCTGCCTCCATGATCTTTCGCATCGCTTCCGCACGTAGCATCTCCTGCACTTCCCTGTCCTCTCCCAGCTCCTTCACCGGCGAACCCTGCAGGCTATGCAAGAACTCGGCCTGTGCCATCTCCGCCAGAAGCCTCTGCTGCATCTGGATATCGCGCGGCAAATACTGAAGACTCTGTTGGAAAGGAGCATCCTGCTGTTGCTGCTGCTGAGCGAGACGAGAAGGAGTCGCCGATCGGTGTCGCTGAGGCGTGTATCGCATGTTGTCCAGAGGTGTCCCACCAGATGCCTGACGTTGATGGTGCAGATATTGCGCGTTCAGCTGCGCTTGCTGTCGCAGATGAAGCTGATGCTGACGCTGCCTTTCGATCTCCTCCAGCCTGAGCTGCTCTTGCAACTCAAGTTGTCGCTGTTGCTGGCGCTCCTGTTGAAGCTGCTGGAGCTGAAGCTGCTGCAATTGTTGAAGTTGCTGTTGCTGGAGCAACTGGTCATTCAACTGCTGCTGCTGTTGCTGCTGCTGCTGCTGTTGCTGTTGGAAGCGGGGAGACTGAGCGTGCTGCTGCATATACATCCTTGGAGGAGGCGTGGCGGTTTGCCCATGTTGCCAACCCTGCTGCCTATGTGCGTTCGTATTCCGGAGCTGGGCTTGCGATAGCGCCTGTGGATGCGAAGGAGATGCAGATGCGATACGTTGTGCAGCGAAAGCCTCTCGCATTTCGGCTTCGATCTCTTCCAGCGTACGAGGAGCCTGATTGCCGCCAAGACCGAGCGTTATGGGCTGCTGTTGGTGCATGGGCATAGCATCCTCCGCGTCGAACGGTGAGAAAGTCGTTGCAGGTGCCGGGGCGTGTACATGATCGATTGGATGTGCACCTCCGTTTGACTTCGGCAAGACAGAGAAGGGCGACTTGTCATCCCAGATAGCCTCGAGAGAATGTGCGGTACGAGCTGCATGAAGTTGTGAGAAAGCAGCGAGAAAAGATATGGGCGACCGTCATACACGATGTAGTCGCTGGGGTAGTGCCCAAATCTGCACGCCGAGCTGCTTGCTCCTGAGCTCGCTGTTCTTCTGCCTGCCTTGATCGCTCCGGCTGTCGAGGCTGTGATTGCAACTGTGATTGTAGTTGTTCGTGCGGCTGTACGCGCCCTGAGAGACCTTCGGTAGGAAGGGCTTGGTGGCCAAAGTCGAAGTCCTTGCCTGAAGTGAATTAGTCTCAGAAAAGGCCGCGTACTCTCGCATTGATGCGCACGTACCAACTTCACCAGTACCACCAAATGTCTCATCGTTCATCTCATCCCCCCTCTCTTGCAGAGCATCTCCAAGACCATCATAACTCTCCTCTCCCCACGTATACACCGCAAGATCCTCTTGTCCAGGATCCTGGAGTCCTCGTTCTAAGAATTTACGCTTTTCATCTTCCAGGCTGTTGGGCTGGTCAAAACCGAAGAATGACATCGTAGAATCATGAATCCGACGACGGTCAAAATCGGCCTTGGTCCAATACTAGAGCAAAATGTGAGTAAGTATCTGAGTAGTCGGTTGGGTGTAAGTCTGTCAATGCTCGCAGAACGTAAACGACTTGGCGCGCGACGGAATCATTCTGTCTAGCGCCGGCGTGGCACCATATGGCTACCGAACGCCCGATCGCGACTGGCTCAGGCAGGGGAGCAGTTCAAAGGGCAGAACATACGATAGTCGCGTAAGATACGTATAATACAGTGGTGAGGATATAATACAAGATTGAACTTCGACAACATCTTCGATCAGTAAAGACGTTGGAAATTGTCAGGAGGATTCATCAATCCACCGATGAATGACTGCCAGACATTATCATGGCCGCCCTCAGACGTAAATATCTCAGGGCGGCTTCCAGGCTGTAAGTAAGACTCAAAATGATTAGATACATTCGTCCCTGGGTACTCCATTGACCCAGGACTAAATGCTTGGATATCGGATGGCGACGTGCCATATATCACGGATGACCCAGTAGTAACCATATTCTGACCGTATACCTGGGCGAGAAGATGCGTGTTCACTTTTTGAATTTGTGCTGTGCCAAAGTCGTTACTTGATCCGAAGAAACCGAAGTTGGCGATAGATTGCGACTGGCCCATTCCCGTCTGGGAGTCAGTATAATTCTCCCTGACACGGCGAGATCCCGTGCTGTTTGTGGTATTAGTTTGCATCGACTGTAGTCGTAGTTCTGATACTTGGTTTGCGATATTCAGTGGCGACCCCGACATTGAACGAGGTGGATGCTGGATAACGTTCTCCAACCCACCCAGGATGTACAGTTCGTCTGGTTTCGTCGAGTCAGGGCGCAGATCGTTCGCCACCGTGCGAGTACCTGAAGCGTCCCAGTTCACCGCAAATGATCCCTCCGCTCGGCGTAGAAGATCTTGCAAGATGTACTGGACCTTCGTCAATATCGCGTTCCGATTATTTATTCATAGGTTCTCACCAGGGCTCTTGGATGGCGGCATGGTCTCGAGCCTTCATCAAACAAATTACAGGCTGCCTTGAGTTCGTCCAGAGCGGGCCTTGCGATATCGCATGAGGGACTTTTGATGACGATTGCTGAAAGTATGATCTTCACCACAAGATTAGCGACAAATTCGAATAAAATGACGTAGTACTTACGCAACAAGAGAAGACACTTGACCAGAAATACCATGTTCTTCCAACTGGAGTGGGGTGCACGCGGTATAGATCTCTGAGCGTCATGCATACTCTCAAGGCGCTGCGGTACGATGCCACGACGGATCCACCATACTCATGGGCTAGTGGATTTTGGGGAGATCCTTCAATCGCTTTCACGAGATAGTTGCGATGTAAGAATATAAGATCTGAGCAGGAAACGCGGCGTAAGCGTATGTTTCTTGGTCCGGTCTAGGTAACCAACGAGCCATGAAACACAACTCACTCATCTCCCTTTCGCACATCAAGCAAAACTGTTGCAAAGCGCTTGCGGGGTCATCGGGCCACATCCGCATTGGATACTGTTCTGGACAAGGAGGCTGTGACGCTGTCGGAACAGGGAATGTTCGGATTCGGTGATCCAGGTCGAGTATAGTCTGGTATGAGACCGTCTCTGCAAGCTGTACTTGAACCGTTGGCCAGAGGCACGCAGCGGAGTACCGAAATACCCAGCCGTGGTCTAAAGATGTCTTGGCTGAATTCAATCTTCGAAGGAGTTGGACAATTTTACGCACGTCCTACGATCCCCGAATCATGTTCCTCGTCTGGGAAACTGGTGTCGCAGTTTGATAGGTGAATTGTGGGGGCTCTGCCCGTAACGAAGCTCTGACGTGACAGAGCAACGTGAGTTTACCACAGAGAATGCGGCATTGACTATACTCACCAGCCACGCATCCCACGTAAAGAGCTCCCAGAAAAGGACTCTTCGCCTGTGGATCTCGTCGCGGGGTAGATTGAAATGAGACCCATCCCGATCTGCTCTGCGTCGTCAGCTCAGGCCTTTCGTTTACACTATCGCCAGACTCACGTAGACCAATCTATAGAAGACTCAGTACTCGCATTTTCATAAAGTAGTGACACTTACTCTGTAACTTAATCGGCCACACAAGCCTACGAGAATCCAGCACTCTTCCGATGCCACACGCACCGTACTGTATAGGAAGGCATTCGCTATGTACAGCGCTTGTATCGTTGCGCACATAGCTTCTGAGATGAGCGGAGCCAAGGACAACGCTGCGCAAGACAGCGTGTGGTAGCGCTCCGATTGTATGGTGTCTGCTGCATCGATGCGCCTGACTCCAAGCGATAGAACACCAAAGAAGACTGCGAGCTTGTGAGGATGTAGATATTCGAGAGTCGGGACTTCGTTGTATCCATATATCCGGTCATAAATGTCCGTGCGGAAGTCACGGCGTGTTATTGGGTTAATCCTAGAGAGACAAGGTTCAGACTTCACGTAAGGCGTGCTGGTACTGCGCAAACTTACATCCATGCAAACTCTTGCCAATAGTTTTCAGCAAATTGTATGGCGCGTTCTCGTGGGGGAATGAACGGAAGGAAAATCGACTTGTTGTATGGCCTATCCCGTAGACCGAAGGGGAAAGCGTTAAAAAGATCGATGATTTCAGGAGGAAGATTTAGCTGCGCAAGATCCGGAAGATGGTGGATCGAAGATAACCCGGTACCCTGTTCAGCTAAGTATTAATACAGTCCCTGTAATGAGTTGCCCCCACGTACAGGAATCAAACCGGTAAAATACTGTATATTATTCAGTAAACCTCCTGTCATCGCAAGAGATGGTGAACGTACCTCAGAGCTTGCCGTATCCCCGTAGTATCTCGCAGCTCCGTCTTGATCAATGGCTAGTGAGCCTGACCCTTGACCGCACGGCCGTCGCCTGGCATTAGAGGGGTCCTTCTGGCTGTAATCAGTACGATGGTTCTCAGCGCGAAGCTGAAGATGAGCCGCTTCAAGCGCGCTCTCGAGTTCTCGGATTCTTGTGGACATATCGATGACCTGCTCTTCCAGCTTCTGTGCATGTGCTTGCAACGCTCTGGAAGTGCGTAATTAATGAAATTAGTAAGAGCCAAGACTATGTGGCGGCGCACTTGTTCCCTTTGGTGGCATTCATCACACCTGCCAGCAAGGAAGCTTAGCATCGACGAGACTCAGGAATTCAATCCTTGGTAGTCACCATTCGGGCAGAGTGCTGCGCACCCCCGTCTTACACATGCCTGACAAGGAACAGCCCTAGAGACAGTTGTTTATGAGCATATAGTCAATATCACTCGTGTAAAAACATGTATGCATACCTGTCACATTTCAATTTGGACCTGGACAATGCGTTGAGTGTATCTGTGCCTACAGCTTCAAGGTCTGACTCTTACCGACGGCATTCTGCACAAGCAAGACCCCCCTTCCGTTCTCGAGGTGGTGGCTCTCGTGCCGCTTTTGGAGGCGTTGAAGGTGAGTCGCTTGTAGTGGATTCGCCTGAGCTGGGTGGCGGTGTTTGGGGCATAGTGATGATAAGGCAGGGCGGGTGTGGCGGGGCTGAGTGTAAGATAAAGCAGCCTTTTATGAGAAATATAGCCGCCATGATTATGAGCGCACTTTCAGGTCATCCAAGAACGAAGTTCAACACCGCACCTGCGCGCTGAATCAAGGGGATGTCCGGGTATTTCCAGCTGGCTAAATCCAACGCTTTTTTGTATGATTACCGGGGCCCGATCGTAACCAAGTCCACGACGAGTGCATGTTTTCTTGTACAAGACTACACTTCAGGGTTGCGTTACCTGCCAGGGTCGACCTAAAGGCTGTGAACCCAGTCTTGTGATATGCATCGGGAATATCGGGGAAGTGGGCATACCCTAAGGTTTGTGATGTGCGCCTTGACTGGAATCTTTGGCATCTACAGAGTTAACTGTACCCCTGGTGAAGAGCGCTCGGCATCGGGCTCTGGCAACTGTTTGATCGATCCTTCCTGTCGACACAACTTCCAACGTTCCCCGCAATATTGGCATCCAAATGTAGGTAGACGGGTGTCCAATGCTAGTAGGAACTATGAATTAGCCAGATGATACAGCACCTACAGTCATACTCAATCAGCTGCGCAAAAAATTGAAAATCCACAAAGTGAGTTTCCAGTGGTTCCTCCGAGGAAGAGGGAACAGCGCATCTCCCGATTTACGATTCAGACGAGACGCTAAGAACATCCCGGTTGTAACTCCGACGTTCTGATGGCGCTTGTCTCGACAGCAGCCTGGGAATCGATGTGCGCGCAGACGACGCCACATTCAGTCAAGTGCGAAATTGCGAGAGTCTATCGCTAGCATTCATGCCAGAATCAGATCTGTGGCCGGCATGTCTCAATGGAAAAGGAGCGGCATCCAGTGATTGCGCATGTGGTATAAGGTACGTAAACAGATGACGAGGATGGAGAGGATGGATGCGTCTGATGTGCACTCACCTTGCGGCGCTCCGTGTCAATAGGAGTAAATCCTGGGATGTACCCTGCAACGGTGTTCGCGTTTCAGGTAAACCTACCCCCATGGTACAACCTCCCAGGACGGGAGCGGTCGCGCCGCTCTAGGAACAATGACGATCCAAGTATCAGCGTCTCTGACACGTTCTTCTCGATTTCCCATGCAACATCTCGACATACGATTTTCTTGCCGTAGTCATGTATGTCCACAGGTGAGTTGAAGTTTTGTGCTATCGAAGAGGACAATCTTACCGCATGTTCCAGCTCCGAAGACCAAATGGTCGCCAAATGGTGAAGTGTTGGGACTTCGTAGGAGTTATGCATCGTAACGCCGCCCGAGATGCCCAGTCCCCGATGTTTTACGGAGAGCGCGCGCCGCCGTATTCACAGCCAGCTTTGCTCTCTAGACTCGATACCCAGGCGGAGCGTTCGTGGCTCTTGTTATTCTATCGCCGACATAGCCACGGTATTTGCCTCCAGTGTCTTCATGTTGTAACACCGGCGGGCCGATCACGTACCGACGACCAGTGTTGGACAGGTCCCTGTCTTTGGAAGTGGAAGACATTGTAGGGTGAGCTTGTAGACGCGTCAATCACCGCTTTGTACCGTGACCAACCGGACTACAGGATGTCGACACTGAAGTCGAGCCCTTGACGCTTACATGACTTAATTACAGCCAATGGCAAGACGAGACTATCATTTGCGGAAGCATCTTCCATCGTACAGTATGAGTTGTTGTTCGGTCTTGTAGTAAGAACATCAAGCTGAATATGGAGTAATATGCGTGTATTGGGAAGACATGACTAAGGTATACAACTAGAAATCAATGAGTACAACGAACGTCAGGAAAAATCGTCTTTGCTTGCCGACTATCTCAAGTAATCTCCACTTCATGCTTCAATGCTCATCTTGTGTACAGTTTCCAGGAAGTCTAGAAGTGTGCTGGCGCTCCACGCCTGCGTGGTGCACGAATCCCGACAAAATTCACCGTCCTTATTAGTAAGCTCTGGGATTCCAGCCCATGGATCGTTCTGAATGTGTCGACGTGGAGTCAGCAACAAACGAAGGAGGTAGTGGAGGGTGTGCGTCGGATCCTATGCGAGTGTGAGACCCGGATCAATTGATTACATGCTCAGTCAATGGACCCACCTCTTTGCCCGATCCCACCTTCGTGTCGAAGTACAGATACGCCTGAAGGAAGTATCCCAGCGGCCAACCCCATTCAGGTCCCTAGTAAGCATAGTGAGGTAAGTCATACAGTATTTGGGTAAGCATGGAAAAGCTTACGTTGTGGTAGTTCAAACCTTTAGCGATCGCGGGGTCGGTGCCGTCGTTGGCGTTATCGTAGTAGGGTCTGTATTGCATATCCTCCGGATCCAGTGTCTTCATACCCAGAGGACCACGAAGAACCTTGTCAGCAAGTTGCAGGGCGTACAGGGCGTGCTCGGCGTCAAACAATTCAGGTGCAACAGTCATCGCGACAGGGAAGTTGCATCGGAACTGGTAGTCGGACCACTCTCTACCGGGTCCAGAACCATAGACGTCCTTGTAGATCCCACGGCGATTGATCAGCTTGGGGTTGACATTGTATTTATGATCATCACCAGGGTCTGATAAGATGTTGAGACTGGAGCGAACAGACTCAAAGGCGACAGACACGTACCGAGCGGAACGTAGTAGCATTCCTCGAAAGACGCTTGGATTAGATTGTCCCACTCTTTGTACGTCACGAGCCGACGCTTGCCGTCGACTATGATGAATGATCAATACAGACATCGTGCCGAAAAGTCAGCCACTTACTCGTCGCTTCAACACCCTTGAACGGGAATTTGCCCTTTTCTGACAGCTGATCAAGCCACCTCAATGTACTCTTCAACAGACCAGTAATTTCGACCGGAGCACCGTCGCGCGGAGTTCCAGGAACGCCTTTCGTGCCCGCCTTGACGGATTCGCCCATCTTGTCCATCCAAGTGCCGCAGTTGTGCGCACTGCCACCGAAGACTAAACCCGTCGTCCAATCCACCTTGATCTCGATGTTGAAACCCTCGTCCTTCATCTGCATATCGAGGTTCGGGCCGGCATTGTACTCCCGGAAAGAAATACCGTCGGCGTGGCGCTGTAGGATCTCTTGAATGATTTCTGCCACCGTGCTCGAATAGGCATAGGCCTGAGGGTCGTCCCATGCCACCCAGGTATCGTCCTTGGGGAATCGCCGCTTGACTTTCTCCGATAGTATCGCAAGTCCATCGGGGGCGAAGAGCGTATAATCCTGAATGTTCTGCACCATCCACCACGGCGAGTCGCGAGAGTTGTACCTCGGGTTCCTAACGGAGTCTAGAAGGTTCGGGATCAACCCGTGCTTCAAAGTCGAGGCGAACGCCAGAATATGCTTCTTTGCGCTGACATAATTGCCTGTCGTGAGGAACAGGCCGCGGAGAGAAATGAAGACATCGCGGCCCCAGCATCTGGCCCAGCCGGAAGCGAAATGCGGCAGTCCAGCGGCGAGTGACGGAGTAGGTTTCGCAGGGTCGAGCGATGCGGATTGGACCATGCCATGGAGTTGAATAGAACACAGTGCCAGGTCTTGGGTAAATGAGTGTCCTGTGGACACAAATTCCGAGCATTGCTCAACAGCGGCTCTACGCGCCGCTTTGTAGGCCTCGGAGATTACTATCGCAAAATACTTAGGGCGGAGAAAGGGCGCAACACTTTCTTTGATGCGCTCAAATCGCTCTTTGTACCATTTCGCGGGGCTTGCAAGTTTAGGGAACGTCTCTGTTTGCCTGTCGAGATACATCACCAGGGCCATCAGTAAAACGCGACATGAGCCACAAAAATAAGCGCATACTTTTCAAGTCTGGAGACGACATAGTCGAAGGCCCACGAACCGTCCCGAAGGTTGCCGCAGAGCGGGTGCCCAAGATCGTTGTAACGCATAATATGCCTCAGCGGATGCATGAAGCCTTCTAAGCCGCAGTATACCAAGTTCCCCATTCCAGGGAGATTGTACGAGCCGATCTCACCCCGAGTGGCATCGCGCTCTTCACCTTCAGCGCGGTATAGCACGACATTGAGATCGATAAGGTCTAAGTCTCCAAAGGCGTCATCCGCTCCAGAGGAGCAAAGCTGATCAAGAGAAGAGTCAACGCCTTGGAGCTGTGTTTCAAACAGCATGACACTGCCCGGCGGGAACGACTCCGGGACCACTACTTCGGCATAGGGACCGTCTCCGTCTAGGCCTTGTGGAACCACGACAGGTGGCAGTTCCACTAGTTTGGCTTGCATTCCACGCAGCAATTTCTCGTCGCTGGAATTGTCGTAAGACTTGAACTCGATTTGAGCGCCATAGATGAATTTGGCTTTGGTGCGACGAAGTTTTATCGGGTCGACTGAAAGGAGTTGATGAGCATCAGCAAAGCGCAGTATAGCATTCGAAGAGACGACGTACTGAAGCCACGGTCTTTAGACCCTTTATGGAATGCGGTATGCGCCACCAGAAGGTAGCCCTTCTGAGTAGTAGGCTGCACACGGTGAACCACGATATACTGGACAAAGTTGTTAGTGCAGACCGGAAAAGACCACCACCTAACTACGCACGTCGTTCTCTTGATGGACATGGCCCTCCTCGAACTTCCCCAGGACCATGTCCGTATGGAGGCTGTTCAACAGCCGCTTCACCTTCGCGATACCACTGTTCTCCCCGAGTCGCGTAGCCTCATACCTCCTCTTCTCTTGCACGAGGTTCAGCAGCTTGGGGTAGAGGTCGTCGAAGCCCTTGACAGACCCGATAGCCGAGTGCGAGAACGTGATGAGCGCTCCAGTCGACAACGCGTCTTCCGCGGACCGCTTGTCGAGGTAGGACTCGTTGTCGTGCGTAAGGTCGTAGAACAGCGCATGGGGCACGGAGCCGTTGTGAGGAATTACGACACAGTCGCGCGTTGGGCCTTTTCCGGTCGGAGGTGGCAGTTCTTCTTTGCTGGTCATGCATGCGTCGTCCATTGACCCAATCGGCTTCCCAAGGCCATGTCTGTATAGCAACCTAGACAGCTCCTTGGGGTCCCACGCATTGCCAGCCTCTCTGATCAGACTGTTGATACCCAAACGACTCACGAACAAAGTATCTGTCTCCTCGCTACCTGTAAATAGCTCGGCGCAAACATACAGATCCGGGTTGACAACACGCGCAGCGTCAAGGAGGTTAACTCCGACATGCAAAGGAGTCGAGTGACAGTTGTCAATGCGGAAACCTTCGAAGGTACTGGCAAGAGATGTGACATAGTCCGTCATGTGCTTCCACAACCATGGGTTATCCGATGGGCCATCGCCGTAGCGCAGCTTGACGCAGTCGCCCCACACAATCACTTCACGCCGCAGATACGCTTTAGAGGGCGGAAGGGCAAAATTCTGCAGAGGGTCTGCGTTCCAAATCCAGCCGTTGTTTGCGAGCGAGTAGTTCCTGGGGTCTTTCTCCACCTTGCCCTCGACGCGAGTGAAGTAGGTCTCCATGAGAGGAAGACTGGAACGTGCAGTGAGTTTATACAAACCATCCACCCCAGCGACAGACTTACTCTTTGGTGATAGGACCGAGTTTGGGACCGTGTTCGTCTAGACGCATATACTTCATCCGGTTTCTAATACCGTCCATCGCGGCGCGGGTATCGTCGTTCCACGCTGCATACAACGGCACGTTAATCACGTCGACAACTTTGATCCACGCATCGGCGAGCGCATCGATGTCGCTCAACTCCACGAATGCGGCTTTCACGAGTCCGGCTGCGACTTCGCCCTTCACATGGGTCCCGAAACGTGCCTGAGGTATGCCAAGTCCAATAACGCTTCCTGACGATTTGGCGAGTTCCGCTAGCTCTACAACGGTCTTGTTGGCAATACCCTCCCATGTCGTGAATTTGTTCTGAGAGAGTGCAGCTTTGACAGACTCGCGTTCTGCCTTGACGTCGAGCACGTAATACTGCCAGAAGTCGAGACCCTTGACGTAGTCTTCGAACGCGCTCATAAGGACATCGATATCTTGGGAGGACTTCACAGTCGTAGGAAGTCCCTTAGCTTCGAGCGATACAGAAAATTGGATCATAGCATCGTCGAGCTCGAGAGCGGGGGTCAAGTGTGGCGTATTGGCGGGGCTGTAGCCTGAGAGGAAATTATATTAATGAGCAGCTCCGACAAAGCAGGAGTTGCTCACCAGCTTCCGGATGATCTTGCAACCAGGGACTGTCGTTCGCAGTGTGGTTGAGCACGACGTCCGTCAACGCCAATAAGCCGTACTCTTCTCGGGCTATCCTGAGGGTCTCTTCCATGGCGGCTTTTCCGCCGTCTTTGGAAACAGCCTTGCCTGAGTCAAACATCGATGGCTCGTAGACCAGCTGGTTACGAATCGAGTAGGGACTGTCGCTCTCGCCGCGTTCTTGCAAAGGTGTCCAGTGGATCATATTGTAGCCACGCTCGCTGGCTTCAGCAAGATAGTCACGCCACTCGCTCGTCTTCCCCATCCATTTGGAAACGAGAGTGAGGATTGAGAGCCCGTCGATGGGCAGATTAACATAATCAGAAAGAACGCTTCCGCCCTTGTCAGACACCTGCGCGCCGGGTGCGATAATTGGAGTCCGCGACTTGGTGCGCAGGATGGGATCGATGTTGAAGTAGCCCTCTCGTCCCTTTACTCGTGTTCCGGGGACATCTCCGTCGTACTCGACCCAGAAACAGAACGCGCCAGCGTGGGAGATAGGGAGGTCGATCTGAATGGGCTTGGAGAAGTCTGTAGGCAGCCTATATGCGTAGTAAATATACGATCCGACCCAGTATTGTTACAGTAGACTTACTTGCGCTCTGCAAATTGATGACGATCGAAGCGGCCACCGTCCAGTGGGAAGTTAGTCTTGAACACGCCGTTCTTACTAGCGGGTGTACCCGCATCGAGGGACACGCGTACAATGTAGGGGACATATGCCGGAGGAAGGCGCATATACTGTACACATAATCGTGATGAATCTGCTAGGATCGCGTCATGGGAGGATTGTGTACGCACCGCTCGCTCCTTGTTAGGGCCACCATCGGGATCCAAGCGCAGCTCGTACACGCGAATCGCGGGCTCGCCATCCTTCAGCGCCGCCTCAAAGAAGTCAAGACCCTCATCTGCAGGTGTCTTCGGTGTCTTCGGTGTCCTTGCGTCTGCGGACGACAGGCTTTCCGCCGTAGGGTCGTGCTTTGGGATGATGACCTTCTGATTGATCTTCCTCGCTTTGGCCATTGTAACAAAAACACCGATTTATGGTGGGGGAGGAAGAGAAAGAGGGACTGACGCGTCGAGCTGGAGGGACGAGGTTTATATACACGGCTGGACACGTTCAGCGACTTCGAAAGGCTTGAGTCGATCTGAGGAGCAAGGCTCTCTCTCTCCGCCAATCAGAGCGCGTCTACCGCGTACGCCCTGCCGTCACATGCATCGGCATCGTCCGAATTCGCTCGTTCAGGATCGATGTCGATCCGAGTCGTTGGCCACGCCGATTGATGCTTTCAACATCGATGAATCAGTGAAATATACTTCGTACAATGTCTGTTCGTCAATATGCTAGCAGTACATGCGTGGTACAATTATCTCGGCACCAAGGTTCTCATCTTATTCATACACCCTCCTCCGGTCCTCCCAGTTTAGAACAATTCAAGCCTCAGGTATCTTGGCGCGCGCACTGGCAGTCATGACCTTGTAACTCTCATCGGTGTAAGGGAGGTATCGGAACCCAAAGTTCGGCTCGAAGCTAGAACGGGAGTAAGTCACATTTGTCCCTGAGACAGACCAGAGGTCACTTACGATGGAGGTACATTGATGGAGCTTCGTCTGTGCGTGAACGCGTTGAAGGTGTCTTTAGAGTAGTAGTTTCCGTCTGTGAGCACAAGTGTCAGCGACGAGTATGCATAACAATGCATCGCACAAGAGCTCACATCCAGACTCTCCGTGTCCACCGAAAGGTACTTCATGGACTAGACGATGAAGTTGATCAAACACCGCCACAAACGAGTAAGAGTAATACTGACTTGAGATTTGGATAAATGTGTCGTTGAACACAAGGCTTCCGCTGTTCGTGCGATCCACAACTTTTACACAAAGTCAGAAGTGTGCACTAATGACCACAGGGCAAACTCACACTCTTCCCTTGCGCCTTGGCGGTTCGAAAAAACATAGAGGGCCAGGGGTGTTGCTCTAGGTAATCAAATTGTAATCAGAGGTGTAAGCACTTTATTACGAGTCTTAGAAAGACATACCCATTATTGATGATTTCCATTGCCTCCTCCACATCTTCGACGTCGACTACAGGCAAGATTGGGCCGAATATCTCCCTACCAATAATGTTAGTATAACGATTCCAGATTCGCAAGTATTGAAGATCGCTACTTACTCCTCCATCAAGGCATCATCCAACTTCACGTCTGTAACAATAGTAGGAGCCATTCTCTTCTCACCGTCAACTTCGCCACCGATCAGAATCTTCCCCTTCGAGCGATCCAGCAAGTTTTTCAGACGCCTAAAGTGTGCGGGGTTGATAATGTTTGACCATTTGATGTCGGGATGGAGAGCACCCGACGGGAACCGTTCCTGGTACTCTTTCTTCAACGCATCCTTGAACTGACTTGCAACAGATCGTGGCACCAGGACATAGTCGGGTGACACACACAGCTAGACAGGGCATCAATGGCATCAGCACCCAACATTACAGTTCACGCGACGATGCACGGAGACGTACGCGCGCCCGCGCCACGACATCAGCGAGACCGAAACTCACCTGTCCCGAGTTCTGCACCTTTCCGAACAGAACGCGCTTTGCAGCCAGAGCTAAGTCGCAGTCTTCATCAATGACCACAGGGCTCTTGCCGCCGAGCTCCAGCGTCACCGGGGTCAGATGCTCGCCTGCCTTGGCCGCAATGATACGCCCAACGCGTGTACTCCCTGTGAAGAAGATATGGGCCCAGCGGTGCGCCAACAGCGCCTCGGTCTCGTGTACTGCGCCCAGCACCACTGTATACGCGGCGGAGTCGAGGTACTTGGCGACCAGCGACGCCATCAGAGCAGAGCATGTCGGCGTGAGTTCAGCGGGCTTCATTACGACAGGGCATCCTGCTGCAATTGCGCCTACGAGTGGGTTGAAGGTTAAGATGTAGGGATAGTTCCAAGGGCTATATCAAACTTTGTGAGCTTAGCGTATGTCACAGTGCATCCCAGAGCAACTCACGAGATGATCAACGAGACGCCTTTTGGCACGGGAAACACGGTGGTTTCCCAAGAACTGCGCCATGCCTCGACTTGGGGTTTCTCAGGCTTGGTCCATTCCTCCAGGTGCTCTGCAGCGTACAGGCATGACTCGATGAGTGGTCCGGTCTCGCAGAGCGTGCATTCTTGCCGCTGCTTCCCTAGGTCAGCGAGTATAGCGTCCTCAAGGGGAACCACGTTCTCTTGAAGCAGGCGAGCAAGCTGTAACAACTGACGTCGGCGATAAGCTAGAGGACGTGTGACACCAGACTTGTATGTCTGTACAAGTCTAGCATAGATCTAAGGAAGGAGAAGTCAGCAGCCAGCGAGTCTAGAGATTATACGGAAACGAAACAGAGGGCCGACTCACGCCCTTGATACCCTCGACGGGGGTATATGAAGGGTCAGCCTGGTTCATAGTGGAGGGAGGGAAGATAGAAGACGGGCTCTGGCGGTAGCAATCAGACGTGGACGCAATTTTATAGGGAAACAAATTGCGTCTTGGCGTTTACAACCCATGGGATTCTAGCTGATTACGAGATTTTGAGTGCCTGAACCAGTTGTAGAAAAAGCATGAACGCACCCGGACCAGCTTGGGTACGGCCATAAGGAACCTCTCACCACTTTGAGGTCCGGTCCTTACCAGGACGCTAGCCGTGGGTACTTTTCCGTATCATGTCGTTGTAAGAATGACAGAACTGTTGTTTAGCTACATTGAGTCAGAGCACCGACTGCTCGTTTCGCTGATCGGCGGGAAATGCAGTGTGAATCACTGGACCGCTAGGTTTCCCAAGGGATCACAGAAAGTTTACGAATGCGATCATAGCACCCTCAGTCTCCATCTTCTATCGAAAGAAGTCGTCACACCTCTATGGTAAACGAAACTTCTTGATCACTGATGAACCAATCGAATCGCAGGTAAGATATAGACATGACTTTTCGAGCTGGCGAGTCCTACGAACCTCGTAAATCACAGCCGTGATGGGAAAAGCGTTCTCCGAAAGTCGCCTCGCGCTCGCAGTGACTACTAAAGCTAAAGCTCGCCCGACGATCACGCAGACGTATACTG
This sequence comes from Pleurotus ostreatoroseus, assembly GCA_005298045.1. Classification (NCBI taxonomy): domain Eukaryota; kingdom Fungi; phylum Basidiomycota; class Agaricomycetes; order Agaricales; family Pleurotaceae; genus Pleurotus; species Pleurotus ostreatoroseus. The sequence continues at coordinate 66,627 of SWBT01000357.1, read as the reverse complement.
CATGACCAGTGGCGTATTTGCAGTCATGGGTCGTTGAATTTGTATTCCTAGCCATGGACTCCCCGCAGCCCATCCGAACATAACCAATCTTCAGGTTGACAAGGTGTCGTGCCAGTCTGCAAGGCGCTCAAAATAGTCGCAGTGTTGGACCAGAGAAGCAGAATCGTAATTCGTCTGCTAACGAAGTCGTACAACAGTGATAGAAACAAGCGGAGAGGACTGCTCATGACGGTCGGTCGGAGAGAAAAGAGCCAAGCTCACGAATGGTTGTGACATTCACCATGGCCGGCAATTCGGCTAGATACCACGTGGCTCGCATGGTGGATTGGCCATCTCGGCCGCGGTTTCATCTTCCCCTTTCCGTTCATCTTCTCTCTCGACCTTGGGTTCTTTCTTGTCTGTTTAAGTCTGTCTCTACCTTTGTGGTTGCTGGAACATTTGTCTTCAACTTTCTTTGGGGCGTTCGAGCACTGCTTATCGTCGCCGATATAACGGGCTATTCGACCCGGTTCTTTGTCGTGCCTCTTGGACTCAACTATCATGGTATGTGCTCGTAGTTTGCCTTGCATTTAATGACCGTTGCATCGCTCAATAGACACTCACTGCCGACCAACGTTCCGTGGCTCCGACTTCTGTTCGCTCGCCCAGTCCTTCGCCTTCTTCTGGAGCGGTCTTCGACCAAGCGCACCTACGACCTGGCAAGCATGCTGCGCTCCTTTCTACCGAAAGAACCCTACAGCAATACAGAGAAAATGCCAAAAAGTCTAATGACCCACAAGTACAATACGAGTTCGCTCTTCTGGTAATCGATGCGGCCAAAGCGTTGCCGATCCCAGCCCCGACCCCCGGCAACGTCATGGATATCGAGAAAGCGGAAGCCAGGCGCGACGCGCTCACCCGAGAAGCAACAGGCCTGCTCAGGAAGTGCGCCGACCGGGGACACATGCGTTCACAGTATACACTCGCTGATTGCTACGCCAACGGTCTCGGTACTACCCGCAACCGTCAAGATTTCGACAAAGCATATCCGTTGTTCATCCTCGCGGCGAAGCGCGGCCATCCTGACGCTTGCTACCGCGCGGGTACCTGCTGCGAGAACGGCTGGGGCTGCAAGCGCGACTCCGCCAAAGCCGTCTCGTTCTTCAAGAAGGCGGCGGCGGCGAAGCACCCCGGTGCGCTCTACCGCCTGGGCACTGCGCAGCTCAACGGCGAGCTCGGACTGGCCGTAGACAAGCGCGCGGCGGTCAACCTGCTGCAGCGTTCGGGTGAATATGCCACCACGGAGTTCCCGCATGCGCTGCACGAGCTCGGCATCCTGCATGAGCGCGGCATCGACAACGTACTGTTCAAGGATGATGAGTACGCCGCGGAACTCCTGGCGCAGGCCGCAGAGCTCGGATACGCCCCGAGTGCCTACCACCTCGGCGAGTGCTATGAGTATGGCAGGACTGCGTGCCCGCAGGACGCCGCGCTCTCCATCCACTACTACGTCAGTTGACATTCCGTGTGTTTTCCTGTACCACAGTATCTGACTTCTGGTTCAGAACATCGCTGCGCAACAGAACCACCGGGACGCCTGCTTCGCGCTTACTGCTTGGTACCTTGTTGGGGCTCCTGGTATTCTCCCGCAATCGGACACCGAGGCCTACTTGTGGGCCAAAAGGGCTGCGGAAGCAGGACTCACGAAGGCCATGTACGCTGTTGGTTACTTCTCTGAGGTGGGCATCGGCGCGGAGGCCAACATACGCGAGTACGCCGTTTATGTGATATCCACAATATTCTTGCTAACGAAGTCACAGGGCGATGAAGTGGTACAAGCAGGCTGCGAAGCTGGGTGACAAGCGCGCCGCGCAGCGTCTCGAGCGGTTGACACCGCAATCGCAAAGACCAACCACGAATGCTACTAAAGCATGAACGTCAAGACAATAATTACACGGACAAACACATCATCATAGACACTTCTTTCTCACATTATCCACTCCATGGACATCTAGATGACAGATTTAACGACAGTTTACGATGGACTGGACTCTGGGACAATCTTATCATACTTCACCTTTTGTATATACTCCCCTAGGCACGTCTAATCAGAGCATGATCTTACATGTTCCGTATATGCTATAGTTGGTTTCGTAAAACATCACAGATAACGATACACTTGCCATGCCCCTGGCCTCTGGGTTCTTTCCCCTTGGATCAGTTCCGCGCAAAGAGATCGAAACACGGCTACGCCCACCGACGTAGGATCCGTTAATAACAATGATCGAACACGACATCGAAGTCTAAAAGTACACCTATTTGCTACAGTATTTAGTTTCGCTTTGTCTCCCTACCGGTAATAGCGATAATATCTACACAACCCGTCCGGTGGGTATTACCCTATTCGCTCTTCAACAGACTACATCTCTGCGTACGCGCCGAGTTCGAGCACTTCGACTCAGGCCGGTGCATTGCTAGTTGACTGCTTGGTATTGCTCCACACGACCCTGCCACGGCCGTCGGTCAGGAAAGGCGGCTCGACTTCCTCCTGACGAGGGGGTGCTTCTTCTTCTGACACGTCTGCCGCTGGCGGTTCTTCGCTCCCATCAGCTCCCTCGAGGTCGAACACAACAGACGTAGAGTCAGAAGCACCGTCCACCTCGTCAGGATCTGCGTTCGATTCCGAGCCGATGTCGCTCTCGTCATCCTCAACGTCCGCCCCAACGTCCGCCGTCGCGTTTGCATCACCTCTTGTCGTGTCATCGCCCAAAAACACGCCGAACTCCTCTACAACGGCCTCCAGCCTCGGCAGCACGTCGCCCCAGATCGAGTTCACCTGGTCCGCGAACGCCTGGTGCCCCAGCTCCTGGATCAAGGTCCACGTTCTCTCCTCCGTCTGATAGCGCCGTGAAAGAGCGACAGCAGGTCAGCCTGGTCAAGGACATGGACATACGCATCACGACCGATCGAAAGGAGGACTCACAAGGCCTGCGAGAAATTCTGCAGAGAGCGACGGGCCTTGCCACTCCTGGTGCTCGGCCAACGCCTGGGTGTTGCCTTCCATGCTCGCGCGGATGGAGTCGATGGTGGCGTTGATGTGGGCAAGGACAGGCCGGCTGCGTTCTTGCAGGATAGAATTTAGGAGTCGTCGCTCGTGCGTCCTTCTGCGCTAATGTAGGGACTGGTATGAATACCTGCAAATGGGGCGAAATGACCAAGTATACTCACGCGCATATATACCTCTACACCGTGTTCGAAAACATACGGTGTACCATCAAGGTCCAGATGTTGATAGAAGCAGTCTTTGCCAAAGGGACAGAAGCGATCGACGGGGGAAGACTCTTGAAAGTGTCTGGAAATTACATAAAGCAAGGATCAGCAAGATTAGAGTGAGATCAGACGGATTACTAGAACTGCTCACTTGCAGGGAATACGTGACATGGCATCTTTATAATTTGCTATTGCCAGCTCTTTTCCCGGATGACCGTTCGGGTAGAAGATGCTGGAAGGCGTCACAAACTTGGAAGGCGTACGGCAAGTAGGGCATTTCTTCGTGTTCCCCGAGTAGATGAGGTCGCTATCTTTGTCCTTGTGATCTCGCCAGCCTTTAATGCACTGATAAAATATATATGTGAGAATCGCGCAAAAGAACAAGCCAGGTGCACGTACCCTGACACAGAATACATGCGAACACCCATCTACCAATCACATACGTTCAGATTATGCTTGTCGTGCGAGGACTGTCAATCACTCACCCAGCAAGCCAAACGTCACCGGGGTCTCATAGCATATAGCACACATCAACTCATCGTCTTCCTCCACATTCTGCGCCACCTGCGCAACTGGAGCTTCTACACTCAGCTGGGTCCCCTCAGGCGCGGGCTGCACATGACGGAACCAGCACTTCTCCCCGCGGTGGCAAAAGCCCGCCGCAAAGTACCGGCACGTCTTGTTCTTATCGTACGGCGTGAGCCTCTCACCCTCGCCGTGCAAGAACCGGCAGTTCGCCCCCGCAAAGCACCCCCGCGGAGTCTGATAGTACTTGCATACGCCCCGGGCCTTCGAGGTCGCGGGCCTCGCGTCGCTCATCGCGGGTCTGTATGGGGTATCTGGGTATTAGGTGATTATAAGGGGGATATATGGTGGTGTATGCGTGCGGTGATGACTGTTCGTTATGAGAGGTCGTCCTGCAAAGGGGCAGGGTCGACACTGTGAAGAGTCAAAGGAACGCGCCTTTATGGCGCTTGGGAACCTTCATATTGCTCCCATTCTAGGGTTAGGGAATTGTCTCACGCGGGGTGTCGGAGTTTGAACCGGCTATTCGCCCACAAAAGCGCCGTAAATTTCCTCGTCTGCAACTTCCAACCCCCTTCGTCTTGTTCTGTGTTCGTCGTAAGGCATCGTGTCAATTTGGAGAATGATGGGTCTCAGGTCTATCTAACAAGTGAGTACTGTTCTCATCGGTCATCGAACACTTTCTTCCACCCTTTCATGATGTTTGAGGCATTTGGCTTTAGTAGGAGTTATCCTGCATTGCAGAAACCTATCTCAGCTACCTTCGGGCAGCTGCTTTGGCAGTGTGCTCGTTTTGTCTGAACCTTCTCTTGTTCACTTTGCTTCGTGAAACAACGACTGACCAACCGCTCTTGTATTCTAGGTAATCGGCAACTTTTATAATACACATTGGATGCTTTTGTACATTGAGTCTGAGAATGACGAGTTATCTTCTGTCGTGTTTCTTCAATTGTCAGCGGTCGGAGCAAAGACTTGTGTCAGTGTTTGGGGAAAATCTTCTCAACCCCTTCTGGAAGTTGGTATCCCCCCTGCTTGCGAACCTAAATCGTCCGAGTCGTGAGCACAGTTTCATTGGGACGAAATGAGCAACAAACCTCATCAAAAACATCCATGAGCAAGAGACTCTTGTCATGCCCCCACGTCTCGCTCTCGAGCTTTCCATCACGAAGGCACCGGGCGACCTCATCTGCCTCATAGTACCACCCGCCGCCGGAGTGCGAGAACGTTTTCGTCTCCTCCCTCACGACGTTCCCCGACCCGGGCTTGTCGAAGTACTGCACCGTGAACCCGAGCGGGCGGTAGAGTGGGGACTGGATGATGATGTTGCCGTTGCGGTAGCGGATGGTGGCACCAACCTTCTGTGACGGGATCGTTATACTGCAGCTGAGGAGGGCCTGCGCCTCGAGGGTCTCTGTGAAGTTAAGAGTGAATGCGGTACTGCGGTCGACGCCTGTGAGCGGGGTTTTGACGATCGATCCGGCGATAGTTGTAGGACGGGCCTTCTTGTTCGCAGGGTGCTCATAGAGACCCAGCACTGCCCAGATCATTGGGTACGGGCCCCTGATCGGCGGTGAGTTTCCTGGTCACACAGACACGTTACGAGAGTACTCACAGGTCGAGCAAGGCACCGCCACCAAGTTTAGGATCAAGAATTCTGTGTGTCTTGGGGATATCTATCAAGGCTTGTTAGATACTTCGGGCACTTGAAGGCGAGACTACATACTCTCAATGTCGAAATCCGCGGACAAGTCGGCATGGAGCACAACAGGGAGACCCAGGCTACCTTCTTCGGCAACACGCTTGACCTCCTTGGCAATGGGCTGGAAGCGCGTCCACATCGCCTCCATGAAGAAGAGCTGCTTCTCCTTCGCAAGAGCGAGAAGCTCCCGCAACTCAGCAGCGTTGGATGTGGTCGCCTTCTCACAAAGTACATGTTTTCCCGCCAGGAGAGCGTCGCGCGCATTCTCGTAGTGCATGGTGTGAGGCGTGCCTATGTAAACGGCGGTGACATTCTGAAGAAAGACAGAGTTCAGAAGCGGTCAAAAGTCTAGTGTAGGCTAGCATACCGGATCGGCGAAGATTTCGGCGTAGGATCCAAATGCTTTGATGCTCTTATCGTTCCCAGCGTGCTTCTCAATGAACGTCTGTGCACTCTCGACGCTGCGCGAGCCCACCGCTACGATCTTGTGCGCGACGTCCGTCGTATCGCGTCTGTACATCCGTCATCAGCTCTGCTCACTAAGCACCCACTGAAGTCGAGGCATCTCACTCTTTGGGGTCCGCGAGGAGATCCTTGGCGAAGACCGAGGAGATCCAGCCGGTGGCGATGATGCCCCAGCGAAGCACGAACGGTTGAGAGGCTGCCATGGTAGATACAGAGGTATCGCGGTGGTGGCAGTCGATGAGAGAGACTTGGAGTTGGAGCTGATTCAGCTGGGTGTGATTGTGCCAGGTTCTCGGTTCTGGAGGGTGAACGAAACGGCCGGTCCGCACACACCGTCATCATAGCGAGGTCACAGATTCATCTTGCAACGTGCCTGCTGACCCTGGAGGAAAATCATTGGCTATCAAGCTTTCAAGGTTCACCTACATATTCTGCTGTCCATTTCGCGAGGTATAGAGACCTTCCAAGCCGACAACGAGATGGACTGCGTGCAAAGTGTGTTCAGCGACATTCACGAGCGCCTAACACGACGTTCCGGCGCTGCCGCGCGTGGCACGCGACGCGCGCTCCCCAGCTTCCTCCCGACTCTCATCTCGCCGCCAACGACACACCGACCATGTCGACCTACGAGTCCCAGCCCTCGCCTTACACCTACACCCCAGTGCCCGTCGCCTCCTCCTCGCACATGGGCACGCCAGACCCCTCGCAGGCGGCCCGCACGTCCACGCCCGTGCCCTCCCAGCCGTCGCAGTCGCAATCACAGTCGCAACAACCCCAACAAGCCTCGTCGTCGACGCAATCGTCGCCGCAGTCGCGCCAGGCCGCGGAGGAGGCGCGCAAGGACCGCACGCTCGCCGAGTTTCTGCTGATGCTGGACGAGTATGAGCCTCTGGTGCGTGTGCGTGGGTCGGCGGGGCGCTGCGCGCGGTCGTGGGGTACGCTGCGCGTGATACGGTATTGATTGATGCTTGGTGGCGATCGTGCACAGATCCCGAACGAGGTCACGGACTACTACCTGCAGCGGGTCGGGTTTGAGTGCGAGGATGTGCGGCTGTGAGTTTTGTGTTCAGTTGTGTTACGTTGCCCGCTAATTGTGTTTCCTCGCAATGTCAGAAAACGCCTCCTGTCTCTGGCTGCGCAGAAATTTGTATCCGACATAGCGGCAGACGCATTCCAGCATGCGCGAATACGAGCAAATGCCGCCGGCGGTCGTTCGAGAGGGCCGGCGACTGGTCCTGCTGCAGCAAGAGTGCGTATGTTCCTCCCATAATGCTTGTACCCCTCTAAATCTTCCACTAAGGACAAAACAAAGACCACTTTGATGATGGAAGACCTCAGCTCTGCACTTGCAGAGTACGGTATCACTTCAAGGAAGCCCGAATTCTACATGTAGACTGCCTGAGGCCGGCATCTCACCCTGTAACTTATACACACGCACAGTTGGGGAGAGCATACATCCGCACCCTTCCTGACATGGATATCCTGTTGACTCACCTGTACACTATACACATTGTCATAGTACGCCTTACTCGTTTTCGCGTGAGCGCCATCGGACCGTTTCAGCAGAAGCAGCGCAACAACAGTCATGATCATAATCGAAAAACGCATCCTAGATCCTACCGCCGTACGGAAAGAAACATGGTATCAGACGCTACATTATTGCGAAGGTCGCGATTAGAGAATCCTGCGCAAATAGAATATGACAACACCGGTATAGCACAATCATAACAACAGCGACAGCGCACGCGTAGCAGTACATCTGGGCTCTATAGCGTCCGCACCCGGGGCTGCGAAGACTAGTGATCTCGTATCGCCGCCTCTGCAAAAGCGGGGTACCGCCCCAGTCAGCCCTGTCCGTACACGGGGGGTATATAAAGAAGGACCACTCACTGAAGAACTCATACGAGAGCCAGCAGAGCGCGTTGCTCGGCATGAACGTGAGCACGCGCGGCGTGAGCCCCCGCGCGAGGCCGCGCACGCCGTCCCGCGTCCATATTATCCGGAACGCGTCGCGCATGCCGCGCGCGTTCCGGATCTCCGCGTCGCCCGACGTCCCGCGCGTCTGCAGCAGCGTCTTCGCGACGTCGAGCGGCGTCGTCACCGCGCCCGCCACCGCGCCCGAGAGCCCGCCGGAGATGATGTGTGTCGCGGGCGAGTACCCCCCGGCGGGGTTTAGAAGCTTTTTGAGCTGCTCGTACACGGTGAATTGGACGGCGGTGAAGGGCACGGTCATGGTGAGGGTGGTGGGGTATGAGATGTAGAAGGCGTTGAAGCCCTCAGTTCGGTAGACGGTTTGGGCACAGCTGAGTGCGGACCGGTATTGGGACTTGTGTATTTGCATTCGTTGCTTGATCACTAACATATTGCAGAGCTCAAAAACACTTCAAAACCCCAAGATCGGCGGGACGTACCGTCAAATGGGTTCATAAGGGCGTCACTTGCGATAGTCGCCGAAGCACCAGCCAAAGCTGGATATCGGAAACCCACCGATCAGCTCGAAAACAACGCGAAAATCACCAGAAATAAAGCGCACAAGTTGCAATCCATTGGTGTCGGCTGCCCTCAACATTTCCCCCCGCCAACTCTTTAATCGCCTCGTACGTTCCAAAATGCACCGCATGCGCAGGCCCCGCCCCCATAATGACCGACGAAACGCCCCTCCACAGCACCCGCAGCCCCTCCGTCGACGATATCCGTGTGAACGCGTTCCCGATGCCCGTGTACACCGCCGCCGGGGAGGTCGCGAACACCTGCATTCGCGTCTACGCCGCCCGATCAGCCTCCACGCGCAGCCCGTGCACTCGGGGCGACTCACTTTGATGCTGTCCACAGGGAACATGACCGCGTGCTCCGTGATTCCTGCCTAAGGTGTCTGTCGTCAGCACCCGTGCCGCGGCAACCCGCCCGCAGCCGCCCCTGACGCTTTTGCGCCGCCGTGCGATCTGAGCGGAGGGCACACTCACCAGGGCACCCGCCATCATGCTAACCTGGTGGGACAAGCGCGTCAGCGAGGACTGCTGGATTCTTTGCGGGCAAAAGACCTACACCCAAGCCCGCGTTGGGCGACAGCGCCTCGTAGTCGATCTCGTCTGTAATGTCTGCCATTCTGATGCGGCCTCGCTGTGTGTCGCGATACGCTTGGTGCTATCGGATCCGTCCGTGCAGAGTCAGGTGCGGTCCTAAGTGGAGTTTTACGCGGCGTTCGGCGCGGCCGATAGGCAGACGGCGAAAGGACGTGTTCGCGGCGCGGGACAACTGCGGAGAGGCGAAGGTTAGCGACAAAGGTCGTCGTGAGCCGGGCAGCTGGGGCTGTATGGACCTCGGTGGACACCGGTCGGGCGGTGCTCGCTGGGCGTGCTGGGTTGCGCGAGGAGGTGGCGCAGGGCGCAGGGAGCGCAGACGGGCGCGGGGAGGGGGAAGATGGAGGTCGGGAGCAAGGAGTGCGCAGGGGCGGTTTCGAGCGAGCGTGTCGGAGGACAGGCGTGAAATATCAGATTCACACGGGTGCGGGATTTGGCACCCTCGCCCGCCACGGCCCAGCTGCACGCGGCCAGTCAGGCGGCCCTCTTGCCCACGGCAGCGACGAGTCAGCGGCCAGTGAGAACACGTCTGCAAGCTGCAAATTCATTTCCAAGCGGGCACGCTTTGCTCAGGCTTTATTCAGCGGGCAGTGACTAACACGTCCTCGCACGTCCAGACCGATGCGAAAACATACGGCCGACCCGTCAGGCACGCGTCCAACACGCCCAGCACACCGCGTTGCTCGACGCCGCCGCAATGAGAGCGCGATGCATTCCTCGTTATACAAGCTGCTGTACATCTCTACATCCGCCCACGGCCTCGCACGCCTCGTGTCTACCGCCGCCGTATTTTTGTCCTCTCCCCGTGTGAACAGCCCCCACCCACGCAATCGCGCCCCGCAGTCGCTAGTGCTGTTGGGCGGCGAGGCGGTCGTGCTCGTCAATGTCGCTGTGCAAGACAGTCGGTGAGTAACGGAAAGTGCACGTCGGCCCGGCAGCCAGCCAATCAAAACATATCGGCCGCGAGCCAATCAGCACTCACATCGCTTCCCACGGGTAGTCCAGCCTATAAGAACGGCGGTCAGCGAAAATGCCCTGCAGGCTGCTTGTGGGAAGCCTCTCACCAGACGTCGTCGACTTCCGCGCCGGCGTAGTATCTGCGTTATCGTTGTGGCGTATGCAGCGCGTGGTCAGTCATGTGAAGACTCTCATGCGGACTATGCGCAGGCACTTACGGAAGTTCGGGAGGGAGTTTGCCGAGCTTTGCTTTCCGCTTGTTGTGCACCACAAACACAGCGAACTGGGTGCGCTTTGCCTCGCGCTCGGCCTCAGGAAGCTTGAGAAGCTCCTTCTCGACGTCGTTCTGCAGCTCGGACACCGCGTACCTGTACGTCACGAGACTCGGTCACGCGCGAAAATAAGCCTTGGAGGGGATCGATACGCACTGGAGTGTCTTGCGGGAGTCGTCGATCTCGTCCTGTGCAAAAATAAACATTCGTGTGCCTGACTAGGGAAGCAGTCGCACGCACGATAATCAAAGCCCGCTTTCCGAGCAGGATCTGAGCACCCTCAGGGCCCCTGCCATACCGGAGCGTTTTCAGTACGTATGTGCGCGTCTGTAGATACCGCAACGTACAGCCATTGGGTGCGAATGACCTGCTCTCCGATCTGCTCAGCAGTCGTTCCGGGCAGGGCCTCATACAGAGACAGGCCGATAGCAACAATCGGGATATTGCGCTTCGTCGCGGGGTCTTTCATGAAAGTACGCTACGAACCAAAGTCGCGATAAGGATCGGTCTGCACTGGGACGGAAAGGCACTCACCAAGACGCGAGCGGGGAAGAATCCTCTGCGCTGCAAAGGTAAATCGCCTCCGTAACGCGATCTAAACAAACTCTACTTGCCCACCGCCTGTACAACCAACCCGCGTCCACGCATGTACATGAGCCTCCGAGCAATCAGCGGGCGTGGGGGTGCGCACCTATAGCAATAAATATGTCCGGCTTGAACTCGGCGATTTTTGCAGCGGACGCCCTGATGAGCTTGTGGATGTCATTGTAGGTCGAACGCAAATGCTCGGGCGCAGACATGGCGGCGAAGCGGGGTGACGAGAGGAGTGCGAGGTGAAGGGAGAGGGGAAAGTAAAATAAACAATTTATTCGACTTGGCTGCAATCTTCCGATCTACAGTTATTGGCGCTTAGATCGCGTCTTGGCTCGTTTGACGCGCATGCTGATCGCGCCCGCTTGCTTGAACCTGTACCACCATCACCGACACAAGAATATACCCAAGAGCTCGCCGTATACCCTCAAACTATTGCTATGTCGCTGTCTCCTACCTCTCTGATCAAGGCCCAAATCACAATGGCTTTGGGGCCGAAAGCGCCTGAATACTTCCAGATCCTGCGGGAATACCTAAGCGGCCAAACATCCCGGACGGAGTTCGACGACCAGATCAAGGACTGCCTCGGACGAGATAACGTCGCACTATGTATGCATATGTACCCATGTTTTCCGCGTTTGCTAACCTCAACGTACGCCTAGTAACTCTACACAACTCGCTTATCGTCTCCCTCTTCGATACCTCCGCACACCTCGCGCCGCCGACCCCACCCCCAGAAGCACCCAAACCGCCCCCGAAGAAGCGCAGGCGCACGCTGCCGTACCAGGGCCCCGACGACGATGTGGCCACGCTCCGGTCGAACAGGCTCACGCAGTGGACCGTGGGCATGGGCCGCCGCGAACGCGAACGCTTCCGCCACCTGGAGACCACGGCGCTCTCCACGGAACGGCGGCCCCGAGAGGACATGGACGAGATCGCGATGGAGAGGGGGGTGAAGCTGCTTCCTGAACGCGGAGGTGCGTGAATCCTTTCGATGGTCGTTCGTGTGCTGACGTTTTGAATGTGTGCGTCAGAACCGCCTGGGAGCCGGATGCCGTTGCATCTTGCGTCTGTGACGCGTGCACCTACGTTGCAGCATATATCGGATAGGATAAACCTGATATCTGCGCAGCATAATCTAGGTGCCCCAGGGAGGCAGGTAGCCTCCTTGATGATGCTGGCCTTCGAGGTACGTATTTATCGCGCGTCTTTCGCTCGTAATTATTCAAGAGAGTACCTAGGCAAAGCTCAAACAACTCATCACACAAGCACTCTCACTGACCTCCGCCTCGCACGCCATCACATCCATCAAAGCTTCCTCCCGGCACACAGCGAGCCACCTCTCAGCTTCGTCGTTCGACAGCCTGTTCACGATTTCGCCTGCTGTGCTGCCGAACAAATCTGCTGCAGCGATGCGACTGGCTATAGGCGAGAACGAGCCGGCCGAGGAAGACTTTTTGTTCAAGGACAGAGAGTTGCGGGATCAGAGGTGGCAGTTGTTCGCGCTGTTGGGAGAAAGGAGTACTGTTCGGGAGGCACTGCGGACGTTGCCCTGATGTCTGTTCTTCTACATATGTTGTATTTTATCATGCTTATTCGAATACACCGCAGACCAGAGAGCAGTCTCCGGACCGTGTAGCAATGTTTCGCGTTGCTGCAAGCCACTTTCCTCGAGGCGCTCAACGTGCCTTGTGAAGATCTCTTCTATGGGAGGCGGGAGAACACTCAAGCCGCTAAGGGGCATTCTTCTCGTTCAAGAATCGCCATTGTTTCAACTCTGTGGCACCTCCGCCACTTGTCTTGATTGACTCCGGCATCACAATGCAGCTCCCGCCAATCCACATTCCGTTTATTCTCTTTTATGACTCCTCCAGGCCACTTGAAGCGACATCGTCGTGTCTTATGCCAAAGCACACCGTCTCTTCAGGGGCTGCATACAATATATATACCCCATGTTGACATCTCAGTGGAAAGCATGCAGCATACATCTACCGCCTCTCGTTCTCGCTCTCTCTTATCGACAAGAATTCATAGCATAGCACACCTATAGGACACCTCTTATGGCGGACCCCTTCCTAGCAGTTCGGCGGCAGCCTCTCGACCCATACATCCATGAATACCAGCTCTCCGTAATGGCGGATCCAGATATGATCCGCTACTGCGAGGGTCAATGCCGGGGCCGCATCGACCCGTCCGCCCCGCCACCCGTAAGCATCGTTCATTTTTCTATCAAACTTATGCCCCCTCAGCCGCTGACACCGCTGTCACCAGAAACCTCAGCTCATCCAGATCGCACAATGGGAGCACATTCCCCTTCTCGAAAATGGGCTAGGAGGGATGTACGGAGAGGAAACGCTCCCGGAGCCGATCACCTTCGTCGTGGACGGCAGGAAGGGCATCAAGATCAGCGACGCGTATAATGAACGCTTCGGCGGTCTGTACGGCGCAGACGAGATCGTCGCGCGGGCCAGCGGTGGACAGAAGGTTACATACCAAGTCATGGTCCGTATCTTTATTTGTCCGCCACTCAACGCAACGAGCCTCACGCCCCCTAACTTGAACGCCCACAGCTGCCCTCTCACGACCCCTTCGAAAGCGAGTGGGACGCGCACCGCCGCAAAAAACGAGGCGGCGGCCGGCTCCCTTTGGCGCTCAAGACTATCGCGACGCAGGTGGCGCAGACGGTGGGGATGTGCATCGAAGCTCACGGCGGTAGCTGGGACGATGCTGTTGCGGGAGAGGTTATGATTGACGACTTGTTCCTGCTTGAATTAAGGTGGGTCTCCCAGAATACGTGGCAGCCGGTACTGGCAGTCTATCACTACTAGCTCAGGCTTTTTAATGCACCGTGTTTCGCTTTTTGTGATATCACTAATGTGACGGAATTTTTAAATTGTACCTCTATTGTAATGCGTACACTTCTCTCAACGTTTGGACTAATCCAAAAATACGGTACAAGGGGCTAGGCTGTTGTAACCTTCCAGTACGATTGACAGCACAACTCACAATATCTATTGACAGGGGCACAGCGTGAGAATAAGGCAGCGGCAAATGCCTCCAGCTAACCAAAAAGGCAGCAACACAGCTTTCGATCCTAACACGCACAAACAATACGCGTCTTGTCAACAATTGCTCGCCTTCAAGAGGTGGGGTGGAGGATGTGAGCGTGCACTGCGACGGGTCCATGACAACGATGGCACAGGAAATGAGTAGGAGTTTGATTGAACCTGAGAAGCCGTAGCATGCTGCACAGATGCTGCATCGTGCGAGCATGATATTGTCTAATTAGTGACAGTTTAATCGCACTATATAGTGTGCGAAATGGAGTGTCTGCGAAACGTTGAGAGGTTGGAGAGTAAGCATAACAGGGTGTGATATAGACTCACAGGCTACTACTCGTCCCAAGCACCCGGCATGCTTGTCGTAGGCTCAGGCTTTGGAAGATAAAAGCTCGGATGCATGCACGGCCACAGATACTCTTCATCATCTGGGAGTCGTTTGGACTCGAAGAGATCGAGTACGTTCATCGTCTTCTGACGTTCCACATCACTGAGCTCCTCCTGCTCGAGTCTTTCTTCGGCGATCTCCAACGCGGTCTGACCATCGGAAGTGCGCGCGGTCCAGTCGACTCCCCAACCTCCGTGTCGCACAAGCTCCAGTGCGACACAATAGCCGTTTGGCACTCGATCAAGCGCAACAAGATGAAGGAGTGTACGGCCCTCCTGGTCGCGCTCGTTCACCATCGCGCCTCGTCCGATGAGGTCGCCAATCGCGGCGATGTCACCCCGGAGTGCGGCGCTGATGAGGGAAGTGGGAGGAAGGCCGGTTTCGTCGTCTTCAGCGGGCTGGTCCTCGGCATCGACAATCCGCAGGCTTGGGAGGTATTGAGCACCATCTGGGAGTCGACGAGTGTGATAAAGCTCAAGGATGTACTGAGAATTCTTGTCCACAGGATTTTTGTCTACCCTGCATTGCGCAAAGTCAAGAGGTGTGTTCCCGTTGTCGTCCTGGGCGACCCAGTCCAGCAGATGCCCGGCGTGGCGAACCAGCTCCAAGGCGAGCGATAGTCCGTTCATGGGCCATCCAAGGTCAGGGAATGCGGCGTAGTGCAGTGCAGTCCTGCCAAGTGAATCAGGAGCATTGATGTATGCACCAGCCCGCACCAAGATGCTAATCGCTGTGTCTGCACCAGCCTCAGCAGCCCAAGCCAGAATGCTGCAGTCGATCCTCGGGCTTGCTCCAGCCTGCAACAGCGCGACAAGCGTCGAGGGACAGATGACTGTCGCATAGAAGACGGGCGTGTATCCATAAGCGTCTTCAGTGTTGGCCTGAGAGACTAGTTCCTGTGGGAGAGACGCGAGGTCGGCAGATGAAGAGTTGGAGGGGAGTGCACAGATGCATCGATGGAGATCCGTCCAACAGAGCTTGGTCGCGAGCTCTTCCCACACATTCTCAATGTCCAAGCAGAAATAGGAGCCCAGTCTGTCCTGGAGAGCGTCGAAGGCAGCTTTGAGTGAGCCGTAGCGTCGCCAGTGTAATAACGACCACCACAGCGCCCTCTCTGCGGGGGTCCTGAGACGAGTCAGAGCAGCGCGGTGGAAGACATTCAGAGAAAGGTGACTCACAGATTCTCGTACTCCCACTCAGTCGGGGCCGAGTGCTCTATCAGCAGGGCTGCAATCGAGAGCGCCGCCGCCGATTGGTCGAATGTCAGTCTACACGTCACCATCTGTATTCGAGTGTCCATCAATGTCAACACCATGACCAAATTCGGACGTGCTCACATGTAATGCGGAGTTTCCGTTCGGCTCGACGTCGTTGACGGTCAGTTCACGGCTCCAGAGCTTTTGCCTGACTTCCTCCAAGGTCGCCCATTGCAGCCAATACAGCTCCTGCACGACTCTCGGTGTCTGGATGTAGAAATACACCGGGAGGCAGCCGAACCGTATCTTGGCATCAATCTCTGCAAACCAAGTAGGACAATAATACCGGATCTGCACTAAATTCGTTCGATGCCGTTTACACCTCCCGTCGTTGCACTGTTTGCTAGCCACGAAGAGACTGCCCATTAAAGGGCGCAGATACGAAGAGACAAGGGAGGTTAATCGACTATGGCACTGGCACGCACAGCCCAAAAAGCACCCGCTCGAATCTGATACTACAAAAGCAGTCAGACATCTCGCCCGTCAAAAGACTGAAGCTGGTTAGACTCACAGGGCAATTCAAGCTGGGATTTTGTCGGCTCCGAGATCTTGATGTCCGTTCTGTTGATGTTCTCTGCTGTGACTTCATCGTACTGTTGGTTGACCCCGTTCCTTTGATCATGCGCCGCGCGATGCATGTTGAACCAGACGACCATGTAGCGCATGTCCTCCCGCATATTCTGTCTGTACAGTACTTTAGACAAACTCGCGCCCCTGAGCGTAAATTATACGGCTTACATAAGGTCTGACTGCAGTCCCAATTGATTTGTTACAGACTCGAGGTGCTCGTCCACCTTTGCACGAAGTTGACCGAGCTCCAGGTGGCTGTCATAGCTAGTCTCGCTTCTGTCAAGAGTGCACGATCGACACTACAACTATACACCACTCACGATAAATATACGTCGATGAATGTATTTAGCTTCTGAAACTTCTTCGTGAGCTCTTCGCGATTTGAAGTCTTCAGGATCCATTTAGACCAGTCCTTCTTTTGTAGCTTATACGACCCGTCCTTGTTCATCCCCAGGAGTCCATTCGCCTTCTCTATGAGCTCACGAGCCTCGTCGCATAGCCCATGCAAGGCAGTCACGTCTCGTGCCCGATCATCTTCCTGCGATCGCATGCCGAGAGCCTTGACTAGATGTTCCAATATGGGGACTGCCCGCGAGACTTCCCTATCGAGAGCTTTCAGCTCCTCTGGTGCGTCTTTGATGCTCTTCACCACGCTATACACTTGTTTTGAGACCGATATGACAGTCTGAATGATCTCAATAGGGTCGACCATATCGTACGTGACTGATTTTGGGGGGGATTGATGACGATGTCTTACGTTGGTTCAAGGGTAGGGAGGAGGTCGAAGGGCTCAGAGCGAAAGTGACGAATATAACCAGTGGGGTAAAAAGGCTGTATGGGCACACACGAATCGGCGGTGTCGGTGGAGTTCACATGAGGACAAGAACCTCAAAATAGGTGCACGAGAAGAGAGAAGCACAGTAGCACCAGACTGTCGGAAATGTTTGTGCCGCTTGAATGCCTTTGCTTCAGACCACGTCGGATAAGACGATAGAAGGAATGGTCCACGTGGTGTATGACAAAGCTGCGAGACTGGTTCATATATAGCGACGCACGGTCATGTTAGGGTGGACTGCATGGCTAGTCAGAAACAAGTTACTCTGACAAGTAGTGGGAAGAAGACGTACAGACGGCAAGATATATCTGGAAGAAATAGGTCCAAATATCATATATCATGGCTGATAACGGGTAAATTTGCTGAGACTTTCATTAGACTTATTGGGCTGAAGACTGGTGGATGGGAAGTCTTGTAACAGATTATATTACCTCAGCTGTCCACATTGAGCGTGACACGAGGCTAAAGTAGAGCCCGAGAGGAAGAATGTCCGATTGTGGAGAGGCTCGTCACGGTCGCACAGTCGTGGATACGCCGACGGCAGGAGCCGAACTCGTTCCATGTCAATCAGGAAATCACAAACCTTGCAATTCTAACAGGCATAAACAAGGCCAAACACCTTCAAACACCACAGGCATGCCAGGATTTCCGCGGGAAGGGGGAGCCCACGGAATTAGGCGCGGCGTGCTACCTTTCCGTGCCATTTCGGTGGAGCAAATTTTGTACGGATTTGTTTTGTATAATTTCCCTTTCCCAACACTTTCGCTAGAATTTTGTGTCTTACAAAATTTAGCCCATCCATGTGCCTGAAATTGACTCGAAATGGTTACACTTCGGGTACATTTTTCCAAAACTTCCCTCAATCGAAAAGGCGCCGGAAAGGAAGACATTCCTGCCCACGGAAAGTCGTGATTATGATGCTTCGGGTCCCCGGAAAGTTTATCTTTTCCATCAATCTCCTGAGTGGGGAAATCATATCAAAATGTGACAAACATTCATCCTTTTATTTCCCTTTTGTGGTCAAGTACAGGCTCAATTTCATTTAGTGTTGCCGTGGCTCGGCTCAAAAGCTGCGAGTCGTCAAGTTGAACCGAGCTGAGTCGAAGTCGAGCCGAGCTGTTTTGTGCTGGCTCGGTGTGGTTTGACTCGAAGGCGACTCCGCTTTAGAGCCGGCTGAGCCGACTTGAGTCGCTGAGCGCAAGCGCTTATCATTTTTGCGACCTCAGCCTTCGACCGAGGCAGCTCACAAGGACTGTTGCACCCCGGGAGTCTCTCTTGCTGCCCAATCCGCTATACAGTCAAGACATCTCACAATTAATAATTATCCCGTGCATTAATATCCTCGTGCATGATGATTTCTGCACACAAAACCATATTTTACACCCGAAAATGTGAGGGCTTCAAGTTGTGACTAAGCGAGGAACGAGCGCCGTCGCAAAACTCAGTTTGCGTACGCTGCAGGAGCGGTCGCCCAAGCATCTTTGTCTCAAACGACTGCAGCTGCACTCAGCCAGCATCGCACAGCGAGACTACGGCTCACTTGTTCTCTCTCCACCCGCCCTCATGTATGAATCCCGTTGTGTATAGCGAAAAGGGCTCACAAACCTTATGCACTATCATCTATGAGGTATCCAACTGCACAACTATGTGGGTGAAATTTTGATGTCAGTATCCTGCCTTGATTCCTTCAATGACTTGCAGATAGTCACATAATGCATGTAGGGTGCTCGGATACACGAAGAGATCAAGCTAGCCTAGGTACTAGTAAGTACTATGGCTGTGACATAAGCTGTGTAGACTTCAACAAATAGATAAATGAACAGAAACGATTTTGCTCTGAAGTATATATTTGCCTAACATAAGTTAAAATCATGATGTATAGAGAAATACGGACAATATGAACTGTTCACAACGAGCCCGTGTGCCGATCCCTCAACGAGCGCCTTGCAGCTTGCCTAATATAGCCACCCCGCGGCTCAGTCGCGGCTCAACCGCGAGCTGATCAAGTCGAACCGAGTTGAGCGGCTTGAAATCAACTGATTGGTCGATTCAAGTCGCTCATGCTCCAAGCCGAGTCAGAGCCGAGTCGAGCCGAACCGTGGCAACACTAATTTCATTAGACTGGTCCCTACATAGGAAATGTGTCAAAAAGCGGACGGACGTGAGAACTGTCCCAAAACTATCGAGTAGCACGAAATTCCAGCAAAAGGTAGCACGTCACGGATGTTTCCGTGGGCTCTCCCCTCGCGAGGAAATTCTGGCATGCCCGTGGTGAAAGACAGCAGCACTTATGCGAGCTTGAGGTTGAACATACGACTTGTTTGCGTCACAAAAGCGGCTCGTTCGCAAGTCAAGAAAGCCAGATCTACGTGATTTGGGGTACAAGATATCGGGAGCACGAGAAAGCGCCCTTGAAAGGTGTGCTTCAGGTACGCTGGGTACTAGGTAGTATGGTAGTACGCAGTACAACCTCGGAGTAAAACAACGACAGCCTCCAAAGCTATTCGTCGCCCCAAGCCCCCGGTACATGAACCCTCAGCTCCGATCCGCAGTACACAAGCTGGATTTTACGAGCATAACAATGCCCATCTAGTTATAGCATTCCCATCGTCCCATAGGTTATGCAAATTGACTGCAGAAGGTTGAGAGACCGGAGGGTGAGCGTATCCGGGAATGGCAAAGACTCACAAGCAACTACGCGTCCCAAGCACCCGGCATGCTTGTCGTAGGCTCGGGCTCAAGCTTTGGAAGATAAAAGCCCGGATGCATACACGGCCACAGATACTCTTCGTCATCTGGGAGTCGTTTGGATTCGAGGAGATCGAGTACTTTCATCGTCTCTTCACGTTCCACATCACTGAGCTCCTTCTGCTCGAGTCTTTCTTCGGCGATCTTCGAAGCGGTCTGGCCATCGGAAGTGCGTGCGGTCCAGTCGACTCCCCAACCTCCGTGTCGCACAAGCTCCAGTGCGACACGATAGCCATTTGGCACTCGCCCAAGCGCAACAAGATGAAGGAGTGTCCGGCCCTCCTGGTCGCGCTCGTTCACCATCGCGCCTCGTCCGATGAGGTCGCCAATCGCGGCGATGTCGCCCCGGAGTGCGGCGCGGATGAGGGAAGTCGGAGGAAGCCCGGTATTGTCGTCTTCAGTGGGATCATTCACAGCGTCAATGATTCGTAGGTTTGGGAGGTATTGAGCGCCGTCCGGGGGTCGACGAGTAGAATAGAGCTCAAGGATGCGCTGAGAGTCCTCGTCTGCAGGATAAAGGTGTGTCCTCCATTGTGCGAAGCGAAGAGGTGTGTCCCCGTCTCTGTCTCGCACATCCCATTTCAGCGAGTGGCCGGCGTGTCGAACGAGCTCCAGGGCGACCAATAGTCCATTTTTGGGGAACTGAAGCTCGGGGAATGTGGCCCAGTGCAGCGCAGTCCTGCCATCCGAACCAGGAGCGTTGATGTATGCGCCAGCCCGCACCAGCATGCTGATTGCTGTGTCTGCACTAGCCCGAGCCGTCCAATTCAGTATGGTGTGGTCGATCCTCGGGTTTGCTCCAGCCTGTAATAGCGTGAGAATAGTCGAGGGACGAGTGAGCATCGCATAGAAGAGAGGCGTCCATCCAATAGTGTCTATTCTGTTGACCCCGGAGGCCAGTCCCTTTGGAAGAGACGAGAGGTTGGTGGACGGCATTGCTCGGGAGGGAAGTGTACAGATGCGTCGATGGAGATCTGTCCAGCGGAGCTTGGTCGCCAGCTCTTCCCACGCGTCCTCGACGTCGAAACGGAGGTATGCGCCCAGTTTGAGCTGGAGGGCGTCGAATGCAGCTTTGCGTGACCCGTAATCCCGCCAGCGCACATTCGACCACCACAGCGCTCGCTCTGCGGGTGTCCTGAGATGAATCAGACAAGTGTCGTGGAGATCGTCCAGAAAAGGACTCACAAATCGTCGTACTGCCACTCTGTCGGGGCCGAGTGCTCTATCAACAGTTCTACGATCGGCAACGCCGTCTCTGATTGACCGCCTGTCAGTCTCCACATCACGATCTGCAACAGAGTGTCCGTAAATGGCAATATCATACCCAAATGCAGACACGCTCACATGCAATGCGGACCTTCCGTCTGGCTCGACATCGTGAACAGTCAACTCGCAGGTCGAGAGCTTCTGTTTCACTTCCTCCAGTGTCGCCCGGTGGAGCCAATTCAGCCCCCGCATGATTCTCGGTGTCTGGATGCAGAAATGCACCGGGATGCACTGTGTTCGCAGCTCTACGCTGATTTGTGCAAACCAAGTAGGGCAGTAGTATTTGATACGAAGTAAATTCGACCGATCCCGCTTACATCTGGCGCTGTTACACGGCGTGCGATCAGACGCGAACACACAGAGCCAGTAATGATGCACGAAGACGTTGCCGAATGCGGGACGTAGCCACCATGGGATGAGGGAAGAGAGTCGACCATGACATCGGCATCGACAGTCCACAGGGCATCCATCACTGGTGTAGATATCTGCATTTCTTGTCCCTTCTGCTATGTGAACATTAGGTATACCCGTAGCATTGCTTGCGCACTCACGCGGATAATCGAGGAGGCCTGGCTCGAGTTCCATATCTTGATAACTAGCCTCGTGTTCCACAGCCTCAACGGAGTGTTTCTCGAGTTCATAGTACGACTCGTCCGCAGTACATTGCATAGTAGTCTGAATCGCGTTATGCACGCCCTCAAGCTGCCGTTTTTGATGCATCACGCTTTGCCGGTGCATCTCACACTGGATATCCTGACTAAAGTTACGTCAGCATCTAGGCTGTTTGATACGTGAAAGGGCGTACAGCTGGCTTGACAGCGTGATCATCCATGCATTGACGTTCTCGTGAAGTAGGGCCGATGCTCGATGACCGTCGTATCTGGTGACTATAAGGTTAGACGAATGAGCTTCTTAAACTGTTCCGCCACTCACGAGAGATAGGCAACAACCGACATATTCAATTTCTCAAACCGTTTCACTAGCTCCTGGCGATTCGACCTCTTCAAAAGCCACTTCGCCCATTTCTTTGCCGGTAGTCTGCGGCTGCCGAACTCGTTCTTCTCCAAGACGCTCTTTGCCCAAGCTACAAGGTCTCGCGCTTCATCGCACAGGCTTTTCAGCGCACTGGCGTCTCGCTCCTGATCTTGAGTACGGAAGCTTGAAATCGCAAGAAGGTGCTCCAATATGGGTAGTATACGGTCAACCTCGGCATTGAGGGTCTTCAGCTCGTCGGGAGCGTCCTTGATGCTCTTGATGGCACTACGAACCTCCTTTGAGACTGAGATCGCTGTCTGGATGATCTCAATCGGGTCCGCCATAGCGAATAGAAGAGGCGAGAAGGAATGAGAAGTGATGAAGGAAAACTGTGGGTCGAAGAGAGGAGGGTGCGGGTGATAGGGTTTTATGCAATCGTAGAGTGAAGACTTGTGAGGCGATGTGCACAGTCGCACCGCCCGTGTCAGAGAGTTCACACGCTGTCGAGGACCCTGGAGTTAACGCTCAAGAGGAAACTAGTCCTATTCACCACGGGCAGCTCAGGAGAGCAGATGTTCAGCTATGTAAGACTACTTCATGCCGTGCACAAATCAGACAAATCGAGGGCTCAATTTGTATCGGAGGCGCTCTGTGCGCGAGTGTCGGCTTATAGTTGTCAAGATATCTATGAAAATACAGCATTCGAGTGAGTATATAGGCGTTTGAATAAAGGGGGACTGACACAGATCAAGCTGAAAGCACACTTGAGATGTTCTAACTGGGCCTTGGAGCGAGGCGGTTAGTGGAGCGAGGCGGTTAGTGGAGCGAGGCGGTTAGTGGAGCGAGGCGGTTAGTGGAGCGAGGCGGTTAGTGGAGCGAGGCGGTTAGTGGAGCGAGGCGGTTAGTGGAGCGAGGCGGTTAGTCACGAGGTACGATTGCGTGTCGCTCGCAAGCCTGTGATCTGAAGACAGCGTACACTGAGAGCAGAACATTATATCAGGCAAATCCAGATCAGAGTTTAAATACTTATATGCTTACCGGCTAGCCATTCATAATCATCTGAAGGAAAGCCTTTGGTAACGGCTGCGCTGCAGTTCCTAGCACGCAATGTGAGGATATAACACGTGGACCTGCATATCGAGAGTGTAAGAGACTGAGATGCCACAGTCACCAAAATTGGCACACCTCAGCTTCACGCTACACATAATCTATCGCATCCGTAATATCGTCTGATTGGAATAATGCAGCAGGAGCCGTGCCGTCAATTCCAGCGTGAGTTCCTGTATTGAGGGTTCCGACAGCGCAGTCCGTGAAGCGTGTTCGAGAGCTCGTGGTCTAGAAGGTTAGAAGAAGTCTAGCATGCCGAGATAGCAGAACATTTCATTGTGGGAATTGCTGAAAGCGGGTCGCAAACGGTCGACGGTGCAATTGAGCATGTAAACAAGCGCAACGATGGAGGGAGACAAGGTCGTTGCGTCCAATCAGGCAGTCGAGAGGCGTTCGATACTAACATGTACAAACAACTGCACGTGAGCTCTTCGTTTGGACCCCAGCTTGTTGGCTGCCTTTGTAAATTCCTGTGAACCAATCATCTCCAAACCGTTGCAACTTCCTCTCTTACGATCAGTCATGCAGAATACGATGAGTTGGTCGCGATCTAGACGTTGATCACATGAATAGTCGGAATAGTTAGGACCGTGAATACGTGGCATTTTCATTGGTGCGCTAAGTCTTACACTTATATGTAAATCATGGTGGGGCTCATGATGATATGGTACACTTTGACTTAGATATCAATAAGATGTCTGGTGCACCTGCTACGCTGAAACCTCCTGTCTCGCCCCCTGCCCGCTTGCGGGATCCTAAGGGTTTCTAAGAGAGAGCTCCGTCTTAGCCTATCCCAGGGGCCCATCGCGTCACATGTACATGGAATTCTGCGGTTCCACGGTGAGTTACTATACTTGTAAATTGTATACGATATCACTAAGGACTGGCACCTGGACGACCAGCCTGGAGTTCCGGAGATTGCAGGGCCAGATTTGGCGGTGTTTTATAATCAAGACCTGTGCTTCTGTGTGAATGCGTCGAGATAACACTTCCATAGGACAAATTTGCCGCATGTCTGCTATGCATGCTTATGGATGAATAACATCTGTACACTTGTATCGCTCTCCCGGGTAGGAAGCCTTTCTCTTGTTTACCCCCTGTATCATAATTAATGATAGAATCCTGCCTCACGATACTAGGCGCTCTGTGACATATCTAGGGACTATAGGCGATGCAACCATGTGCAACAGCCCCAATTCCGGTGCATACTTCCTACGTGTGGGCACTGTTACTCAATTGCACCGCTTCAAACCGCTGTACTTACACGCATTTTCCTTTGATAGAGTTCACTTCTCGTGGGAAGGACACGAGTACCCGGCGTCTGGACCATCGTCTTAATCAACGACATACTGATCACAAATATACTTTGTCCGTTCCCTCGCTGCCCTTCCCTGGGATCTGTATCGTTCGGCCATGGTCGATTTTGGCACTTTTCAAAACATTTGCACTGTAGGGAAGAAGATCTACGATATCATCCAAAGCATCAAGAACGCGCCAGAGTTGATACGGGAACTGGAAGCGCAAGTCTCGCTGACGACAGATATATTTGAGGCGTTGAAGGGCGAGCTTGAGGAACGTGGAGATGAAGGAGTATCGGATTGGAGTACGACACCATACTCGAAGGTATTAGAGCAAGCGGGGGAGCTGATGGATGAGACCGAGACGTTTTTAGAGAAGGCGACAACTGAGAGAGAAGACACGACGAAGAGGGTGCGCAAAATGAAATGGGTTCTGTACGCAGAGGCGGATGCCAAGGCCCTCACGGAAAAGTTCCACAAGTTCAATGCCTCGCTGAGCGCCGTGCAAAGTGTCGATCATCTACGTATGTCGTAAGTATGCCGTGGTAATGTAGTTCGTGAGCTAACTTTGCTTTTATTCGTGTCATTGACTCATGACAGACACAAAACATATCGAAGCCAACGGCAAGGCGTGCAAGAAGCGGGTACAACCCTTGAAACCATCGTACAACATCAGACTGAATCTATCAGGTTATCGTAAGCACTCGATTGCTACTATAGATCGGTGCCATCATGCCAACACAATCATAGGCAAGAGATCCATGCTGACGGACAGCGATCGCAAGCCGAACAACGAGTTATGCTCGAGACGATCATGAGTCGTCAAGAGCAAACCCAACAGATGGTGCAGCATTTCTGTGAAACATTGTGGGCAGCTTCAAGGAATACCATGCAAGCGGCGGCGGCAGACCAAAGTCGGGGAATCAATCAAATATTTGACCAGATGAGTGCGCTTCCTTCTTCATCGCATGCGTCGGCTCCATCTCCAGAACGCGTGAACCCGTCCGGCCATTCGATCGAAACCCCTGTCCCCACTACTCTGAGCAACAAGGATGACGACGGGTCTCCACATCCATCAGAAGGTTTCCCCTCAGAATGCTGCCCTGGGCTGCGATGTCGTTGCCACAAGGCGCCCAAGTCAATTCTTCCCTCTCGGTTCACGTCAATCTTTGGTCAAGTATACCTGCCTCAAGGCATCTGGTCGTTGCTATCGCATGCTGGTAGACGATGCGACGATGCGACGTGTAAACGACAGCATAAGGATCTACTGACGATCAAGTACCTTTGCCCACAATGGTTTGCCGCGATCGAGGCGACAATTCGATTTGAGCGTATACCGGTGTACTTCGTGATTCAAACACCGAGACACGTCAGCGACTTGAGCTGGTTGATGTATGCGACACTGGAAGAAGTGAAGCAGAAGTTGTCGACGCACGAGCTGACAGTCAACGATGTTGCATCAGACGGAGATACTGTGCTTCACGTAAGCATATTTCCTATTGATTATTTTGCTTCGACTTACGTGGAGTGGATTGCAGAGCGTGTCATCAAGGCTCATGTTTGACCGTTTCGAAGATGCAGAGACGACGATGTCGCTCGTAACTCTCTTCGCTGAACATTCCGTTCCAATAGAGTGGGAGTGCGAGTGTCTCGGTTTGTGAGTGTCTGTCGTTGAGGCTGTCGTTGCTTGTCTGATATGTTAAAGAACGGCCTTGGAGCAGGCTCTGCACTGGTCGCTCTTGAATTGGCGACGCCGCGGATCTCGAAGAGCTGCTGTGGATTATGTCAAGTTTCGTCTCGGAATTTACCTCTGTCAAGACATCGAAGACGTATGGGAGACACTGGCGGTCAAGCTGCGCTGGTCACAACTCCATCGGCACATTTGTGCCTTACCCTCTGCAGCCACATCAGCAACCAATCAAATAACGATCCCTACGGAAGTGCTATCGCAGACTCATTGCGAGGACGCTCTAGGACAGACTCCTCTTTACTACGCCATGCCACACAGTGCAGAGGATATCTCGGTATTGCTACATGCCGGCGCCAATCCGAGGGCAGACCCCAATATTATAGCCTATGCAGTGCGGACAGGTTCAACTCACGCGATCAGTCCGCTCGTGCGGGCTGGCGCATTTATCAACGCGTCCGACTTGAGCGGTGTAACGGCGTTACACACCGCTGCTTTGCACCCTGGTTTTAGGGACGGGTTTTCCGTTGCTATGGAGCTGGTGCGACATGCTGAGCATCGACTGCGTTGGCATGACAAAGATTCAAATGGCCAGACTCCACTCGATATCGCGCAAGAACGAGCTCAGCAATTGGATACTGCGATTGCGAAAGGGACGCTGGCGTTATTTCGCCTCTGTCAAATTTCCAATGGCACTCGGTCTTTACCAAAAAATGTGCAATATGTCGATTACAAAGAGGAAGAAGGTATAGAAGACAAGGACTTGCCTGCGACGTCTCTTATCCGTGCAGGACTCCTTGGGGATATCAGCGCCATCGGCGACCTCATCAGACGAGGCGCCATGGTCAACGAACGCGAGCCCAAGAACGGCTGTACTCTTCTTCACCTCGTCGCTCTTGGAATAGTCCCCGATGGCTATCGTATCGCGCTGGAGCTAGTCCGACACGGTGGTTGGGGAGTAAATTGGAATGCATCCGTGTTTGTTATCAAGGTGAAGGACCGTATGACTACCGATCCTTGGATCGAAGATAGGCTGGATGGCAAACCTTGGGTTGCAGGCAGTGGACCGGACTTCAACTTTTACGAGAATGATGCTCCACCAGACGTCGAGGACGACGACGACGACACTCCACCAGACGCTGGGCAAGGAGAGGATGATACTCAACCGGGCGTCGAGAATGATCAAGATGATGCTCAGCCGGACGCCGCGGATGACGAAGATAGCGATCGACGGGACGTTGAAAGTGACAAGGATGATGTTAAACAGGATTCTTCAGCTCAAGACTGCGAGAGCGTGAACGATGAAGACCAACAGTCGGACAACGAATCGAACGAGACAGGACGTTGGTTTACTGCCCTCCACATTGCGGAATCTCGTCTTCGGCACTCCGCGCTCACCGCACGAGAGCATTCTGAACTTGTGAAGGTCCGAGACCTTCTACGAGCACGAAGACTTCCAAAGGGCGAAAAGTACCTCTGGCCCTGCATGGACCCAGATTTCTATCTACTACGGGTTCCGGGAAGTTGGGAATTGCACTATTGATCAGTCGAATGCTTTGGATTCATATGGAGTACACACTTGCTAGTGAATCTTATTCGCCATGCAAATATGCCGAAATCCGGGCTCGCAAACCTTCTACATCGGCTTTGTCCTTATCTATAGTAGGAGCTATTGGCTTACAGGACGAGGCTTCGTACCGTGTTATTCACTGTCGCTTTCAAGTGCTCAATCAGTTGAGACAAGCTGCCTGTGCTACTATGTATGTCGTCGATTATAGGTCCCTCGCTATGGTCACACTTACATAATACATTCGATATATGCCTTAATACTGGCTGAAGATTTGGAACGATAGGCCCTTGATCTTCTAAAGTGTGCTACAAGAGCGCTGCTACTAGGATACAAGTATTCCTCAGTGGAGCTCGACGGATGACAACATCACGATCTCGAGCTCTTCGACGATCTGGCGGAGGTTGGCTCTCCCAACACCATAATCCTTGTACTGCGTCGAGGATACCGGGGAATCAAAAATCGTGGCTGCAGATATTCTCTATGATGACTTCCCTGCTGGGTGACACGGATCAAACAGGCTGCGGGCGTACAGAGCGATCGTGAGAACAGGTTCAGAGGTAAATAGTAGCGCAAGAGGCAATCAGTGAACTTGTGATCCTAACACGCACAAATAAACACGCGTCTCAGTCAACAACTTTCGTCGCCGGTCGCTATGCTACCTGATGCAAATCACCAGTCAACAAGGGCTCAGTATGCTGTATAAATTGAGCTGAGTACCGCATCCGTCATCCCTTTCCTCTTATCTCTTCGACCGCCGTCACCTCTTGTGTTGTTCCTCCATCACGTCAGACACAATGGAGGCTAACATTGCAGCGCTAACCAAGTACCAGATCTCAATGTTCTTTGAGAGGAACGCTTCTGCGACGCAAGAGGAGTGCAACCTTAAGGCAGAACAACTTACAGGCCAGTCTGTTTACCCAACACTCATGCAAGGCGCAAGCAGCTACACCGTCATTTCCAGCGATGAAATTTGTGTCGTTCAGTTTCGCGCCGGTGACTCCGCCCTGGATCTCAAGTTTCTCGAGTGTATTGAGCAAGCATACAACGGGTACACGGCACGCCACAGCTCTGTCGGCAACCTAGGCGAGCTCCATGTCTATACGATGGGCAACGTTGGAGGCGTCCCGATGTATCTAGCTAGAGATCAGTTAAACCAGAACAACTTTCGCCTCCTGACACAAACGGTGGAGGACTTTGCCAGGTACGTCGACACCAGTTGCCCCGCCCTGTTCACCCACGTGCAAGAAACGGCCCAGCTGACCCTGTTCGTACAGGTTTTTTGCCTCGGCATGGAACAATACACCAAGCCATATGGCGTGCCCAAGCCATATTTCTTTGCTGAGCGAGTACTCATCTAAACTGTCCCAGCTCCAGGCAGGACTGCCCGAGCGCTTTCGCTCGACGCTCGATCATCTCATTTCGATGCTCCCGAGGCTCCTGGCTGAGAATTGGCCGTTGGTGCCTAACCACACCGACCTCTTGGAGAACAATATCCATGTGAGCAAAGAAACAGGCCGCCTCGCAGGCATCTGCGATTGGAAGGATGCTGTCATCGGTCCTTTCGGTATGTCCCTCGGGTGGCTCGAGACCATGCTCGGGAAGAGGACGATGAGCTGGGGATGGCGCTACCATCCCAACCAGCAAGAACTGCGGGACCTGTTCTGGAAGACCTTGTATGAAGCCATAGGAGACGTCTCCGAGGAACAAAAAAAGCTCATTGACGTTGCGAGACTCGTTGACCTATTCCTGACCAATGGTTTTGTCTGGAAAGATGAAGTCAGAGTCCCAGCCAGCGAAGGAGATGACGACTTGATTTACCTCGAAGCGGTCACGCTGGCACTCTGGGAGCAAACGGGGAAGCAGTACTGGCAGTAATAAAGGTAACCGTTTGCATAGCTGAACTAAACTCACTGATCCGGACAAGTGCTAATATTCGTTCAAATTGTGATGGCAATCACCTCATATGGCTGGCGTACGGTGACTCCATGTCAAATGTGCATATGTAGATAACATTGATCATCAAAGCTCGTTTCGGGGTACCACTATTTCTCCGTTTGTTCATGTATCCTAGACATCGAACCTACCAACCTTCATGAAGGCATTCAAACGAGGTAGCGGCGTCAGCCGCCACCGAACGTGAATGTCATTGGTCTCGGCCAATAAGCCCTAGACAAGCAGAATTTATGATTCACACATTGTCCAGTTTTTTATTTGGTCGTGTTAGGAACGGGAGTCTCCGACCTTCCATAAACGACGATACCATCTGATCTTTTAGCATCAGTCACTTGGCTTCTGTATTTCGCTGACGAAAGACAGTGGATAGCGGAATCGAGCAAGCAGACTTGAACAAAGTCTTGGGCCCATGGAAGTGTAGGGTGCAAACATGAGCCGTGAAACCCCAATTGAACTCTAGCAAAACAAGCATAGAAAGTAATTCTTCGCGAAAACGAATATAGACAAGTGGTCAACGCACACCGACAAGCTCCAGCTGCTTGTAATCCTTCGCCATTTTGTAGCCTGATGCTCTCCAAGTATCTACAGCGGTCCAAGCCTCACTATGCGGGACCGTGTCTTTGCGCTAACAGACTTCCGTCGAAGGCCCGCCTTTGGCCTGAGTCGATGAAGTTACACCGATAGGATATCTTCGTATGCAGGTTCACTATGACCCTTCTCGATGCTTATTACTTGGTCCGTTGTGCGTACGGTTTCCGTCTGTCTCTGTATATGGATGGCCAAGGGGATATTGGAGCGCTGGGAGCGATGTGCCGCTCTGTTGGACACGTCAATTTGAACTGTCGACATGTGCTGTTGTCCAAGGCCTATACCGGCACGGACGATAACCATGCTGAAGGCAAGACCTATCACTGGGCTTGTCTATGAAGGGGTGATCAGAAGCAAATGCGGCGTCTTGCATTGAGACGCACCGCGTTCAGAGACACGAAATGCACGTTCGACTTCGCTAAATAGGCGACGAGCGTGAACAGTGAAAAGAATCTAAAGATCATTGATAGGTGACTGGTCATGTTCTGTCAGCGAGCTCACGTACGTATAGACGATAGTACTCTCAACTATGACTACGATGGCGTACTAAGCAAGCGCATAATGAGCAATCTTTCCTCTTTCCAGAGCGAATCGTACATACTATGACTCTCGATGACACAGCGTGTCGCATAGCCATCCCACGGTTGCTACTCCAGATTCGATATGAGATCATAGCTGGGATAGAGAGAGTGAGACACAGAGTTATAGAATAGCGTATCCTCCGAACCTGAGCAATATAGATTGGTACTGCAAAGTATACTAGTCAGATCATTGATGAACACTCGCAGAACGCGACGCTTACACCAAGGTCAACACAAGCGCGGATTTGATCCATTTGCCTACGAACGAATAAGCGTAACATTATATTAGCGTAACGTAGACATACCGCTCTCAGTGAGGAAGAAGTCTTGTTGGGGCTGGACTTGAGTAAATTGAAAAGTCACTCCAATACCCATTGCTAGAAGCAATCATGAGATAGTGATAGAGCAGACGCAGTTCACTTACCGACGAACCCGATGAATGATAGAGCAGGAAGTGCGCAGATGTATCGATTATGGTCCCATACAATCCATAGCCTGTATAGCTGACAGGTAGAGAAGACCAGTCAGAACGTCGCTATGATTGCAGATGACGGCCGAAGATCACCATTATCATATCTGCGACTGCTATCTCGAAACTATACAAAGCCCCAGCACTTGCGACATCCAGCGGGTCAGCGATCCTGCCGAATGATCTCAGAGAACCATCAAGCGTGCCGCCGTCCGAGATTAGAGCGATTGAAGCTCTGATGACGTCGATAACCCAATGCTACGCAAGACGTTGAAAATTGCAGATAAGCGATAGCTCTACGCTTAAGAAGGTTCGCGTACGGCTGTGATTGTCACGAATAACACCATGGACGCTGAGACGAGAATCTTGCTAATAGGACGCCGGTATCTTTGGGATCCCCAGCGTGGTTTGATGACGAGCATGTACATACACATTGAATGCATGATAACATACATACCTGGGAGAATTCTTGAGCTAAGGGCTATGACAGAAGGTTGTAGACTCAGACCCACCATAGAGCAGAGTTTCCACGACAAAACCAGCAAATTCCGCAGGGACAAGCTGAAGTCCGGCCATTATGGTTGAAGCACAGGCGACGGCCTCCAGGAGCTAGCAATGAGAGTCTAGACGTACGTGGTTTTATAGAGCTACAGTCATCATCAGCGATGTCCTCGGAATGAGGCTGTAAAGAAGTCACAAGGATTGCGTATGCTCTTTGAAACGCTTCAACATCAAGAAACAAGGCAGGGTCCTCGTACTAAAGACTGAAGAGGTGATGAAAGTGCTCGCTGCCATGTTGCATGATTCTTCCATGAGAACATAAATGGTACATACCTCCCGAGTCCCATATAGATCTTGATCGTCAGCGCTGTGTCTGGGAATAAGAGTTTCGAAAAAAGCTACAGTCGTTGGCCGCTGTGAATTGTTGCCCCAGTATATGTGTCCGACATGCCGAGATCCTGGGAGTCCACAGCCTCCCCCGCAATCCGTTGACGATAATCATTGCACAGCGTCGAAGACGTGGACCATATCCTGATCATGATAGGTTGAATGAGCTTATGCAGTATAGTGCATTCTAATCATCGTGGACAATGACAAGTGTTCCGTGCTCGCAGAGAGAGTGGTTCCCAGGAGCTGTTACACGAGCAAAAGTTGAGCGATTGCATGCAGTTTCGGTGAGAGAGTACAGTAAGAGTCTCACATGCTCGCCGCAGCACGCCAGTGAGAGTTACTGCAGCAGAAGGATACTGAATGATAGTACTTATTCAGGATTTGACAAACCATATCGTACGCACCAGCTAATGCTCAACCCAGCATGCTAGCACTCAAGAGCAATATACTGACACTATCACGGACCGATATGTTGAAACTGGGACCATTCGGAGCTAAGTTGCCAGTAAGTGATCAAGAAGCGTGGGAAAACATCACACAGCGGGAAAATTGCGATTACATGGTTTCAAGCTCTCTGACCTCGACTTGGACGGCACACTTTACCTTACTTCCAGCTCATCTACTAGCCGTGAAAATGCCACCTAAAAGCGACAAGAAAAGCAAACCGCAGAAGAAAGAAAAGTTATTTCATCCCCAGTCGCGGAAAGCCGATCAACTGGTTCGCGCCCAACATCGCAAAAGTAAGCTAGAGGAGTTGGCCAAGGCAAGACGTAAGAAGCAGGGCGATACGGGTAAGCTACAGTGGCCGTTCGTATAGGGCTGTCTCATAACTCCTTGCAGTCGACATCTTTGGCTTCTTTTACCACTCTTTGCCACCGGAAGGCGCCGATCACCTGGAACTCTCGGACTTGCATATGATCATTCGAGATAGCTGGTTAACGCGCTACGATGCAGAAATCGAGGAAGAGAAGAAGGCTCGTCGGAAAGGGAGGCCCAAAAGCGTGAAGGAGCAAAAGCTGGAGGAGATCAAGCTGAGAGAGGCTGAGCAATATCGCACGGGACTCGGTATGTTTCGATACATATCTCGTCATTGGTCGTGTTTGACGGATCGTTCGGGCAGAGGTCATTGACTTGACGCACGCTGCTAATGTTGCGTTATTCAGACGATGGGATCAGAAGGAGGCAGCGTTTCTCAAGCAACTGCGCTTCATACGGATATCCAGCTCGAACCCAGAATCGTTCACTTTGTCACGACCCGGCCTCCATCCCTCCCTAAAATCTCCAGAGCAGAGCCAACCACATGATGCGGAAATGGCAGTCGACGACGACGAAGCGCCATTACTGCTCGAGCCCACCTCTCGCTTCTCATCTACGATCATGGCAATGGATGAGATCCCTGCGTAATCCGCATGTAGAAGTAGACGGTATCGTGCAATATCTATTCAGCTCTATCTGGTAGTCGTCCAGTCAGTTTCTCTAGGTAAGTCTATACGGATCCCCACCGCACTATCAAGCATATGTCACCTCTACAAATCGCTCATGATCAAATGCAGCATCCAAAGTCCGCGAATCCATCGTCCTCCCCAATGGGGGCGCGTCAAGATCCCACTCCCTCCTGAGTCGGCTGTTGATCAGCTTGAAACTGGAGATCGCTCCCTTCTCCATCACAATGTTCATCAGAACCGTGTATCCCGCGATTGCTTGCACCGTCTGCGGGATCTTCAGCTCCACCCGGAACTTGACCGATTTCACCGTCGCCATAATCCCTACCGGATCCTTCATCTCCTCGAGCCGACACTTCAGCACGCCCATCCCATCCGCCTGCAGCAGCATCACCGACACGCCCATGTTCTCCAATATCCTCCTGCATTCCTGCCTCGTCGCGCACGCATCCTGTGTCGAGTACAGCTGGTAGCTCGCGGGTCCGAAGCGGAAGATGCCCCCGAACCAGCTGCGCTTCGGCGTCGCGGAGAAGAAGTACGAGCCCTCAGACATCCCAGAGTACGCGCTGAAGCTGCTCGGCGAGTGTCCGCGCGATACGCTATGCTTCTTCTGCAGCCTCGAGCGTCCGTACGGGAGTGGTTCAAGCAGCTGCACATGCCGTTCGCGTCGCGTGCTGCTCGTCGCGGACGTGTCACTGCGCACGGAGGACTTGCGCCCCGGGCCGGGGCCGTCACGTACGGTGAGGAAGGACGAGTCGGCGTAGGAGACGGTGCTGTTCTCTTTATCGTCACGCTCGCGTTCGCGCCGTCGGATGCTGAGCGGGCGCGTGCCGAGGTCCCTACGCGAGGGTCCCGGAGTTATGGCTAGCGGCGAGAAGACTTCAGCTTGGTTGCGTACTTTGAAGGGCGAGCCGAGATCTACGGTCAGAGGCGGCGGTGGGGTGGTCTTTGCTGGTGCTAGGATCGGGGATGGTTGAGGCTTGCCTATCTGCATGACGTTGAGGTGGTCGACAATCTGCTTGAAAAACTGTTGAATCCGCTCATCTTGCAGAGGCTCTGCACTCTCAGCTACGGCTGTGGTGTTGATATTTCGAGTGAGTGGGGGCGCGACGGCATGCTCCGCCGGTGTGAGTGTAGAAGTACGCTCTGGCTCGGTTATAAACATATCAGAGCCTATCGCTGTCATCTGGCGGAGACGACTGGGTTCCGCGCTATCCGAATGGCCTCTTCGCGCACGAGTCGGTGTCGGCGGTCCTGCTCGAGGTGGCAATTCTTCGAGCGCGATCTTTACGCGTTGCGCCTTCTTCCTGGAGCGTGTCCGCTTCGCACGCCGTCTCTCCGCTTGCCGCTCTTCCTCGTCCTCTTCGTAATTCTCTAGGTGCTTTGAGCGATAACGGACCAACAGGTGGTAGATGCCCTTCTCCCATGTCTGCTTCGTGTTTGTGAGGTTCTCGATGAGCTGCTCGTCGTCCACTCCTGGCCAGAGCGTACGCAAATTGGCGAGGATGTCCCGGTCGACGTCGGCCTCGCTCGTCAAGGGGCGCGCGATATCGTCTAGGCCAGGTATA
Source organism: Pleurotus ostreatoroseus (assembly GCA_005298045.1). Lineage (NCBI taxonomy): Eukaryota > Fungi > Basidiomycota > Agaricomycetes > Agaricales > Pleurotaceae > Pleurotus > Pleurotus ostreatoroseus. The sequence goes on along the minus strand of SWBT01000357.1, from coordinate 31,538 downwards.
TCGCACGGTATAACCTTGGGTGGCTGGGAGGTGTAGAAAGGGTGCTTGAGGATTTCAGATACGGTGATACGCTTCGAAATATCCTTCTCCAACATCTTTCGGATAAGGTCTTGCGCGAGGGGTTCGATCGTGCTCGGCATGGAGAACTTGCCGATCTTGACCTTCTCAAGAAGCGTCGCGAGGTCCTCGTCGTCGAAAGGCAATCGTCCGGCGAGCAGCGCGTAGAGAATGACGCCGCAAGACCACACATCAGAGCATGCACCGTTGTAGGCGCGACCCATGATGACCTCGGGCGCGGCGTAGTGTGGGCTCCCGCACGCGGTCTGTAACATGTCGCTCTTGCCCTGCCAGGCGGCCATACCGAAGTCAGCCACCTTGATGTTCTTGTTTGCGTCAAGAAGCAGGTTCTCAGGCTTGAGGTCGCGGTGCGCGATGTTGAAGCGGTGGCAGTAGTCAACAGCGGTTATGATCTGCTGGAAGTAGTCGAGAGCTTCGTTGGTGGAAAGCCGGCCTTTATCGCAGAGGTATTCAAAGAGCTCGCCGCCTTCGACGTACTCGAGGATGAGGAAGAGCTCGGTGGAGGTCTCCCAGACGTCGTACAGACGCATGATGTTGGGATGCTCGATGAGTTTCATGATGACGATTTCTCGCTCAATGCCGTGCAGAATACGTTCAGCCTCGCCGTCCGCGTCACGTAGGGACATGCGTGAACTGAGAATGACTTGCTTCGAGACTATCTTGACCGCGGCGTATTGACCGGTCCTCGAGTGACGTGCGATCCTCACTCGTCCTGTGAGTGTGAATTTTGGTCTTTTTGATCGGAGAATGTTGAGGAACGAGCAAACGCACCAGAGCTTCCCTTTCCAATGGTGCGTCCGATCTTCCACAATCCGATCATCTTGGGGTCATCGTCCTTCCTGTGCCTTCGAGACATGTGCGGCATGTTGTCCGACATCTTCTCTAAGTCGAGGGCGCGCAGGTTGAAGTGTTCACCGGGTACAGGACGTTCAGGATGTTGAAGTCGTGGAAAGAGCGCAATCAACTTTGCTGACGGTCGGTCGTTGCTGACCTCCGTTGCGCAGGCTGACGGACATTCCGATCGAGACCACGACCTGTATAACGCCGGCCGCCGATACTTGCTGCACAGTACTACATGTAGGTATCACTAGTAGCGTCTTTATATTATATCAGGAATTACCAGGAATAATGCACAGTGTCCGTTGATATGCCAAAGATATTCTACCGCATTTGGCTCTCGCTGCCGGGTGCGTTTCACGCGTACCGTGACACGGTGGTCACACATCACGTGATTTAAACGCACGTTGCGTCACGCGTTACTGAATGGGTCGAGCGAAACCGGTTGGCGCCAAACGTGACTTAGACCGCAACCGCCACAGACTATTCGTTTCGAGTACACTTTGTGCCTTTCGCCCTCTCGCGTGAACATCGCCACTGATTCGAACTAGAGAACATGCAACAATACACTCCCCCACCGACTGAACGGGGCTCTTCGCCAGTCCGAGCATCAGGGAAACGGAGGACGGCTCCTCATGACGCCGTAGACACAGAAGATCACCCTATGACTTATCCCGAGCCGCCTAAGAACATCGGAAGTGCTCCTTTCTACGTACTATCATCCCTTTTTGATAGACTACAGAATGAGAGAAAACCAGAGAAACGTAGAAAGCTCTTGGCTTCTTGGTTCAACGTGTGGTCGTCTTTCTTTGTTCTCGCTCGTGCTTCTAATATTCTGGTTTTCATAGCATTGGCGCCAAGAGAAAGGATATGATCTCTATCCTGTGTTGAGGCTTATTCTGCCACAGAAAGATCGCGAGCGCAATACGTACGGGCTGAAAGAGAAGAATTTGGCGAAGATTTACATCAAGCTCATTCCCCTGCAACGCACCGATCATGATGCTATTCACTTGATGAACTGGAAGAAACCCTCAGAGGAAGATGTGAGCCAGTGGACCACAGCGTAGCTCCAATGCTGATACACAATCAGGCGAGCTCTGGTGACTTTCCAACCGTGCTCTATGAAGTCGTGAGGAAACGATCTTCGGTTATGGAAGGTTCCTTGACCGTACAAGATATCAATGAGGTTCTGTCTGAACTTGTCGAGAACCAGGGGCACTCGTAACAATAATCCATTGTTTATACGTAGCTATATCTGACTGCACGCGAATTTCTAGTGACGCACAAGCTAAAATTATGCAGCGCGTGTACAACCACGCGACTGCCGAGGAGCAGAAGTGGATAGTCCGGATAATTCTCAAAGGCCAGTGATATGCTACAGCTTAGGGCGACGTTTCTCCTAACATAGATCCCAGACATGCAAATCTCAGTGAAGGAGACAACTGTATTCTCAGTCTTCCATCCGGATGCTCACGCCCTGTTCAACACGTGCTCTGACCTGAAGAAGGTTGCATGGGAGCTGTGGGATCCGAAACGACGGTTGAAGGACGAGGTAAGCTTCTTGAGTCAATGAGCCGACATCGCTCATCATCACGGCTTCCCAGGAGAAAACAGTGCAACTTTTCCGTGCCTTTGCGCCGATGTTGTGCAAGCGGCCCACTCGTCGCATTGAGGATTCGGTCAAGGAAATGCACGGTGGCAAATTCTTCATTGAAGAGAAGCTGGACGGCGAACGTATTCAGCTGCATAAACGTGGAAACGAGTATTTCTACTGCTCACGGTATAGCCGAGGCTCATTTAACTTGGTTACGGTGATTGCTAATCGCTTCGCTATCAGGAAAGGCAAAGACTACACGTACCTGTATGGCAAGCATGTCGGTGAAGGAAGCCTGACACCCTACATTGACAAGGCATTTGATTCCCGCATCGATGAGTGAGTCTGAGATAGAACAGATGAGTCTGATATGTTGAATATATTTCTAGAGTTATTTTGGACGGGGAAATGCTCGTATGGGACCCGGTCTCGCAACGCAACCTTCCCTTCGGCACACTGAAGACTGCCGCTCTCGGTATGACACCTTGTACATCCGACTGGAGCTTTTGTAGGTGACGAGTCCTCTCTCCATAGACAAATCAAAGAAAGAGTACCATCCCCGTCCATGCTGTAAGCACGACTCTGTCTTTCAAAGCAGTCCACTAACCGGTGTACCAGTCAAGATTTTTGACATGCTCTACCTCAACGGGATGTCGCTCCTCCAGAAGTCCCTGAAGTTCCGCAGACGCAACCTCAAGGCCTACATCAAGGAAGTGCAAGGCCGTCTCGAGTATGCGTCCGAATGGGAAGGCCGCACTGCGCAAGACATACGTGCGCGCATGGAGGAAGTCATGTCTGAGCGCGGCGAGGGCCTTGTGATCAAACACCCGGATTCAGAGTACGTGCTTAATGGCCGAAACAAGGACTGGGTCAAGGTCAAACCTGAGTATATGGTGAGCACAGACGGCGATGTTATTTGCGTGGTTTTTCAAAGTGATGACAGGATAATATGGGCGAGACAGTCGATGTCCTCGTAGTCGGTACGCCCGCCTGTGCTAAGTGACTGTTTGCATTCTCACACACAACCATACAATAGCGGGAAACTATGGAACAGGCCGCCGTGCTGGTGGCGTCTCCACGATCATCTGCGGGGTGCCCAACGAGAAACATCGTGACGAAAATGGCGATCCGAAGTGCGTACTGCTCCGTACCTGCACGCGCCGCTGGAGACCACTCATTGTTGCCGGCTATTTTCTATATAAATTTCCAGGTATAGCACCTTCGTGCGTATCGGCACCGGTCTGTCCTTCGCGGATTATATCTGGGTCCGCCAGAAGCCGTGGAAGGAGTGGGATCCCGAGAACCCGCCCAATTTCCTGATGGTCTCGAACAAGGGACAGGACGACAAAGGCGATGTTTACCTAGAGCCTGAAGAGTAAGTAAAACGTGTCCTCGTGCGCAGCGTATTGGCTGATTTATGCGTGTTGTCCAGTTCTTTCATATTGAAAGTGAAGGCTGCCGAGATTACCGCGTCAGGTCAGTCGAGTGGATGCATCCTGAAGTGACACTCATGTACATTCCATGCCTTTCACAGACCAGTACCATCTTGGTATCACCATGCGTTTCCCCCGTGCCATCGCCATTCGAGACGACCTCGACATCACTGACTGTGTGAGCGCAGCATGTAGGTAACATTCTTCGCGCTCGCGCTCTCGCTTCTCGTATGCATCTGAATTAAATGCTTAACGTTTTGATATCAGCTCTTTTGGAGCACGCAAACACGGATAAGAAGCGCAAGATGAGCGATGATGGCGATGGGTAAGTATCGAAAATACCGCTCTATGTCGTATGGTATTAATTAACCTGTAGCAAGGCGAATAAAAAGCGTAAGGGCGGGAAGAGAGTGATTGTCTATAGACTACGAGATAAATGTACGACTGACACGCTCTATGATTTTGATTTAGCCACAGCTCCTTCCACAATACAAGGCGGTCGATCTGAAGCATGTCGAAGCCGAGAGCAGCATTTTCGAGGGCATGAAGTTCAGTGAGTAGAATGAGCGCTATTTTTTTCTAAATCTTCTGTTCAACGTTTCCTCCAGTGGTTGCTTCAGACCCCAAGTCTCCGACTGGCGAAGCCGACAAGACAGAGCTGCTCAAGTTGTGAGTCTAAAAGCAATGCATCCAGAAAGTTATTCATCAGTGTTACAGAATCAAAGCCAACGGCGGAAAATCAACCCAAATCGCCAGCAACAAGAAGAAGGACCTGCTCGTTGTGTACGGCGGTCATTCCACCCGTATGTTCCATCAGATCGTATTGTGCGAGCGTGCATTGATGACTGTATCTAGCTTATGACATCAAGTTAATCGTGGACAAAGGTGTTCTGAACATCATACGGCCTCAATGGATCAAAGATTGTGTGGCTCAAGGCGAACTTGTGCCACTGAAAAAGAAGTACGTTGTTTTCCCTGCTCGTCATCCGGCGCTCTTTATTGTTCGCTGGTAGGTATTTCTTCCATGCGACAGAAGAACGGCAAGACGATCCTGAATATAACCTAGAGGAAGAAGACGAAGACGTGAAAGAACAAGAGATAACAGCGTCACCAGAACCTGAGGGGACGGTGAATGAGGAAGAGCAGTCCATGGACGTCGATGCTGAGACTGAAGCTGATCAGAAAGCGAAGGAAGAGGAAGATGACCCTTCTATCGCTGAGTGGTTCAAAGTCACGAAGGAGAAAACACCAGAACGACCGGACGCACGGTACAACGACACGGACAGCGAGACAGAGCCTGACTCTGACAACGAAGATGTGAAAGACGAGGGTGAAGACATAGACGAGCCGGAGGATGACTGGGTGGACATACCATCGGGCTCGGTAGGCTCTCTATTGCTTATTGCAGTTGCATCGGGCCTGACCTCGTCCCAGAGCACGGAGCAGAGTGATGTGAAGATGGGCGAATCGGATCAGGATATGGAATATGACCAGGACTTGATTTTCAAGCATCTGTTTGTATCCACTTACCCTTTAAACTGCAACTAAATTCGCTGACAGTTATGACGTTTGCAGATGCTTCTACCTTGACACTCCGGCAAACGCACGGCAAGAGGGAATGGGGGTGAAAACCAAGCACGAGGATGAGGTCACTGAAAGGCTAGTCTTTCTCCACTCAAAAGTGATCATTCCCTAACCTTTGCACATCCTGCAGCTTCGACGAGATATCAAAGCTTATTGTCAAGAACGGAGGAAAGGTTGTGAGCTTGGACGAGCCCAAGTTGACACACGTCATTCTCGACAAGCGGGACACCAGCAGACGGCTGGAGCTGATGAGGCGTACATCGAAGTGGGTTGAACCATCTCTCGTGCTAAACGACATCGCTAACGCATATCCACCTTGACAGGCCCAAGAGGCGGTATCTTGTGATTTCGGATTTCATCCACGCATGTCTTGAAGAAGGGTCACTGTTGGATGAAGATGGTGCGTATACATGATCAAGAATTACTCGGTCTGACCGCATGATGTCGCTAGGATTCTCCCCGTGATGAAAACCTACTTGACTGTACTCTATACCTTTGTATCGTTGGTTTTGCACGTACCTACCATGCACAAACGTATCATACCCTATACCGCAATCGCTCAAATATTTGGCCCACGGGGCAGGAAAAAACAATGTGACATACGAGAGGTGGACATACGAGTGGTAACAAAGTTGCTAGGGATATAGATAGACAGAATAACCGGTGTGAAGCGCGTTGCAAGGATACAATTGTTCGACTAGCTGAAGCAAGGAAGACCGTTAAGCGACACAAAGCGAGGAGATATCAGGATTCAGGGATCTAACGTTCAGGAGTCAAGGAGAGAGGAATGGAGATGCTGAAACATACGGAGAGGAGAGGAACGAATAACGGGAGGGAGCCGGGTAGATGGGCGTTGTTGAAAAGCGTGATAGGTCGTTACAAGGGGGTCGCAAGGCAAACCAAGAGAACACGAATAATGATATAGAGACACCTCTCTTAAGGACCCGTAGCCAGGGGCCAAAAAGATGCCATAGACAAACCACAAGAAAACAAGAGAGATCATAGCGATTGAGCGATATACACGTCACCAGTACCGGCTCCAGCGTTCAGGATCGGGGAAACTGGGCGACTCGTACAGGATGCTGCGCTTACCGAAGAACCCCGGTGGGCTGTCGCCGTCCCCCTGGCTCCCGAGGCGCTGCACCTCCTCGTCGATGAGCGCGCTCGGGTCGTGCGGGTCAAGGATCGCGCGCGACGACGTGCGGAACGGCAGCTCGTCCGCGTCCGCGTCGCCGTGCGGCGCGAACAGCCGGCGCGGGGTCAGCGGCGCGAAGGGCGAGATGCCAGACCGACTCGCGTTGCGGGTGCCGGAGCCTGAGCGCGGCGAGGTGCGGTCGCGCTTGCGCGAAGGCGTCCGCGTGAGCTCGGGGCTCGGGAGCGTGAGAGACGGATCGTCGATGTTGCCTAGACCGAGGAGGAGCGGCGCGCGTGCGCCGGGCTTGAAGACGGCGGGAGGCGGCGGGTCGAGGTTGGACTTGTAGTGCGCGAGGCTCGCGCTTGCGGAGGGGCTCATGTGGAGCCCGCGATGGGAGATGGGTGTGTGTTGCGCGGAGAGTTGCAAGCTGGTGCTGGAGGCGGTGCGCTTGCGCGGCGGAGGTGTGCATGGACGGGGCTGTGGAGGAGGTGTCGACATCTGTGCGCGTGTCTTGTGTAGGGGAGGAAGAGGAGGGGGTACTGATTCTGGACTGGGTGATCGCTTTATGCCTACTCGTTTTTTTGCAGTGGCACGGTAGTTAGGCGTGGGCGATAGAGGGAACGCGAATGTGGTGTGCTGTGATGCATACATGGAGTTAGTATACGCAATAACAGCGTCGTCCCTTCAATAATAGACCGCACATACCTTTGGACTCCTCCTCTTGACAGAATTCCTGTTTGAGGTGTCCTTGGGACTTGGGCCAGCGAATGCCTCAATAGTAGAAGGAGACGCCAGCCATTGGGCGGTTAGCCTGTCGACTTCCTCATCATCGAGCGTGGGAGCAGGAACAGCTGGGAGGGTCAGGTCGGCAGCATCGTCGTCGATACTTCCAAGGCTGGGCTCAGAGCTTAGAGGGGGGCTTGACGCAGAAGAAGAGCTACAGTTGGGAGTGAGTCCAGGTATCGAAAGGGAGGAGCCCGATGATGACGAAGACGGCGCTTTCGGCGAATTCTTCGCACTTGAAGGGTCGTCTTCAGGATACAGAAGTGTAGCCGAGGCCATATGATCTTCCGCCTTCACTCTGATTATCGCGGTAGAAGTGGACGGCACTGGTGTCGTGTCGACAGAGGCGGCTCTGGAAGCGTTTGCAGACGCTATCTGGTGATATGCGGAATGAGCAGGAAGGGGAGGGAAAATGACATCTGCAGGAAGAGGTTGCGCCACATAGTTTGCATAATAGGGTTGTTGTTGTGCATTAGGGTATACAGGAGCGTAGAAGGGAGGAAGTATTGGGGCACTAAAGAGTGGTGGCGCCACCGGAGAATTGTTGTCGATATCTGTTTCGTTCTTACTCGTCTTCTTCCGCCGTTTCGTCTCGCGCCCAGCTATGGTCTCCTCCATAGTCTTGCGCTTTGGTCCTGTCTTGGCTGGTGGTGGCTTGTTCTTAACCATGTCCGCGCATAGGCTCTTTCGGAAACCGCCATTGGCGAAGCACGGAATGTCGCAATCCCAGATCGCCCATAAACTCTTTCCCTCATTTCGTCCACGCGGAACCTTGCGAAACACAGCCATCGTACTCAGCGAGTGGCGCACAGAATTCATCCATGTTTGTTCGCCGCGGTTGTAGTATGGATACACGGTGGTAACCCATTCGTAAATATCCTGGAGTGTGAGGCGATGCTCTGGAGAAGAGAGAATAGCCTGCCCAATGAGTGCAGCGTACGAATAGTCAGGTTTGACGGTAGAGTACGGTCCAGGGGGGAGCGTGTATGGGAGATCAGGTTCGTCATCATCATTTGTGTCCAGTATGGCAGGGCCTGGTGATGAGACGATGTTGACTATCTGTGCAGGGCTGGAGAAGGGCGTCGACGCTTGGGAGGAAGAGGCATGTGAATAGATATGGCGCGTAACTGGCGTCTTTGGGAGCCGTGTCCGCGATGAAGGTATCCTAAGATGGCCGGAGGGGCGCGACGGTGTGCGTGGTAGATTCACGCTGCCCTCTGGCGAGTCCTAAGGGGTGGAATGAGCAAGTAGAGATTACATATGCATGTCCACTGACCAGAGAGAACTGCGACGAGGACGCCTCGCCAATGACACGCTCGCTATAGTACTTGTAGTGATGGGGCGTCTGTGGAGATAACTACAAAGTACGATCGGCCTCAACCGCCACGATATGAATGAGTACGCGTGCAGCTCACCTGCGGAGAGTCTGCGCGCGATGGCGTAGCGGTGTTGGTGGCGAAAACGCGTCGAGTGTCGCGGGATGAAGGGCCCGCCTCTGGGTCGTTAGGAGCGTCGCAGTGTGAGCAGACTGGAGTAAGTTAACTGAGGGCGACAATACACACCTTTCTGCTCTTTCTTACTCTGCTTCTGCTTGTGCTCCATGACCATCTGCATGGTGTCCATCTGCCTCGGAGGCAGCGCGGCGTCGACAGGTTCGGGCTTGACTGGGGTGCGCGGGGGCGACAACTGACGGGCCTGCGCGATGTTCTTGAGCGAAGCAGTGCGCGATCTGCGCCGTGAACGTGTATCGGTCTGTGTAGATTCCTCTGCAGCAGGGGGGCTGCCCTGAGAGAGGTGAGCACGCATCTGCTCAGTGTGCAACACGAGGTCTTCACGCGTCATACCCAGGCTCTGTAGCAACTTTGATATCGGTGAGGGAGCCCCCATAGTCGACGGAGGGTCAGCCATGGCTCGTGACTGCGGGCGGCGGCGACGAGCAGAGCGAGGAAATTTTGTCGGAAATGTTAGGGAAAATGAGCAGAAAACGAGCAGAAAAGGAGAGGTATCGCGGGAGACGCGCTGTCGTCGCTGCGAAACATTCGCCCACAACAGCGCTACCCGATTTGGCCGTTGTGGGCGGTGCAACATGCAGTATATGTGGCATGATGACAGCAAAACGTGAGGCAGGAAGACGGTTCATTCAGTAGAGAGCCAGTATTATACATAGAATCCAAATGTCATATATTCAGATAATCTAACAACACGATCGCCTCGAGTGTAAGGATAGCTAGGGAAATAGAACATTCAATTCTGAATCAACAACCATGCAACCTTCCTCCAGGTGGATCTTCAAGACTCTTCAGCTTCTTGAGCATAGGGGGTTCTCTCTACTGCGTCTAGGCTTCGTCATTTGAGTCCAATATCGTTATCCGTACGGACATCCTAACAATACTCCACAAGAGAGTGGCGGACAGTGATGGCGACCAGAATGTCAATGGCTGTAAGGTCTGGCACAATGAGCTTCAAAGCACTAGCCTCTCCACTGGTTCAGGCCATCTGAAGACCGCAGGCGTTGTGAAAGGCGCTCGTAGACCTGCTCAAAGATGAGGCACGGTTCCTCGTACTAGGACTTACTACTTCGGACGAATGACTAGTCTGAAAACCCGATGAGCACTAGGCTGGCGATTCTGCCGTGCCTATCTAGAGCGGCTCCATGAAACCACGGGCAATCTGTGTATACCTGAAGCCTACTCACATAAGACCAGATGGCTGCGCGGAAATGACCTTGAGAGCGCTGTCGAATTCTGGAAGATGTACATGGACCCAGCGGGTCCCGAGGAAGCACTTGAAGCAATGGACACGATGTTCAGTAGAACAACGTACACGCTAGAAGTCTTCCTTCTCTTCCTCGCTGTTAAGCATCATCTTAGGTTGCTTGTGATGTCTCGACGGTAAGTCGGGGTCATGACCGCCAGAAACGTGAGTATCTCGATACCGTTTCAGAGGTCTAGCAGAGGGAGCCGATGGTCCTTCAATGGATAGCTCTTGCACCAGAGCTGTCATCTGCCGCAAGGTCTCAGCAAGGCTCTGATAGAGACCTTGTCCAACTGAGGCTGTGATGTTGGCTACATCTGTTTCTGCAGCGTAGAACGCATCCGTGAGGTCCGATCGCCAAGAATCCAAGACGACACCAAGTTGTCGTATCAGAGGGTGGACAGAATCCAGATCTTCCAAAAGGACACCGCGAAGGCGAATCGCGCGGCAGTGCTGCGTTTCCTCGTATAACAACTTCTTTGCCACATACTGCTGACGTTCGAGCTCTTGGGCGTCCATATCCTTCCCGATGCTCTTGAACAAGAAGTAGACAGCGATCCAGAAGACAGACTCGAGATCATGTAGTGGATTATATCTGAAGTCGTTGGTGAAAGCGCCGAGAATTGAAGAACGCGGAGTATCAGAGCTCGAGGACCTAGGAGACGGCACGTGCCCTGGAGAGGGAATGTCTTCCGGGTGCTTCACCTTTTGTCGCCGTATTGCAAGAGCGAGCTTGATGACATCATCCAGAGATGAGTCATCGCTGGAATGGTCCGAACACGCTTCGTTGCATTCTTGAATGAGAGGACGCAGGCTGTCAGAATGGGGTCCAGAAGGGGTATGGTCACTGCTTCCATAAGTCTTTTGTGGTGGGGTAGCGGGTAAGACGCAGTGGTAGGCCTGGGCTATGACTTCGGCAGACATAAATGGTGCCGTCCCCTGGAGCACGCGATGAGGGGTTAATGCATACTGAGTATGATGATTACTTACAACGGTGATTTCGGGGCTATTCTCGTCACCAAATTCCTTCGCATACTCGAGGTCCGCGAGTCTGGCATGACCCACTTCGTCCAACATTATATTCCCGACGCTAATATCGCGATGAACCCATCCAGCGCGGTGCAACAGTTCCAGAGCTATTAAAGCAAATGTTAGATACTTTGAAAGTATTCGGTGGTCCGAACGTACCGTTACAAATGTCTTCCAGCGCCGAAAAGGTATATGAAAGAGGTGCTGAAAGCTTGAGTGGCGTGCAAATTTCCTTGAACACAATTCGGTAGTGTACCCTGCGGCGAGAGAGTGTGTGATGCGTGTGAGCCAACGATTTCCCCGATACATAGGCCTTTAGTTGTGTTCTGTGATCGATTGTTCGATCACCATAAGGTGCGTCATCTGCTGTGTGGATAAAGACTTCGCCATGACTGACGACGGTCAGAAAATGAGCGGAAAAGGACCGCTGGAACTCTTCCGAGTCATTAGACAGCTGAATTTTGCGTAGTGTAACGCCTTCGCGCTCGACTTCATCATGTATCCAGCAATCTTTAAGCACTACTGGTTGTCCAAGCGGGGTACCATTAACGATGGGGATGACTTTCCACACACGCGTTTTACCCTCTATGACCGCTTTTGAGTGCCCATCGGATATCGATTCCAAGGATCGGAAGATAGACGTTGATCCATCGGCAGAATGAACGGTAAAATCGTAGTTCAAACCGTTTCCATCTGCTTTCGACACTCGAATCGAAGGATCCCAACCAAGTCGGTCACATCCGACAAATAGCAGTGATAAGAAGAAGTGGGTGACCGTTTTATGATCCTGTCCAGATCTTGTCAGCGACAGCGGAAGCAAAAGCTATAGCATACACACAGTAATGAAGTTGCAGGCATCGGAAACAACTATCTGGGATCTGTCGCAGTACCACATTCTGAGATTTGTGTTCTCCACTGTATATCCGTAGACAAATCGACGTCGTGGGTCAGCAAATGCATGTTCGATGCTCCAACAAAGTTTAGAAACGTTCTGTTCAAGTCAGCTCAGTTCAAATGCCAGCTGCGAACGAAATTGGAACTTACATTGGTTGTGCCTGATCCAGGTTTCTGATACTCTCCGACAACCCCTATGTCTGCCCACTGCACATCGTTTGCGTTCGTTCCTTGTATGACCATATATGCGTCCGGACGCGTGTCATCGTCTCGGTCGCTGGCCAAATATACGCATGCGGGATTATGGATCGCCTTCAACGTCGCTTTCACGTTCTTTGGTGCACCGCATTTCTCGATGGCATCGACAATCTTTGGAAAATGCAGGAAAGATGTCGTATTACTGCGCTTCGCATCTTCGGGGTCCTGTGAGAATCCCCACCATCGACCCGCTCTCGTGATAACCCTACGAGACTTCTTTCCCGCGCGCTTTAGTCTGGTGAGAACTGTTTCGAGGCATATCTGAGGGTGGAGAGGCGGAAGAACGCAATCCAAGAAATAAGATATCGGGACCACAAGAGCGTAGCCAATTTCAGTCTCTATCACTTGAGGCGTAGGCATGAAGGCGAATAAATTAGACGGTGATTCGCAGGATACATATGCGTATGAATGTGTCGGTGTTGAGAGTGGGAGAAAGGCGAAGGTTTCGCAAACAAAACCATGGTAGAACAAGACAGGATGGCCAACGCGTCGCGCCCGTTATCTATGCACGTGAGCGCCTTAAAGCTGTCGGCCCGATGCCGCCGTATGTACGATCTCGTTGAAACTTGACTGTGTAAATCGATCCGAAGACTACAAGAGACTACAGCGAGGAAGCAGAAATGTATACTAATTTCACGCGTAACAAGCCATATACAAATGAGCTTCATCATGAGCTGCCACCACCCGTAAGTCCAGCCGGGAACCCCGAAAAATCGACCTGATCCTGTATTGTGCGCCCGCCCAGCGAGAACGATATCCGCAACCGCAGTCGAATATTTGCCTGAGGTAGGTAACAGTTAGATAAAGACGATCTAGAAATTCATAATAAAGACATACTCCTGCAGGTGCAATGACCCGAAGCTGTTGGCTTTCCACAGCACCCGGCTGGATGTCCGTGCTCGACATAGGTAGCATCTGCAACTGCTGAGACTGAATCCTGGTGTCAATACACGTTGATAGAAATCGTAACAAGAGCACATACCTTAGGGACGGCAGCTTGAAAGTTTATTCCCGTCGCTGGCGTACTGCCCGTGACCTGGAAGCGCGCCAGGATGTTGACAACACCCGGCTTCTGCGCCGACGTTTGCGGCGTCAAAGAGATACGCAGTTCATTCTTGTCGTAGGCCGGGTATGCCGTCAGCCGCGGCACTGCAGCCGCTTGTGGCGGAGGCGACTGAGTCTGCGGTGGCGAGAATGCAGCTGGAGTAACCGCCACGGGTGATGCCGCCGCAACAGTAGGCAGTGGCGGCGATGCGGCAGAGGGGGCAGGGACAGATGGCGTTGAATCGAAGAGACCAAGGATATCGTCGACAGTACTCTTCTGCTTCTGCGCAGGAGCAGAAGGCCCGGGAGAAGGAGTAGCTGCTGAGGAATCTGAGCTGCCAAATATTTCTGCGAGTAAATCCTGATTGCTCTGCAGTTGTCCTTGTGATGGTGTGCCGTTCGTGGGTCCTGATGCAGGTATGTCATCTCCAAGCAAATTATCCTGGATGCTTCATTAGTCTCCATCATGGCTAGGAAATGGCGACAGCTTACATCTTTACTTGGCTGTATGGATCCGACAGGCTTGTTCTCGCTCACTGAACAGGACAATCTGATCAGCACTTAGTCACACACGACAACATGTTACGCACCAACTCCAATAACAGTCTGCTTGAGCTCGGGCGCGGGCATCCGCTCCAACACACCAGACCTGATCTCACCCAGGTTGAACAAATTCGCAAACTCCACTGCACGCTGCTGGATCTCCAGCTCCGGGCTGGTGGTATATGTCGCGAGAATTGTCTGGATACGTTCCTGCTGGGCCGATGTCGTAGTTGGCCTCGACGATATCTTCGTCAGCGCCGTCAATACAAATTGCCGAGTAAGGTAGTTCGCGTAGGGCGAGTCCAGTGTCGAGATGAGTAGGTCAATGAGCTCGGCATCAGATATCTGGAATAAGATACTCGCGTCAAGAGTCTATAGAGCAGCCCAGATCTCAGAGATACTCACCGGCTTAGGCTGATCTTCGTCCACAAGACCGCCCTCAAGGATGACTTCACTGTACTCGCCAATTACCCATGTAGCAGAGAGCGTCAGAGACTCCTGCGAGATGTCGGCATGTAGCGCAGTGTACAACTTTGACGCCGTGTATGCTTGCAGCTCAGGAGTATACGCCACAAGACGGATGAACGCAGATAGTATCTCCTCTCTCACGAAGTTACCAGCCTAGACAGACGGATTTAGCTAGAAATACTGCAGTGACTGTCTCGCCGATACTTACCAGTTTCAGCACCCTCAGGACCGTGTCGATGTGCCATCTCTTATTTGGCGCAAAGCGTTCCGCGGCGAGGCATATTTGGGTAGTCATACCCAACTTGAACTCATCATCTGCTACTTCCAAGAACGCAAGCAGTTCTCGGATGAGGATGCGGACGTTGTTCTCGTTAATAAGTGCGTATGATAGTTCGAGAGCACGCCGTCGGATGGAAATGTCGCCATCCCGAAGACAGTCCAGAATGATGTTGCGATGACGCTGTACGGCGTTCGTATCAATCGAGACGACCTTGTTCAACGTGTTCAGGGCGACATATCTGTGAAAGGTATGCGTCTAGGAAATTGTTCCAATAAAGATGCAAACATACCGGATATTGTTGTCGCGGTTACTGAGGAATTTACCCAGTATGTTGATAGCCATTACACGCAGCCCGCTATCTGCTTCGATCTCGAGCACGGTCAGCACAGTTTCATAGAGAATGGAGTTTCCAACATTCTTTGACGAGTCTGTGTTGGTAGCAACCTAAAGATATGCGTTACCCTAATGGAAAAGCCAGCGCAATTAGAGGAGAGTAAGTACCTGTGCAAGGATATCGTTCATGGTTTCGCTCGCTTGGGCGTCGCCTCTGCCAAGTAGTCGGAGCAAGCGAAGAATCTTCACTTGTAAAAAGGGATCCGTAATGCCTGAAACATCGTGCTCGGGGCTGTACCCAGTTGTGACAAGAGCCTTGAGGTGCCGAACAAGCAGGGGGACGGCCTATTGGATAGATGAGTGTTAAGATGTCGTTCTGAAGCACGCGGGTATCTCACGTTGCGGAACTCTTCCGAGCATGCCGGATCCGTTTGACACATCTCCGTTACTAGCGTGATTGCACTAAGGAGCACACCATGGTTTCTATCTGTCAGAAGGTTCTTGGACTTTGAAACGAAGTGATCTGCTAGGTCCGGAACTTTCTTGATTACTCGCAAAGCACACAGTGCTGCCTGAAGATTTGAACTGAGTGTCTTGCATAGGAAGAGCTGGTATATGCTGCGCACCTTCTTCCGGATGTACGTGTTACTAGATCCCAGCAGCTTTTCAATCTCATTGGCCAAGTCCCTCGCCATCTCCTCGGATGCAATGTCCGCGAATGTGCATAATGCAAGGCCGACAGCGTACATGTTTGTATGATTCATATCGCTATAACAAAGCCATCAGTCCACCGTATAGTTTCGGCCGTGCTAGCATGACGTACTTCTTCAACGAGTTTGTAACTAATGTCAGAACCTCTTGGCTTTCATCCAGGAGCAGCATAATACCAAGATATCCTAGCCGCTTATCCCCAAACCGTGGACTGGCGACGAGCTTGAGGCATTCCATTTGTCCAAAGTGCGCCTCTGATCCGAGCATGTGAATATAGAGTAGTTTGGCGACATTGTTGTGTCTAGCATACGAGTCTTCTTCTCTGAAAGATGCACGTATAGCTGCAGATTCTTGTTTGATAAGAGCTCGTTCGTCGGCGACGGTCTGAAGGGAGCTTGAATGGATGCAGTCATACGACGATGATGAAACACACCTTGCAGGCACGGATGCCCTTGATGAGGGCTAGTAGGAAGAGTGAGCAGTTTATCATGGGATATTTGGATACATACACACCTTTCAAGTTGTGATATACCATGCCTGCTCGCCGTTGTCCTTGTCGTTGTTCGAGGGTACGTTCAAAGGTCACCACCTCGCGGGATTTGGCGTCTGACAGTTCTAGCGCCCAGTGGCAGCGTGACAAACCCAGTCACTGGGCATTTGTCACGCTTCCGACTCTAACTTTCTTGAGCCGCACTACATCGTCCTTTGCCTCGTGAACCAAAATCTATGTTGCGATACCACTCGGCCAGAAACTTTGAAAAAAGTATTACAAAGGGAATTCCGCCATAGCAGATCACAATCATGCATAATTCAAGCATAGCAGGTCACCTTACCCCGTTTGGTGTCGGCTTTACTGAACCTAATACGAGGAGTAGAAATGGACCCAGTGGTATGCCTCGTTGTTTGATACACGTGGATTGGTGTATTTATCTGCAGCTCATCCGCAGTTGTGTATGCTAGGACGCACCTTAAACCACCATGTGCACGCCAGCAACTACTGCCCCTCTGTGTTCGTTCTACATGCGCAATGCTTGCACACGCGGTGACCAGTGTCGGTTCTCGCACAGTATTCCTCAGAACTCCCCCTTCACACAAGAAAGGACATCTCGCACTCCTTGTAGCTTCTACCTACTAGGAAACTGCAAGAACGGTGTTCAGTGCCGCTTCTTACATCCGAAATCAGCCAGCCAGGTGTCCTCAGTCAACTGGAGAGACAGATCACTGCCAGGAACCTCAGTTATACCGGAGAACGTCTCGCCTGCGCGAGCGGAACCGCTGTGGAGGACCCCAGATGATTCTGTCAATGGCCCAAGACGGGACGTTGCACCATGTAGCAAACCTCCTGTCTTTGGTCCTTGCAGGTATTATATTCGAGGGCGATGCACCAAAGGTGATACGTGCCCTTATCCCCATCCTCGGTCGAGTGAGGATGCTCCTTTGGTTCCTCCTCCTACAATGGCGAGACCTCCGGTAAGTGGTACTTCTACACATCTTCCCGACTCGATATAAGCCTGTCAAACAGGATGGAGATGTCGACCTCGATTCCGTGGCTTCGCAACGCCAAGGGAATGATGTAACAAGTACGGTGGAGGTTCTTACAGAAAGTTCATTAGTCTCAACCGTACCTAACGATGTAAGCGATCTTCAGAGCATCCGTCGACGCGTACTGATTATCTGAAGCTGGTCCATCGTGATCAAGCATCATCTCAAATCACAGATAAGACAATGCCGGGCACTGTGCACCGTAACATATGTCGATGCAGAGTCATGTACAAGGACGGTGCAGTCGTCCAGCAGATCTTCACATCCTTCGAAACGAAACGTGTCACGATATCCAATCTTCCGCCCGCCATCACTGTACCTGACCTATTCAAGGCAATTGAGGAGCTAGGCGAGGTTCAAAATTTGACGATCGAGCCGGCAGGAACAGATCAGTCTGTTGCTATGGCCGATTATACTACCTCTGTCCAGGCGATGGTAGCCGTACAGGAGCTCAACAATTTCATTTACCAAGGTCGTCAATTACACGCGAAAATGGATGCACAAGCGGTTGAGGACGGATCTGGCACCCTCAGGAGTACCAAGGTTAAAGTATCTTGGTTCGCGCCCTCCCGTATCGCCTGGGCGCACTACGATGGACTCTCTTTCGCGAAGAAACAGGCACAGTGCCTCAATGGTCGGGAGTTCAACGGATATAAAGTCACCACGTCCTTCCAGATTCCCACATACAGGCAGCGTGACTCTTTCTCCGTCGAGGTTAGGGGACTTCCTCCTCACTTCTCCGCCGCCCATCTGAAAGGCTTCTGCGACGCCGACGCAGTCACTCTTGGAGAATGTATTGACTATAGCGCCGGGGATGTCGTCCTCAAGCTACGTCAACTACTTGAGAAGTCGGGCGCGCTGGAATCCTTCGAGACTTTACCAACCGATCGCGGGAAGGCGAAGATGGTGGCGTTCGCGCAGTTTGTTTCTGCGGATGCAGCGGAGTGTGCCGTTCGTGAGCTGAACGGCACCAGACCCCCGCTCCTCGCGCGTAGTCCTTTGTGGCTGGAGCATATCCACTCCGTCAAATACATGCTTCCGCTACCTATATTCACGATCATCAAACCTGAGATCGATGCCCTACGTGACGACCCAGACCTTATCTTATGCAGACTGCGCTACTACGAAAAGGACGCGGACGGCTTACGACACGATCCTGTTTGTCTGCGTGTCTACGGCTCGGACGCAAAGATCCTGGGCAAACTCAAGGCCAAGTGCGACAGCCTCATCGCGGGGGATCTATTTGTGGACGAAAACAAGACGCGTATCTGGGATCCTTACTTCGAAACTCCGGAGGGCCTCTTTTTTATGAGGCAAGTTTCCCAAGCTACGCATACGTACTTGAAGTCCGAAACACGCCTTCGGACAATTCGCCTATTTGGACTGCCCCAGAGCGTTGAGCACGCACGGGCGAAGATCTTGGAGAAGTTAGCGAGCGTCTTGAAGAATAGACACATCATACAACTGGACAGAGCCGGTCTTCGTATGCTTGTTACCGGAGGTTTCTCACAACTGGTGGATGTCCTCGGCAAGCGGAAACTGGCTCTTGACGTATCGCAGCGCACGTTGACTGTGAGAGGCGACGATGAAGATTTACGTCGGGTCCACGCCATGCTAAGTCAGTCAACGCCCGGATCCTCAGCCATCGAAATGGGGGCAGAGACACAGGAGACTTGCCCTGTGTGCTTCTGTGATGCCACCGATCCCAGAACCCTTCCCTGCGGACATGCGTATTGCAAGCCTTGCCTTCAGCATTACTTGAGGGCTCCCCCATCAACCAAATTCGACGGCATGGTCTGCATCGCGGAGGCTGATAGTGCTCCTACGAAGAGTTGCTCACAACCTGTTCCATACCACATCATACGTGCATTGCTCTCCCCCAGCGAGGAAGAAGAACTTTTACGTGCCTCTTTCCTCGCATACGTGCACTCCCGTCCCGACGAGTTTCACTACTGTCCTACCCCGGATTGCGAAACTCTCTATCGACCTGGTTGCGATGATACCGTCCTGCGTTGTCCCAGCTGTCTCATCCGTATCTGCGCTGCCTGCCACGTCGAATTCCACGAAGGCCTTGCCTGCGCTGCCTACAGAGACAACGTGTCGGGCGGGTATGCCGCGTATGAAAAGTGGCGCGCAAAGAACAACGTCAAGGCGTGCCCTCGATGCAAGACCGATATCATGAAGGATGGGGGATGCAATCATATGACATGTAGACGCTGTGGGGCACATATTTGTTGGGTCTGCATGAAGACCTTCAACGATGAAGATAGCAGTGGCGGTGTCTATGCGCACATGGCCAGGGAACATGGCGGCTCCCACTAGACATATGGCTGTCGTCAACATTTTGCTTCAAAATTCCATTACATGCATATCTATTGGTGAGCCCGGGATTCCCTTCGCATCTATGACATACTAACGATGACAACAACGCTATTCAATCTCCTAGTGCCTCCTAGACGGCTGACGTCTGATATTGCCAGGTACCCATTCTGCGTGTGCACTACCAGCACATCGACCCATCTGGAGGTGACGCGTATAGTTTTCCTTTCGTGTAAATGTTTGCCAACATCCACCAATCATCAAATCATCGCGCCAGTGTTTCGCTACACTGAGGTCTGCCGTCACCCCGTACTCCTTCGCTTTATGTAGCGGGACTCCACAGCATACCCAGTCGTGCCCAAGAATCTGTATGTCGTCGTGTCGGGTATGCGTCTTGATATGTTTATCGAGGTCACAACGGCGACCATTCGTCTGGTAATGGTCGCAATACTGGCATTGCAAGGGGTCACGATCGTTTGCTCTATCGATAATGAGAGCCATACTTCTGCGAGAGACCTGGTCATTGCGGGATACGTTGACCTTCAATTGACCAGAATTTGGTGTGACTGTGCCTGGTTTTACTTCCGCGTATGGGGTGATACTAGGCAACTAGTTGGCAGTGGCAGGGGCAAAGGACGAGGAATTCTGTCCGACAGTCGGAGGCAGCTCTTCAGTTTTAATGTATGGAGTAAGACTCAGAGGTCTCAGGACGCGCGACATATTGTCTGCTTGGGTCGACGTCGACATACTGGCTGATGGTGGGAGATGGTTTGAGAGGGACGATGTTATGAAAGTGAGGAATAGATTGACATTTGTAGGTCTTTATACAAGCAAGGAAGCGAGCCAGTATCAATTTTCGGACATCGAGCAGAGCTGATCAATCGTGATTGTTCGTCCCTACGCGGCCACAGCTTGTCCTCACATTCCCTATGTACAAACAGTACGTCAGACTGTGTTGATACTTAGGCCACTGAGGGAAGGCAGATAACTTCGGAGCTGAGGTCTTCGTGTAATCAATTACTGTTCCACGACCCTGGTATGAGAAGGGTTGGCTCTTGTTGGTAGAACTCTGGATCCATACAAGGCCAAAGATACTCCTCTCCTGTGGGGAGTCTCCGAGCCTGCAGGAGTGCGTGTATATTTGTCGCCTCAATATGTTCTGTCTCGTCAAGTTCTTTGTGCTCAAGCCTCTCCTGAGCGATATCCAGCGCGGTATTGTCGTTCATTGTGCGTGCATCCCAGTCGACTCCCCAACCGCCGTGTCTGACAAGCTCAAGAGCAACGCGATACCCGTTGGACACTCTTCCGGATGCAATAAGATGTAAAAGTGTCTGATCCTGGTTGTCGCGCTCATTCACCATAGCGCCTCGCTTGATGAGGTCGGCGATCGCGTCGACATCCCCACGCAGTCCTGCTCGAATGAGCGAAGTTGGAGGAAGACCTGTGTCATCTTGCTCGTTAATGTCGTCTTGGACCTCAGAAATAACTGGTGAGGGCAAGTACTGATCCTCGTTGGAAAGTTGACAAGTTTTGTAAACGTCCAGAATGCGTTGCGAGTCTTTATCTGTGGGATTACGTTTGACGCGCTTTTGGGCCCAAGTGAGGGGCGTTTGTCCGCGTTTAGTCGGCGCATTCCACTTCAGCATATGTCTGGCATGTCGAACGAGCTCTAGGGCGACTGCAACTCCGTTGATAGAGTACGTCAAATCGTAGATCGCGGCCCAATGCAATGCTGTCCTATCGTCTGCGTCAACCGAGTTGACGTCTGCCCCAGCACGTACGAGGAGACTGATGACAGAGTCTGCACCAGCCTGAGCCGCCCAAGCTAGGATGTATGAGTCAATTTTAGGGTTTGCCCCACACAGTAGTAGGGTGTTTGTGGTCTCCGGGCCGCTGAGCATTGCATAGAAGAGAGGCGTAAATCTCCGCGAATCCTGGACATTGGCCTGAAACGCCAGTCTTTGCAATGAGATGATGGAAGGAGCAGGCGTGATGATAGAACCAAACGGGAGTGCACACAGGCGTCGGTGCATCTCCGACCAGCGGAGCTTGGTCGCAACCGCTTCCCATGCCTCTTCGATGCACTGAGGGAGGTAAGGGCCTAGTCTAAATCTCAAGCTGTCGATTGCAGCCTCGCGAGATCCATAATGTCGCCAGTATACTAGCCAAAACCATAAGGCGTTTTCGGTCGGAGTTCTGAGGCGATTGAGATGTGGGTGATAGAGATGTAGAAGATTAAGACTCACAATCCTTTCCACTCCCAGTCCGATGGGCATGACTGCTCTGTGAGAAAGGCCAGAATCGATAGGATTGCCTCCGATCGATCAACTGTCAATCTCCATGTCAGAAACTATGATCGAGTGTCAGTGACCAGCATCTTATCAGTGGTATAGGCTCACGTGCAACACGGACTCTCCATTTTCTACGTCATTGATAGTCATTTCGCGCCTCTGCAGTTTCTCTTTTATCTGGTCTAGTGTTGCAACCTGCAGCCAAACTAAACTCTGCACTGGTCTTGGTGTCTGAATATGGAGATACATTGGAACATATTCGGTCCGTATCTCTACGTCAATCTGTGGAAACCAAGAGGGGAAGCAGTATTTGAGTTGGAAGATGCCCGGCTGGTAGCGCTTGCAGCACTGGTCGTTGCATGGCGTACGGGCTGATAGAATAGCTGACAGCCAATTATGGTGGATAAGTAATTTCCCGAGTACTAGGGATTTTGAATGACATCGACATCGACAACCGGGCGGGCATCTGTCGCCTGAGAAGAGATGCTGAACGTCGAAATGCGGAATTGTAGGCGCGAATGATTGAGGGTATAGCGGAGGCTGAACACCAGATGATAGTTTGTAGATCGGTGCTTGTACCGAACCTTCTGCGGCAGTGGCGTCCTCGCCAGCTCGTAGGTTGTGCTGTATACTCTGACTGTGATATGGTGAACAATTTGGCTATTCGCCAGTGAACAATACACACGCACCGTATGTCGCCTTGCACATCAACTTTACCAATGAGTGCCTGAACGTTACTAGCAAGCTCCGTCGTCTTTCGGAGGCTCTCGTATCTACCGTGACGTGAGTTTTGGACATAACATACTACTGTTTGTGGTACTCACGACAAGAAGGTATTAATCGAGAGATACAAACGTTGATACGCTTTGAGAAGGTCTTCGCGATCCGACGTCTGCAAGAGCCACCGATGCCAATCCTTCTTCGGCAACTTGTAGTAGGGTCCCTTGCCAGTCTGCAGAAACCCGTTCGCCTTGTCGATAAGCTCTCGAGCGTCGTCGCATAGACTTTGGAGAGCTTTCTCATCTCGTTCCCGATCCTCAATCTTCCCTAGTGTCGTAACGAGCTGCCCCAAGATAGGAAGTAGTCGCGAAACTTCACGGTCAAGAGACTTCAGCTCGTCTGGTGCCCCCTTGATACTTTTCACAGCATCATAAACTCGCTTGCACACCGAGAAGACAGTTTGTACGATTTCTATAGGATCACTCATGATCTACCTGGAGATGAAGAGATCAGACGGGGTATGCGCAATATGAGTTTTACCGGGGTGGGCGTCGTGAGTGTCGCGCATGTTCTGCCGCTACCACGAGTAGTGGCGGAGCACAAGTATCTGATTGAGTTCACACGAGGCAAGGAAGCTGACGCTGAGAATGTACGTAGAAAATCAGTATGGGAAAAGCTGGGGACTCCGCGCCTATCCCTTCATGCTTGTAGGATTTGCATAGAGCCCAGTACGGGTGAAGTAAACATGTGAAAGCTATTGCAGAACCTTGCGCAACAGCGTTAATAGGGGTGACAGCTTCGTCGATGGAATAACTTCGCGAGAAACAGTTTTAAGTGTATGAAGAGGAGGGGGAGTGGAGAAAACTAGATCAAATAATAGTGTTAGAATGAGGCTGAGAGCGCACGACGTCGTGAACTTGTGTGGCGTGAGCTGCCCGATGCTCGAGATGCTGTATAGGCTCGTTCCCACTTGTGCTATACTGCTGAGCTCAATCCGCCTGTACAGAACCCTCAGCAAACATAGACAAAGAAAAGTAAAGGTCCTTACTGAGCCGCCGAAGTATGCGTAATTAGCAAGTGTGTGCCCACTCGAGCGAGCATCCACGTGAACCACCATGGTTGCGATGACGGATGATGCCGGCGCTTCTCTGTGACTAGTCTGTTTGTTTATACATGTTAGGATCCGGGGTCTGAGCATTGCCTGATCAATCCTCTTAGTCGAACTGATATGTCTGCATTGCCTGCCATCGCGCAAAATATATTTTATGTGACAGTACAAATACAGTGATTAACCACCAGCCATTATCGAAGCTAACATATGATAACGAGTCACGTCGAAATAGTCTTGTGTGAGGGTAGTATGATACAGCGAGCCTGGCGTCTTTGACAGTTATATCGTCCAGTCCACCAAGATGATAAGCTGGCTAAGACCTCATACAATAATTGTATGTGGTGCGCGTGAACTTTCAAAAAGTGGACCCTCAGAATCAACAATGTGTATACGAGTTCTTACTCGTCTTCCCAGCATCCAGGCATGGGAAGATTGGATTTGGGATGATAGAAATCCGGGTCCATGCAAGGCCACAAGTATTTCTTGCCGATAGGAAGCTTGCGCAAGCTCAGTAGCTCACACAATTTAGTTGCCTCTTGCCGTTCTATGTCAACGAGGTCACCCTTGAGTCTCCGTCGCGCAATCTCCACGGCAGTCTCCCCCTCATTTGTACGAGCATCCCAATCGACACCCCAGCCACCGTATCGGACGAGTTCGAGTGCGATTATATATCCATTGGGTACTCGTCCTGATGCAGCGAGATGCAGGAGCGTGCGACCGTCCTGATCACGTTCGTTGACCATAGCGCCTTGTTCAATAAGGTCACCTACTGCATTAACATCGCCTCGGAGTCCTGCGCCTACGAGAGAAGTCCAGCGGAGATCAATGTTATCGTTACTGCCACAATCATCGCGAAAGCTAGCGATTGCTGGCTTCGGGAGGTATTGGTCTTCATGTGGGACACAGTGGGTTTGATACAACTCAAGAAAACGCTTGAAGTCTTCGTTAAGAGGGTCCTCTCCTGCCCTGACCTGCGCGATGTCGAGCGGGGTACGTCCAAGTTTATCCTGTACGTCCCAATCCAGCATGTGTCCAGCATGTCGTACTAGTTCCATAGCGACCGCGAGCCTGTTGATGGAATAGCCGGCATTTTCCTCCGCGGTCCAATGCAGGGCGGTCATGCATCGTAGAACGGATGAATTGATGGGTGCACCCGCTCGCACGAGAGAGCTGACAGCCGTATGTATACCCCCGCGAGCTGCCCATGCAAGGATACCGAATTCGACTCTTGGATTTGCGCCGGCGTGCAGCAGCGTGATAAGAGCCTCTTGACTGTGAAACATTGCATAGAGAAGAGGCGTTTTACCAAAGAAATCTTTGGTGTTCACTTGTGAGGCTAGTTTTGGTGGAATGGACGTGATGCAAGTGGACGGCGCAAGTGGATCAGGAAGCGCACAGAGGTATCGATGAAGGTCTGTCCAGCGCAGCTTTGTAGCGAGATCTTCCCATAATTCGCCCACGTCTTGGGGGAGGTATGGAATCAGCCTGAACTTGAAGGCATTCACCGCGTCTTCTCGAGACTCGTACCGTCGCCAACGAGCGAGCGTGTGCCACAAAGCATGTTCACAAGACGTGCTGGACGGCGTCAGACACATGTCATCAGAATTTGGAATTCGGACTCACACAACATCCCACTCCCATTCTGCAGGAGCCGAATGTTCGACAACGAACGCAAGAATCGATAGCGCTGCATCCGAACGATCTGCTATTAGCCTGAATGTGACAGCCTACGATGGAACACATATGAATGTCGGAATATGCACGAGGTTATGTATGCTTACGTGTAGCACAGATTCTCCACTCGGGTCGACGTCGTTCATCGTCAACGTGTGATTCGATAGTTTAAACCGTACTTCGTCCAGTGTAGCGAGGTGAAGCCAGGTTACACTCTCCACGACTCTGGGGGTCTGGATGTAGATATGTACTGGAGGATATCTCATCCGTACGTCTATATCGATCTTCTCAAAGATAGCCGCGAACCACGCCGGGCAATGATACATGAGTGACAGTAAGAAGGCGCGGTGCCGCTTGCATCTCGAACCATCGCATCGACTGCGAGATTGCGGCGATAATGGGCGTGGTCCATGATGAACGTATAGCTGGCCGAGAAGTGAAGAGAGGGCTGTAGGAAGGATAGGCTTAGGTATTGACAGACATCGACATTGATCGTCAGCATCAGAAGCTGAAGCCTCGCTGATGAAACTGTCGAAGGCGAGTGGCGTATAAGGGTATCCAGCTAATTGAGTAGGTAGGACATCGCTATACGAGGAAGGAAGCGGTATGATCGATGTCGAAGGCTTCTCATCCAGCTTGCTGAAAGTCTGATTCACTCCGTGAATTCGGTCCTTTGTGGCAGCTGGCAGAAGTGTCTTGGACAGCGCATATAGTAAGCGGTAAGTGTCCTGAATCGTCTGTTGGTTTTCGCTTTGTACGGCCATTTGCTGAGCCATGGACGATTCCAAAACTGCGAGATGTTCAGTCTGCGAACGTCGTACATCAGCGCGTATCTGTTGTCTGTTGCACGTCAATATGATCGATTCAAGGGATAACTGTCGCACTCACGATATATGGATTGACTCAGCCTGAGTCTGAACAACGGTTTGGAGGATCCCGCTCGTAGTCTGCTGTCCGTGCCAGTAGTTGTGAGATACGTCATGGCTATTTATTTCATTATATCAGCCATTTTTATCACTTAGATGGTTGAAGCATTCGAATGACTCACGAGAGGCGTAGATGAACAGCGCCCTGCAAGGCGCTAAGCGAAGCATGGAATTTGTGGAATTTCTCCGCAAGTGTCTTCGCATCCGACTCCGCATATACTAGCCACTTCACCATGTGTACTTTCTTGTTACCGTCTTTGGTCTTGGTGGCCTTCTCTAAGAACTTTTCCGCTTCCTCCGTCAACTCCCTTGCTCGTTCCAGAATCCTCATGTAAGGCGCCGTACTCCAGTCGAAGAGTCCAGCATCCTCCCGTCCCTCCAACTCATCTTTCAATGCCTCGAACAAGTGTTCAACTAGTAAGATTTGTGTCCCTAGCTCTCGTATAGCTTCCGGGGCATCTTTGATGCTTTGAATGATGCCATAGATGTTCTTTCCGATCGTGTATATATCTTGAAGGGTCCCAAAGTCTATCATATTGTAAGCTGAAGCGTGTGGGAAGAATAAAGATGTAGGTAAAAGGAGCGTTGGAGCGCTGGCAATGCGTACATCATATAGTGAGTCGGGGTGGCGTGGGGCTGCGTATATTCCCACGAACGGGGAACCTGTCGAGTGGCCGTGTATGTCGGGATTGCCTGTGCTGTGACGCATGCAGTTACTTCTGCTGATACGGTATCCCGCAAGGACTCAAGGTTGTGATCGAACCCGCTACCATGACTCGCCCACCGCACCCAAACAGATGGCGAATCACAGCATGTAAGGGTACTATACATTGAGTATCAGCGCACGGAACGATAACCCTATACAATCTGTAAGCCTGCGCACCGGGTCAGATCGACCATCATAGTAGGGAATGGAGACGCAGCCGCTATAGCCTCGCGATATTGGCACGTAACTGGTCTAAGAAAGACTGACAAACATGGAAGACGCGGTGTGCTTATTAACAGAGTTATACTTGCATTCTACAGCAGCTAGCGTTAGATTATATATGTTTTACAAAGACAGCTACTCACAGCCTCATCGGGATCTAAACAGGCTGTGCTTGATGTCCATCATTTGAACATACCAACATATAATCTTTTGAGCGGAATAAGCCTAGATGAAAACCTTCAATACGTCCAACGTCATCGCTATGAGGCAAAGAACACACCCAGAGAGACTCGCATAGTCGCTGGGTCCGCTGTACTCCTAAGATGATCGGGACGCATTTAGCACAGAAAATGCTGTTTCTACCATCGTTTCGTGCACATTGTGACTAAAGCGTGGTTGTGAGGGCAAGCTCGAAGGGGTTTCGGAAGCAAGAGCGTAGGATGAACTCTACACGGGTCTAGGCAAGAGTTTGTTCATTCCATTATTCGTGTCGCGTAACTGATGTAATGGTCGAGCTTAGTGAGGATAGTGGCCGGGGTGCGGTGTCATAGACGGTAGGTTGAGCGTGGTGGCGATAGTGGTCAAAGCCATCGCAAATCAATCAGGAAATGGTCGGCCCTCCGATCCTAACAGGTACAAACAAAAGTCATTGGCGCCCGGAACCAACATGCATATGGCGCTTAATTTTAATGCCCAGGTTGGGATGAATCGGGCGGTCTGTTGCTTTTCCCACTCGATATTATTTTGCTTACTCGCTAGCTTGAATATTACCAGCAATTATTATGAAGTCGCTGAATCAACGCTTTACGCGAAATCGCCAACCAGCGATATCCGTCAGAGATAACCTCCGTACAACGATACCATCTCATCCAAGTCGACCTAAAGAAGATTGTCATACTGCAAGTAAAATAAGTTAATAGAGAGTATTCGCAGCGCGTATTTTTGCATGCTGTGCTGTAAATTTGGGCTCCACCGTCGTATTTTTGGGCGGAGCGTAAGCGGCGCCGCAAGCGCTCTCGCGGTGCGGGCAAGCGCAACTCGCGTTATCATCGTCGGTCAATGAAGCAGTACCATGGTCCCTCACAGATCGATACTTTCCAGAATGTCATGCATCTACCATTCTCGCATGCATGCCATTTTAACATGGAAATTTCGCTGTCTCTGGAGTTGTACAGTGTTCAACATATCGAGCGCTAAGCGGGTGAGTACCCACTGATTTGCCACAGCGGACCCACTGAGATCCAAGTGCGCCACCGTACTATATTTTTCGCGCCATCGGGCATATCGGGGTCGTCATAAATACGCGTTGCGAATACTCTCTAATAAAAACCACAAAATATTCTAAATATGTGAGACCCCATATCTCTTCATCGACTGTCAGCTTTTCACCAGACACTTCGCCGCCGCGAGAGTGCCCCGTAGGCTAGAGATGAGTTTTCGATACGTGCTACCAGGTCCCTGTTGAGTTTCCTATCTCGGATGATAAGCGAAAGGTTATCGATTTCTTATTCTTTCTATCTATACACGAGGTAACCCGAAAATCAGCTACCGCAATCGCGGTTCTCTTGTGCGGCTAATCTACAATTCCAAAGATATCGTTCCCTGTCCTCCATGTCACTAGATTGAAGTACCAGAATATATAGAGACTTACTACATAAATAGCGCATCAAAATCACATGATGATACGATCCTGATCCACAGATTTCTCTATACTGGTTACAATGTCGTCCGAGCGCAGAATTTATTCTTCATCGAAGGCTTCTCCGTCGAGATAGACAATGAGCACGCCAGTGTTCTTAGGGTCAACTTCCGTAACAAGCCTATGCCTATTGTGACGTTCATTTGAGGAGTGTATCACATAGCTACACGCTACTCACTTCTGCATGAGAGCCTCGACGGCAGGTTTGATCTTGGCACCGTCGCGCGAGTGCAGACCCTTACCTAAAGTTCAGGAGTCAATCTCGCAACATTGTACAGCAAATTATATACGTGGGAATCGGCTTACCGACTATGAAGTGTATTTCAGAATCGCCACGCTGATATGCCTCTTCAATAGAGAGCTCAACGAATACGACGGCCTCCCTGACATGCAGACCGTGTAGGTCCACCTCGCCTGGCTTGCAGTGCTGTCCATCAATATAGCATGAGTAATCAAGCATTGTAGACTTATGATTAGAGCGAAACCTTGTTATTCTCTGGAAATAGTATGAGACATGGACGCACAAGGTGAGAGGCAGGATAGGGGCTCTCACCAGCAAATATCCACTCGCTAGCCTCCTTGTTCAATCGATCCTTCTCAGCCCGATGGCGTTGACCCTTGTTCGACAACTCCTTGGCGAGATCAACACAATCATTCCAATACGCTAACCGGCTTCCTCTGAAGCTCTTCATCATCGCCTGATTCTCATGTTTCGCGCGCTGGCGTAATGAACAGTAGTGTTCGTTCTGCTGATTGATCTCATTCTTAGTTTAGAAATCAGATCGTGTATATTAGCCAAGAGGAAAGAACGGAAACACGAGTTTGTTGAAAACGCACTGGACGCGGATGCTGTCTCGTAGAAGTGGAGATGCCAATAGAATATAAGCATAGCGCATTTTCGTCATCTTCATCTTCATCTTCATCTTCATCTTCATCTTCATCTTCATCATCAGATTCGTCGGACTCATAATTGGATGGATATTGTTCTTGAAACCTTTTCCAATCAGCGAGCTGTTCCTCAGAAGGCACGGGTCGCGGCTCTTGAGTCGTAGACAAGCTAAGTTCTAGTAAAGAGGCTAGCTCGTCGAGAAGAGCGTCGTGGGGCCCCGACATGGTAGGGTCGAGATCCTGAATGAGAGGGATATAGATGTTGTATAGGGCTGTGAATGTTCGTGCGGTTGAGCCCATTACTGTAACATGGACCTGAGTCTCTGGACCCCGAAAGGGGACACTTTCAAGCGTCAAGCGTACATCAGCAAAAATATTGACTTCTTACAAGCGCTTGTAGTGTTGCGGTTCGAATCTACGTGCGCTTCAGACTGTGATAAGCTTGCAATCCGCTCCTAACCAGCTGGTAATGGTTCGCTTAGCCTGGCTGTCTTGCATTCGTCTTACATCCATCTTGCGTCCTCTTGGATTGTCTTGCAGGCTCTAGAAATACTTGCGGGATGCTATAATGGCTTGAATGGTTCGTAAATCTTGGTTAGCACATAAGACAGGCAGCTGATCTCTAGGAATAATGGCGCGATTTGATACAAAACGATACGTGGATAGCTCACAAACCCTTCGAGAATGCATAGTGAAGGCTGCGAAAGGACTTCGAGAGGGCTATTCAGAGTCACTGCAAGTTTGCTGCGGGCACATCTTCCGGCTCATTCTTACCAACGCGCTTGGAGACCCGCTCCATAGCGCGTCTCTGCCCCTCACAAATAACGAGCTCTTCGATTCCGCCTGCGTCACTACTCTTGACCCCAATCCGCCACCATCCACATGAGCTACCATTACCTCGCCCTTGTTTGGGGAATCGTAGGTGCGCCGTAGTCAGTATGTACGCGAACGCTGTTGATTTGATGTTTTGAACCATTTTGTCGTTTGCCGCTGCAGGCTGACTTGGTTCAGAGTCGCTTGCGTCGTGCACACACGTCCATGGTCCTGCCCACGACGCTTGCGATATCCTCGACAACTACAGTAGTACATGTACAGTGAATCCGTCTTGGGTTAGTGATTATCTTCCTTCAATCGGTGCGTACGTCCCTTTCACCTCAGATAAATCCTTACCCTTATAGATATGTGCCGCAGCGTTACAGTGGCCTGCTCTCATTCTTGTCGTGAGTCTCGCATCTCGCTGTCGTATGCACGATAGTCGCGCTGATTAAGTTCAGCTCGCCTCCTGCCTTACAAGACGTCCATCATGCCTCGTTCAGGGGCTCTTCCCTTACTCGCTCCCCGCCCATAATTTCGCGTGCCGACAGATCGTCACGGGCTGGCAGGCTCCCGCCCTTAAGGTGCGCCCCGCCTGCGGGCCCTTGATTTCGGCAGATGGTCACCTTTTTTGATTTGAAGGCGAACAGCGTGCTGCGGCGTCTGACGACTGGCGGACGGAAGTCACGAACCTGCGCATCTAGGAACGTAACGAACAGGTCTCGAACGAGAGACAAGATTATGCGCCCAGTGCGAATCGAAATCGAGCTCGTGTGAGCCTGGTTTGCTTCTCATGCCCTCGCTGCGTCTAATCAGTGTCCGGTATTCACCCAGCTGTCTTACTTATATCTTTCGTCGTATATGGGCAA
>SWBT01000501.1:0-191131 GCA_005298045.1 Pleurotus ostreatoroseus | reverse complement strand
GGGAAATTAGATCAAAATGCGACCGAAATGAATCACTTCCCGCCCCTTTTATAGTCAAGTAAAGGTCAAATTTTGACAAACAGGTTCCCACAGAGGAAATTCGAGGTAAAGCGGACCAAAATGAAAACTTTCCGTCCAGGGGAAAGCGATGCGAAAGCCCGCGAACATTGAACACGCCTCTCGGATTTCTGTGGGCTAGCCCTTCTCACGGAAATTCTCGTATGTCTGTGGTGTTTGTGAATTGTGGTTTTGATGAACACAAGTGTTCACCATGCTTCGATAGCTCAGCCGGAAGAGCGCAGGTCTCATATTTTCCTATGACCGATTCAATCGGGCAATCCTGAGGTCGTGAGTTCGATCCTCACTCGGAGCATGTTTTTTCTGGTGATTTCCTATCGTTCCATTCAAGCTCGTATACAGTATACTTTCGCCGTCGCGTCGTAAGGAACAGATGGTTTGTTTACGCATGTTGACGCGTCGAGGGTTCGGCATCTGCCGTACAAGCGCGGGTAGCGAGAACACAGCCTGCTGAAGTTGACGATCTTCTTAGTTCAACTATCTTCTCTGTAAAGTCCGTCTCTGGACTGTTCTAAGGCTTCATGTAATTAAGGGTCGAAGGCTGGTTCACACTGCGCCGTAGCATCCGTGATTGTTCCGAGCGAAGTACGTTATCTTACGTTCCTGCATTGACTATGCCCCACGTCCCTAGGTTTCAATTGCCTCATTGCCAGCACGCTATCTTCCAAAGGTACATAGGCATCACCACAGGTGATTTTGGATTCAATTGGACTGTGCACTTGTAGCCTGGATCATCACCACGAGCCCAATTATCCACTTGGGGTTATATTGCTATTATCGATCATAACACTGTGCGGTATGTGCGGGACGTACGCCTCATGCTAGATGCTGAATATGCTTAAATAATTGCCTAGCAGTGTTGACGGCAGTAATCGAATCGCTCCCTAGGGGAATTACTACAGATGGTCACAGAGTCGCGAGAACAGACGAGGCGCATCCTTAGTGAATAGCCGCAGCTCGTCGGCACGAAATACCTGGGAGCATCGCGTCAGTGTTTCTTGGGTATTACCGCTGCCACGCCAGAAACTCCTTCGGCTCAGCACCACGGCGGGCCTTCGTGACATGGCTTCCATTCGAGTCCTGGATAGCTTCTACTCTGTCCTGCGCCCAGCCAAGACCGTCCTTCGGATACAGAGCATTCTGAATCCGATGCGTTGTCGCTTTATCGAAGAGGGATCACCCTGGGTACATCATACGCACAGCGAGAGTGTTCTCGCGTGCGCCCGACACGGTCTAAAGAATTGCGACGCGTTATGCTAGCCACGCGCCAAGCGCGAGGCTATGTGCACCGCGTACATGGCGACGTGGAGCTCAAAGAAGAGCAATACCTGCGACGACGATGTGCACATGCCGACCGCGTCTTGCTCGCCACGACGAGGGCCGGAGAGGCTCTACCTCCAGCCGCGGATCGGCCCGAAAGAGAATACAAGACAGGAAGCGAAGGTGAATGAACAGAGAGAATGAAGAACCAGGGGCTTATGGAGTCAGTGCCTAGTAGACGTGTGCCTCTATGAGGGGCAGACCGTCAAGGAAGCAGGACGGTCGAAGATGATGTTTACTCAGCTCCAAGCGACTCCCCAGTTAGGCAGCCTTTCACCGATGGAGCCAAAATACATGCTGGTGGCGTACAGTCAGAGTCCCAGCGTAACTTCGTGTGGCGGATCTTCTCGATCTCGGCGACGCGACGCAGCACGCTGCCATATGTCTGCGATCCTTGGATATCTGGATCGTCCTCCGGACCGTCTAGCAATCCGGGCCTCGCGGTTTGCATTCTCTCGTCGCGTCCGGGAAATACGTCCTCAGCAGTCCTGTGCCAGTACATGATACTGTGTTGCCACCGCTACAGGACACGCTCGCGAGGCCGCGTCGAAATATACTAGTCGCTTCTCACCTCGACATTCAGCCACGCTTGCGGGGGATTAAGGTGTGTGTCCGCCAACCGGGAAGATGTCTCGTGTCATGCGCCGACTTATACTCGAATTTCGCCAGATTTCGCCGTGCGCTTTTTCTCGTGAGCATTCACCCACGTAGATTTATCAACTGCGGTCCTCATAATTTCGAATTACACCCAGTCGTCACCTGTATCACTGGGTGTAGCCGTTTGCCTTTTGTCTTCGACGTTCGTGCATTTCGAGCTCACAATTGGAGCCTCTATCGTCGTAGAAACCATTACCTCCTTTTCGTTTGTTTCAGGTGCACGAGCCATTGCCTCGGGCCGATTGAACTAGGTTACCTCGAAGGCGTATTACAGATAGTTATGTGCCTAAACAACTCGGAATAAATCAATTGCCCGAAGCATGGAAAATGGGGCAATCACTTGAACGTAGCGACATAAGATGAAAGAAGTGTCGGTCGCTGTCGAGTATCGCACACAAGATATAGTACGCGTTTCCAATGCTACATTGTTATACTGGCACTACTACAAAATCCACGAGAATGATACAAAGGTCGGCTTGTTACGTTCACCACTGCTGGGTAGCATCGTATGCACCCACGTTCCTCTCGTGCGCTATTATACGGGTTACGATCAGACATCATCAAAGACATCGGGACGGATCGAACATACCGTGGTGCTTAGCCTTCTGCCTGTCGATGAAGTCAAGGCCCTTGGTCTCAACCTCGCGGTCGATGAAGGCACCAGCAAATCCAGCACTGAAGACGCGGTCAGAACGCGTTAGATCGTCTCAGATCACGCGCAATGTACTCACAGGAGCTCCTTGGCCTTCTCGTGGCTAGGGGGCTGGCCGTTGCGAGCGCAGTGCTGCTCGTAAGCCTTGGCGGCTTCGTAGGACGCAGCAGCAGCAATGAGCTCGTGAGAGAGAGCCGCCTTGTGCTCATGGCTCTGTGCGTTGGTGACCTAAAAGCGCGTGAACACAATGAGCACACATTATGCGGAAGAGCTGGGGATTGTACGTACCTGCTCGTAGGCACGGTACTCATCGGAGTCGTTAGAGAACCAACCCATGGTGTATGTAGTGAGTGAGGTGTGTTAGTGGAGGAACAAATCTGAGTCCAAGAACTGGGGGATCGATAGCACCGCAGAGACCCATTTTATACTCACGCCGGGGGCGTATACCGAGCGCTCGCGCATAAACCTAATTTCTAGGAACGGCGACGCCGACGATTGTAATCCCTGCGCAACCTCGGACATAGCCGTGATGGCGGTACTCTCCAACAACGGCCCGAAGCGTTACACAGCGCGCGCTGCGCAAAGGACGATGAAAAGCATATGCACTTGCTCTGCTTTGCGATGCCATGGACAGCCCTTATGCAAATTGGCATGTAAGCTGAGATCGCGCAATGCGAGAATACGAGCGAGTTCACGTACCTTGACCGGGACATCGTGAGACCTTGTTAACGAGCGCATGCCGATTCAGTCTTCAAGTCTCCAAACCGCCGTTGTCAGACACAATAGGGGCTGAGATGGCCGAGATAAACCGAGACTAAAACGATAACAATTCGCGATCGAAGCTGCCGGCACGAGCTAGTACCGGATGTGGTGCTCGTCGAGAAATGCGTTGACCACAACTACTTACTGACTTACTGAAACAGCCCGGAATCAGTAACATCAGGATGGGAGGAGATACAATCACGAACCAAGGTCATGCGTCGATGCGCTCGCTATGAGACCGCTGAAACTAACAACAGTTGAACTGCCAAATAAGACTCGATGACTATCTCATTCACAGACATTGCCCTGTCGATGGTCAATCACATAGATATTGGACGTGAGACCTACGAGCAGTACGGAACAGCGGAAGTATGCAGCAC
Organism: Pleurotus ostreatoroseus; assembly: GCA_005298045.1. Lineage (NCBI taxonomy): Eukaryota > Fungi > Basidiomycota > Agaricomycetes > Agaricales > Pleurotaceae > Pleurotus > Pleurotus ostreatoroseus. Next base: position 187,282 of record SWBT01000501.1, on the reverse strand, counting down.
GTATGAGAGCATAACCTTGACCCGATATTTCTACAGGCATTCCCAGTGGCAAACCCTGACAAGGTGACACGTAAACACAAAAGTTCCACATAAGGACTCTTCCTACAGCATGCCACAAGTTGCACAGTCCGTACCGGAGATGAGGGCGCGACATCACGTCCAAATGAGAGAAGAACATAGGATGCCATTGCCTTGACCTTTCCGAGTCCCTAGAGTAAGGCAGAGCGAAAAAAAGGTTGAGAAGCAACCTCTGAAACCGATTCAGGAGATCTGGAGGATCGACACGGACGAATTGTGATGATGTCAAGCGTATGCCTTATTTAGATGTGATTGGTGAAGAATCTACCACGTGGACGGCTTTTTGCACGGAAACGTTGCGGGGAGGAGTGATAGACGCCCCAAGTGCTCGTGACGCTTAGATCGATCTAGACGAAATCTGGCAGAACGTTGAATTTGCCCCAACATTTCCGAGCTGGGTCTGACGTTACGCCTCGAAACAAGATGCTTGCCCCACATTTCAGAGACGCCTACCACATCTTTGCCTCTCCCTCTCTCTTTACCTCTCTCAAACCGTTATACTGTTGTCCACGACCATGAACGGATCTTCAACACCGCCAGACTCATCCACAAAACATCCAACCCATGTGAGGGACTTGGACAGAGACTATGCAGATGAACGGTATGTGCTGTGCATGCTTCACGGGCGCCGGAACATCTCCATCGAAACTTAACCGTTCTATAGGCACATCAGAGCATTTGCAGAAGCCTTAAATACAGACGAATTTGTCGAGATATCCGAGACACCCACTCCCGGATCGCCGCACGTAGGCGCATTTGCGACCCCTGGCCGACGGGTACGTAAGGTGTCTGCATTGTCAGACTTTGCGCCGGTGAACCAAAGAGTCACAAGGTGTGTGTGTGCTCCTGTGATCCCTCAGTGTATATTGATAGTATTCTGGGCTAGGCGAAAGCGGCCGAGTACTCGATATCATGGCGTGAAGAGGCAGGAATGGTTATTCATATTACTGCGTTGGCCCATCCTCGTGCGTTCCCTTCACGTGTCAAATGCACCAGTACCCTCATACGATTTTATGTCAGACTATAATATTCCTTTTTATCTCGCTGGAGTTCAGTTTATACATCCTCATTCGCCAACTAGTCAACACCAAAGAATGGCTCATAGCCTGTGCGTTACTACGTCTAATCCAAGCCTGAGCGCTAGTGATTTAACATTTCCTTAGGGAGAGGACGCAAAGGTCTTCTCAGGAAACGCCTTCGTAGTGCGCGGACTTACCAGGTGAGCATGCTACTTCACTCCCCACGCGGCTCGTCTAATAAGTACAGCAGGAATGGAAAGATGCAGCACAAACCTTGGATGAATACCTCAAATTCGACGCGTGGAAGACCATCGACGAGGATCCATTCTATGACTGGAAACTCGTCAGAAAGGTAGCACTGCTCGTGCTACCCTCTAAACAGTCCTATTGATATGTCGCACAGGTTTTACGCACTCTACGCTCCATGAGAGCAAAGAACGACGTATATGGGGTGCTTGGTGTTCTCGAAACATGTATTCGTACTAATTTCGCCGGCACGGAGTCTCCGAGGTAGGTTCATGTCCCGCTTGTTCTCTCACTCTATACTAATGACATGTCCAGATTGTATAGCGAGGTACCAACTCCGCACCAGAAAGAAACGCTCACAGCTGACGCACTTTGAACACTAGACTTTCTATGGCACAAAGGATCTCATTGAAGGTATGTTGCAGGTTATAGCTCAGTGATTTGGAAAGAAGCTTAACCGGCACGCTCTAGCTTACGTTGCTGAGCAAGAGATAGCTCTAGAGTTTATTCGCGACTCTCCTGATCTTTCGAATGAGGAGAAGAAACGGTTCTTCAAGAACATCAATACCAACCTCGGAGCTTCGGCGCTGTGCCTCTCCGGCGGTGCAACCTTTGGATATTGTCAGTTTCACGCCGCATATATACGTTACATTGGTCCTGATGGGCCCTGATGATTTATTTACTGCAGATCATTTCGGTGTTGTGAAGGCCTTCCTTGACGCAGACTTACTGCCTCGTGTCATTTCGGGCACTTCAGCTGGCGGCCTTGTCGCAGCGCTGGTATGCACCCGAACAGACGAAGAATTGAAAGAACTTCTTGTTCCTGAATTAGCGAATCGCATCACTGCTTGCGAAGAAACCTTCAACATTTGGTTCAAACGTTTTTGGGATACAGGTGCTCGATTTGACAGTGTGGCATGGGCTCGCAAGGTAGTTGATCCCCGAAACTCTTCATAGTGCTGATTCCTGACGAATCTTTGTAGGCGACTTTCTTTACCAGGGGATCTATGACGTTTAAAGAGGCCTACCTGAGAACAGGAAGGATATTGAACGTATCTGTCATTCCTGCAGACCGTCACTCGTGCGTGTCAGAATTGGCCAGTCTAAGATCACCATTTGACTAGTTCTATAGGCCTACTAAGCTATTGAACTATCTTACCGCTCCCGACACCGTTATTTGGAGTGCGCTGTTGGCCTCCGCTGCGGTACCTGGCATCTTAAACCCCGTAGTATTGATGCAAAAGCTCAAGGACGGGAGCGTCATACCATGGAATTGGGGCAGCAAGTTCAAGGACGGTTCTCTAAGGGTTGATATCCCCGTTCAATCGCTCAACCTCTATTTCAATGGTTCGTTTCCACCGAGAACATAACACATACCGATACTGATGGGTATTACAGTAACGCATCCGATCGTGTCTCAGGTCAACCCTCATGTACACCTATTCTTCTTTGCGCCTCGAGGTTCTGCGGGCAAACCTGTTGCTACGCGAAAAAGCAAAGGTAAGTACTTCAAATGTCTGATTGACATGTACTGATACGTGACGAAGGGTGGAGAGGCAATTTCTTGCTCTCCGCGGCTGAGCAATGGCTCAAGCTCGAGCTTACGAAGAACTTCAAGGTAATATGCCCTGATCATGTTTATTGCGCTTGCTCGTAACTTACTTCGACCGTAGGTTATACGTGATCTCGATTTACTGCCGCCGATACTGGGACAAGACTGGTCTAGTGTCTTCCTTCAACGTTTTGATGGCACAGTCACGTAAGCGTTCAAGGTGGCATGAGGGAACCTGCTAGCTGATTTCTTCCTGCCCCTCTAGTATTTGGCCTCGTACTAGGTTCATGGTGAGGAACAAGATGCATTGACTTACCGTCGATTCTGAGTAACCTCCAACAGGATTGGATCCGCATTCTCTCCGACCCTGACGTACCTGAGCTCGATCGTATGATGCGCGTAGGGCAGCTAGTGACCTGGCCCAAGGTAAGACTCCAAATTTGCGCCGTACATCGCAGCTTCTAATCGGATTTTCTCAGCTTCATATGATCGAGAATAGGTATCGTCTGGAGAAGCAGATCTACCAGGGTCGCCAAGCTGTGCGCAGAGCTATGCGTTCTAAATCACAAGCTCGTGCGGAAGCCGAAGCTGTAGCAGCACCTCAGGGCAGGATTCCGACGCCAATCACGCTCGTCGCACCGGCGCTGGCTCTCAATCTCAGCGGCAGCGGTAGTGGAGAGACTCCGGTCCCCGTGGACTCTGATGCTGAGCAGACCTACGCGCAAAGCGCATCAAGACCCCAGCACCAACACAAGCGGCAATACAGCAAGTCTTCCAGATCATCGCTTGCTCAAACCTCAGGCTCGTCCCTCCGTAGCCCGCGCAGACGCTGGTCCAGCATGAACCTCCGCCAAGAAGTCGATAGCGACGACGACATCCCTGCGATCGACTTCGGACGCGCTAGTCCCGATCCTCCGCCTGACCGCGAAGGCGAGGGGTCCGAGCCGCCGCCGGTGCAGACTCCCCTCATTCATTCTCCACGCGTGCCTGCTAGCCCGTCTGCGCTTTTCCAGCGTCTGCGCACAGCATCGCTCTCGCCGTTCGCGACCATCCGGCGCAGCGGGTTCTTCGGGAAGGACGCCGCGCTGGCGGTGCCGCAGGACCAGCAGAGCGTGCGGCTGGTCAGCAGCGAGAGCTCCAGCACAGACGATGATCTGTCCATCGCGTCAAAGCATGTGTGGCATGCGCTCGGCGACAGTCAGTCGGATGGGAGTACCGTCAGCCAGAATACGGATATCCCTTCGCAAGACATCTGATTGGGTGGCTCAGGGTAGATGGGGGAGGAGGGGATGCCCATTGTTTAACAGTGCATTCATTGATGCTGTATCATGATTTATGACCTATTACGCATCGCATAAGCACGTCTAGTGTAGATGCTGCTTACGCGAAGATATCACCAACGGATGTACTCTAATCACCTTTTGTATGTACACTATGCGCTGTACAGTAATTCGATACCGTGCCATCACTCTCGCTCAACGTTTTGTTCGTTGCTTTACGTCGCTTTGTTGTTCAGCCCGCCTGATCCGTTGAAGAGGTAGTAAATTAAACACTACATATCATACTTCTAGGTGTACATAGTACAAAACTGTAGTCGTGAATCTCGTAAGGGAGAGGTATCATGCGAATCGTAGAAGTAAAGGCGAATAAGTTATACTGTTGTCCGAGAGTATACACTACGCTAATTGTGGTGGGTATCCTAGAAGGCCCTAGCTACGGTCTCGTAGAACTGTTGACCTTGTAATGAGGCCATTTCAAGTTCCAGGGCAGAAGGTTGGCGAGAGCCGTCTGCGCCAGCGAAAGTGCCTGAGCCCCATGGAGAGCCTAGACGAATGATTAGCGTCTTGCTCCAGTCGCCGCTCGCGAGATTGACTCACCACCATGGGGTTCAGCAACACTCGAACCTTGTGCGAATGTTCGGCTGTACCCAAGCGGCACGTAGAGGATGCCGTGGTGCACCAGCGTGGACATCGCGTTTAGCGCAGTCATCTCTTGCCCACCACCGGAAGTACCGGTGGAGAAGAACATCGAAGCATATTTGCCAGCGAGCGCGCCCTGTTGCCAGAGCTGGCCTGTCGAGTCCCAGAACGCCTAAACACGCCGATATTAGACCTTCATATGTCACAGAGGGGTATGATGAAAGGATCACGTACCTTCCACTGAGTGGGGAAGTTTCCGAAACGCGTCGGGATACCCATGATGAATGCGTCAAAGTTGGCAAGTTCTGCGGGCTCGAGAATGGGATAGTCCGGCTTCGGGGGCGCGTACATCTTGGTGAGGACTTCATCAGGCAGCGTCTCTGCGATCCTGATCAGACGAGACTTGATGAGAAACGCGTCTACAGAGTGCTAAAGCGCGAGAAAGTGCGTACTGGTAGATGGTGGCTTTGCCGCCAGATTTTTCGATGCCCTTCTTGATAGCCTCCGCCACTGAAAACATCGTAAGCTATAGTTCTATACGGGTTGAACGGAGGACTCACTGCCAGCGATATGACCGTACATCGAATAGATCACAATGGCAATCTGCGGGCGGCGAGCACGCTTCTCTTCTGCGGTAGTCTTGGCAGGCGAACGAGAGCTGTAAGCCTTCTCTGAAGTTGATGCCTTGTTCAACTTCGTCTGAGAGGTGGACGAGCTGTTGTCCTGATCATCGGTGAAGTTCTTCCAAAGGCGCTTGCAAGGAAAGCAGAAGACCATTTTGCCGGGTATTAATCCAAGGGACTAAGGAGGGAGAGGTAGACTGCGAGTCGAGGGAAGGTGAGTGATGTCCGGAGCGGGTAACTCAAGGAAAGGGCACATTTTATAGGAGGAAGACCGAGGTAGAAATCTACGAGAGCTACAACGGACGAAGATGCTGAGTGAGGCATCGACGATTTCGTGGAACGGATTTGGTGAACTTGATTTGAAGTTAGTAGGCTAATCATCTGTCGTGGGAACTACCTGCTAGGATGCGTCGAGCGTCTATGTGCGCGGCAGGAAGAATTTACTCCTTATGGCAAGTTCGTCGCCTAAAAGGGTGGTTTTGCTGACGAGGACCGTATGACGATCTCTGACACACCAGAAAATATTACCTAATAATCCTCGTTACTCAGTACACGTTAACGCAAGCAATCTAACAAACACTCACCGTCATGACGCATACAGGGTACCAGTGCTTTAGACTTCAAGATTGTCGCGAACATGATAAACATTCCGTAGCGTCCGTGAAATAGTAACATGGTATATCGAAACAACAGTACTCAGCTCATTGGTTCTTCTTCTCCACCGCACTGAAGCCCTTTGGAGGATCTAGCCTCACAGAAGACTGGATGCTCGCCAAGGCCGAGACGGACATGTACAACACAGGGAACAACACGAACAACACCACGAACAGACACACGATCAAACCCGGAGTGAGTAGCTGATAGCGTTTCAATATACCCGCATTAGAAGGAACCGCCTTCCGTGTGCTCGGAACTGTTGGCGTCTCTGGGAAGACGTAGTCGTCCAGGTCAAAGTCAGCGTCATCGTCTTCTTCATAGAACTGCCGACGACCGTGCGAGGGGGTCCAACCTGCATACACGACGAGGTGCTTCGGGAACGCGGATGCGATGCTGGCCAAGTCTTCCGACAGCCGTGATTCTGTGCAAGAAGTCAGGTTTCATAGCGAAGAAAGTAACAACTAATACGTACCGTGCTCAGACATCATATGTTTCCTATCTCTTGCCAAACCTTCCACGGGTGGCATACCCATGCATACAACGTGTTTATTGTCTCCACTCGTACCATCCAAATGCGGAACGATTTCTCCTGGAGACACACTCAAAATGCGGGATCCGCAGCGTCGCGAGATAGCGCTGGCTAGGTCGTCAAAAGGATTCTCGGTGCTGCGACGCATGTATGGTAACTCGAGCGATGCTGGTGCGGCATTTATGGTGCGCAATAACGACGACGACGCTGGGAGGGAGCGAAGGTCCGAGGCATGCAACTGATGGTGTCCGTTAGTCCAAGGAGATAGGCAATATACTGGTGACGCGTACCCCCATGTGATCTACTAGTATCACTGCATCATGCTCGCATACCAGGTCATCCAAGAAGAGGCTCTCCAAGAATTTGGCCGTCTGAGAGGACTTGTAGGTTGTACTTAATGCGCTTGAACTATGTAAACGATACAGGAAGGACATGAGTTCATGCTTTCATCAAAGAAGTGAACAGCAGACCTATAAGACGACCATGCAACTATCGGATGGCTTTCTTGGTACGCCAGTACCGAAGGGAGTAATGCTGCTACGAGGACTGTCCCGATTAACATCGCGGAAGAGGTTGAGGGCAATATCGGTCGATAAGTCGCGTGATGGACAGTTGTCTGACTAGAGCTGTATTATGTAATTAAATAGGCACCTTAGCAGCAATTAATACTCTCAATAATTCCTCCACAGCGACCTCCATCACCTCAACATCCTCAGTCATTTCTCACAGGTCAAGTTATCAAACTATGTCGCATGGACAGGCAGCAATTCCCTCCCAGCCACGCGCAAAGGCTTTGCGCGCATGTCTACTCTGTTCACTTGTTCAGACCCCCGCTGACTTCCGTAAACACGGTTGTCCAAACTGCGAGGAGCTCATGCAGGTTAGTGTCACAACTTGTCAGTCATTCACGGCGTATGTATTGACCAGAAACCGTCTTTGTTTTACAATCTACTCTCAAACACTCAAGATGAAGGGTTTCCCTGATCGAATTCAATCCTGTACAACGACACACTTCGACGGTATCATTGCTGTGATAGACCCTGAGAACAGCTGGGTGGCCCGCTGGCAGCGAGTCTGTACGTCCAGCCTTCCTGCTGTATAATTATTCGTCGGATGCTGATGTTGTATTCGCAGCCAAATATGTGCGTGGGATGTACGCTGTCCGCGTAAAAGGACGGGTACCCGACGATGTCGAAACCGAGTTGGAGAGCCGAGGCATCAAGTATCGGCCAAGAGACCAAACAGAGATGGATTAGATGTGTTCTTGTCGCATGGTGATCCCAGACCGGATTTGTGACTCGTCTTGTATAATGCTACTCTCAACGTATTGTGTATCGTTAGATTCATTTGTTTGCTTCTCCGAATATACAGGTCAATGTACCGCACGGCCACATGGACGTTCTGCCGGCTCGTATATATCACAAGACTTCAGGATTCCAGAGAGTCTGAGCATTAAGATGCAGAGCGGAATACATGACGACAGCAGGTACTAATACATCATACACTACATATTGCTAGAGATGTGTGTGCGTGTCAAAGCCTGGATGACTATGGGGAAGTGGTGATGCAATGGAAGATGCAATGTGTGGTATCATGGTGCAAATTACCCTAAGAGAAAGGAATTCTTGTATATGTAAGATGGAAAGTAGATGGGGCGTAAAAAGTATGCTAGACTGATGAGAGGGTCTATGAAGTCGCGGAATAGAATATCAAGCAATAGCGTGCAAGCAGAAATGGCATTGACAACATCATGTTTCCACCACGATAGCATCTCCCTTATCCAACGCAAATTGCATAACTTCGAGAGCGGCCAAGTGGAAGGGGAGTGTAGGATTCGCATTCAGCTTCCAGCGTTCCCGCGTTAGGACGGAGAGATCGTGGTAATTGGTAGCCACCTCTTTAAGGACCTTCTCGTCTGTCATGGCGGTGGAATGTGGGGATTGAACACACAAAAGGACGTGCAAATGAAGCATCGAAATGGCGGAGTGGTCAGACCCTGCTGGTACCCGTAAGAGCGTCATCGTCGCCAGGGCCCGCATTCCAAGAACGTTTGTCGGTTTGTCGTCCTCGGGATCAAGGATGCATCCTGGAACAGAATTTAAATAATTGGGAGGAGGTGGAGAGAGTGTTGCGCAGGCTCCATGTTGTAGCAGATATGTCGCCGCTGATATATCACAAAAGCTCGTTCCCGGACCAGACTTGGGAACGCGGCTGGGAGATGACAGGGTCTTGGTAGACTGTACTGAGTCGAGGAACAGGAAATGCCATTGGGTGTCCGTTTCGGCGACAAGTAGCGTCACTCGAAGTGGCGGAAGCACACCACACGTCAGGGACTCGGGATCCAGATGTGAAGACCAAGCTGTAGACTTTATTGTCAGGCAATATCGTTAGATGGTTATAGAAATACATACCGTCCAATTCAGCAAGAGACATGAAGCCAAACCTAGAGACGACTATGTGCCACTCTATGTTCGCCTTCATGGCCATACCAAGGGCGAAATCCCAGACTGTCGACACGATGAATGATTCAGGAGAGTCAACCGAAATAGCGTGTGCACAAAGATCATGCGCGGTCCCTGTTTGATCAATGACAGCAGCGAACAGCCACTTTCCACACGGCGAAGTTGAGTATCCGACTTGGAGGAGCATGTGCCGGTCAAGTACGTCCAAGGTAGTTGGGTGAGCCTCCCGCAGAAACTTCACCTTTCGTTGCGTAGGTCGTGCAAGAGTATAGGCCGGCTCCTGAAAGAGGGCCCAAACTTTGCCGTCACTTTGAGGTGAAAGCTGTCGTGCCATGAACCTCTTAGATGGGATACGCAAACGGTCATACAGTGATGCGACCAGAAGCTCGAGTCCTGAATGGTGCATATACGGAATATCCAGAGCACCCAGAACGAAGGCCTCTGGCACCAATTGGAAGATCCTTGATACGTTGTGGACGCCCTTGGCGGCTTTCCTAATACCCTGGAGCACGCGGCGAAGGGTCTGCGAGTTGAGGTTCATGGCATGGGCTGGTAGGATGATGTAAAACACCGCTGGTGCTTCCTGCTCTGGGAGACTTGCAATGAACGACGCTAATGGCGCTATGAATACATGAGAATGTAGAGGAAGTAGATGAGCCCACCTAGTGTTTTCCGAATGGTTTCGAAATGCACAGGAACCAACCCATCCCGAACGCAGCTCGGTGCATGTCCAGCGAAATGCCGCCCAAATCCCTTGGCCTGTTTGTCATGAGCATCTTCCTGTTTTAAATCAGGAAACGCAGTCATACCTCGTAAGCAACGGAGACCTTATTAAGCCACGACGCAAGCTGCTGTTCCTTGTCTTCGCCATCATACAGCACAAAGGCATTGAGATCCTTCTTACCCGCTCGCGGAGTCAATCCGAGTTTATCCCAGAAGCGAAGTGCGCTTGGTAGCACTTGGATAATGGTATCGGATTTGCCAACGGCGAGCAAAGGTTCGTCCAGCTCCTGCATAGACGCTATGCTGCCAACCTTTTCGTCTGATTCAAATTGTGATCAGGATATCGTTATAGAAGTACGATAATGGTCTTACCTGAAAAACTGGTCCGCAAATCCATCGTCGTATCCAATGACCCAAGCGAGTATAAGAGCTGATGGACGTGTTGTACGTCAAGCTGCCACAGCCCAGACGCGGCCTTCTTCGCAGTATACGATATGAGCGCGCTAGCACGCCACGAAAGCTCCCAGACGGAGTTCTCCACAAGCTCTTTGACTAGTATTTGAACGGAATCTTCGAGACTTTTGGACTTCGCAGAAGAGTCGCCTAGTATGGCTGCGGGGGAGACTGGGGTGGGTACTGACATGGGACCTATAGGTCCACTAGTCACGACGCCAGGGGGACGTAACGGTGAGCATATGGGAAGCAGATAGGTGTGCGAGAAGTGTGTAGCAATCAGAGAGGGCCCTATGGGAAGGTAGGATGGCGGCGGTGTATGTGCGCGAGCGGCAACCTCTACATCCTGATCCTCTAGCTCGTCCTCTTCGTCCTCGTCTTCGGACGCAGACAAGGTATCATCGTTGTCTGCATCCGGGATTGCACCATACGACGAGCTCATCCACTCCTCTCGCTCGGACATCCACGCCGGTGACGCTTTGCGACCGGCGTCCTCCTTCTGACACCGTTTCCGCTTGAGCATGCGGATGATACCTACACGCGGGTCGGTCGCGGCTTCGTAGCTGGACTTCCAATCCACACCCGCTCGTCGAGGGAAAGGATGTCGTATCGGAATAGGATGCGTACGATCCTCCTCGTCCGGCGGTGTAGGCAGCGCAAACTTGCCCGTGCTGTACTTCCCGTCCGAGAGCTTGTGAGCTTCTGCGAAAGGTATCGGATCGAACATCGACATAGTTGAGCTTCCAGCTGAGTTGTTCCGACCGTGTCCTGGACGGGGCTGGTCTGCGAGCAGAACAGTGGGGGTAACGGGGAGTGAGTGCGAGGGTGGTGTCAGGGTAGGCGTCGAGGGCATCAAATCCGGGGGAGGCGGGATTGCCCCGGGCGTGTCCAGCGACCGAGGGGTGAAGCTTTCGGCTGCCCCATGGCTCATCCAAGGAAGCCCCTGTGCGACGCCGAGAGGTGGCCCCGGGCCCGTTGCATTCATATTGGTATCAATCGCACTGAGCGGTGCAGGGACCCCAGTAGTAATGACCGAAACACTCGCGGCGGGGCGTTCGTCAAAAATGTTGAAATCGTCATCGGTGAACGAGAATGTACCGTCTACACCGAACGTCCCTCCGTCGTCCCCGTCAATGCTCATTGGGTAGTCAAAGTTGTCCATATTGATGTCGAGATTCATGAATTCCCCAGAGCCCTGGGCCCAACCGTTGTCAAACGAGCCAAAATTCTCAAAAGAAATTCCAGCGTCAGCGATGGTTGGCGGAGGAACTGAGCGGCCAGTAGACTGGACTATATCTGCGCTCGGAGAGACTTCCATTGGCAGTGGCTCATGAGAGCTTGGGGAAACAATATCGGCAGCTGGGAGTAGTCCTGTATTATCCGGAGCCGTGGGCATATTATTCGTTACTGTGTTTGGGATGTGAGCGGCAGAAGGGGTTTCGCTGGCAATATTGGCAGGCGTAAGTGACACAGGCGCGTTGCGCAATGCGACCTGGGCGGGTGTGATTGGGATATTGAGAACAGGAACGGGCGTAGATTTCTGATGCCGTGGCGCATTAGGCTTCTCTTCAGGCTTTAAGGGGCTCGACAGGCTGCGCGACGAGTGTCCCTCGCGCTCTCGCCTGAGTCGTTCCCGCTCCTTCTCTCGTTCCTTAGCCACGGTATCTACATAGCCGCTGACGTCTCCGGCTATCTGGCGAATATCGCGGTTGACGAGTGTGAGAGTCTTGAAAGCACGAAGCGTATCAGAAGTAGGTGAATGCGAGCTGGGAAATGGACGTCGCCGTTTCGGTGTCAGCGTCGCGATATCCGGACGTGCTTCCGCAAGCTTTGGGGTACCTTGACGGGAATGGAGGGAAGGAGCGAGATGATTATCTGTGACTGGCGATGGGATAGAAGATGCCGATACAGATGGTGTCAAAGCGCGAAGAGAGGGTTTGGCATTAGCCACTGCCGGCACATGGGGGGCAACTGGAGGAGATGCCTGAAGCTGTGCGGGTAAGTCAGGAATATATGCCAATGGAGGGGGAATATGTGGGGCAGAAGGACTAAATGCAGCACAGAGGTTAGTCGGCCAAATGGCACGTACACCCTTGTCTTCACCCTGCTTGTTCTGTACCGCAAGCCAAACAATAACATAGGATAGGCCCGGCCGCGAGCCAGGATCGCTGGTCTTCGCGGAATCTGGCACTTTCCAATGACCGGCGCCAAGGCCTTGTAAAGCCGCATCAAACTGAGCTGTCAAGCCTCCCACCGGGCCCGTGTAAGTGTTGAGATAGTACGCAGTGACGCCATGCGGGAGAAGCACGATGGGCGTTCCTACCGGAAGGGGCAAAACGGTAGATAGAGGTAGGTAACACGTCGGACGCAGTATGGGGTGTATGAGTATACGGGACGACGTTAGCTGTAGTTGCAGCTGGCAGTGCACCAGAGTTCGTTGGATGGAACGATGGTCCCAGCCGGTGCCCCATTCGTTCGGCGAAGATGTGAAGAGCGGCTTCAAGAGGAAGCCGTCGTTGAGGCGCACGGCTGACCGTCCGCGATCTTGCTTCGCTGGGCCTGAACGGGTAACATCCTCTATTAAGCGATCCCGGAGTGCTTCAAGGAACTGGGTCAACAACCGACGTAGGGAGGTTCGCGGGAGCAAGCATGCAGATGACGGCTGTGAGGCACTAGCGTGTGCACCAGTGAAGGTACCGTCCGTAACTTTGATGCAAGCCGGGCATGGATCGACTTGACCAGCGCATGATGCAGAGCAAGGGTAAAGACCAGCGACTGCAAAAGACGAAGCCTCCACTCCTAGAAAAATATCGAGACATTAGCACATCTTTCAATTCAGAGATAATATCCCAGCTTCCGCTCCGGAATGAGGCGGACCTCGTCATAAGACACGACACACTTTAAATATATCTTTGTGAATTCCTTCAGGATTCCTCGTTCACCCAGAAGTGGGGAGCATTCGGTCAATAGTGGTAGTGAGACTCACTGTTTAATCCATCCAGTGTCAAGTTCTGCATCGCGGTTTCTCCAACTAAGGGAGCCTCTCCTGAACCCAGAGCGAAAACATAAAGCACGAGAGCATCCCGCGTGATACGGACGCTGGGAAAGAGCGCATCTGTGATTGGACGAGATTCGTTTTCTTGCCAGATACGACGACGTGCTTGCTCAATCCTTTCCAGCTGCTCTGCTGCCGCGGGTGCTGCAGGGTCTGTAGCGACATTGTAGACAGAGTAACTGATCCGAGGCTGAGGCGGAAGGTCGAGAGACGAGGCGAGAATAGGTGAGCTCAAGGATATCCTTTGCGGCTGTTGGGAGAGAAATGCGGTTCCGGTACTGTCCGTGGAGTAGTTGTTCTGTTTGCTTGCCATTTGTGCGGGGGACGCGGGTGTCTGGTAGTAGGATGAATGGAAGCCGGAGAGGGTGTGCCACACTAGGATGATAAGAAGGTATTAATGTCAAAGCATGCTCATCGAGGGCGACTATATGCGCATATATGCGACGAATAATGTGGGTCCCGATGGCAGTCGAGGTGAGAAAGTGGCAAGCGTGTGTTCCTTTCGAGCCGGGGAGGACGTCCGCCAGCGTCCTGCGGCGGCAGGGGCGGGAGCGGAGGGCGTCTAATGCCACGTGGGATGATGTTTATGCGTGGGCACGCGTGTCTCGTCTGTTGTTGTGGCAGTGAGCGTCCAAGTGCGTGCCCGTCGTCGGCCCTTTCCTCCTCCTTTCATCTTCTCTTTTCAAAATGCAGCCTGCTTCTCGTCCAGCCTCTACCTCTACCAGGCCCACAGGTTCTCCTCTTCCTGCACAACCTGCACAGGTCAATACCCAGACAAAAGTCTTTGATACTGCTCACGGCCGCCTCTTGTGCATAGCAGACATTCGCGGCAGGTTATCCGCCCTCAATGACCTTGCTCGCGAGGCTAATGCGTGCGCGATCATTCATACCGGTGACTTTGGCTTCTTTGGTGCGTCACAGCCTCATTTTACACCCTTTGACGCGGTTAGTTGACCAGCACGGCCTTGATTGTGCTTCGCATCGATTTAGAGGCATCCAGTCTCCAACGTATCAATGACCGGACTCTTCGTCACCTCACCATGTACTCCCCTCTCATACCCTCTGCGCAGCGCACGCACTTGTTAGCTGCCGAGAACCCCCATTCCGCCATCCGGCAGACTGTCACGATATCCCTTCTTTCCGAGTTCCCTCTGCTCCTTTCTGGGCAAATCAAGCTGCACGTACCCGTTTATACCGTATGTGGAGCTTGCGAAGACGTCTCTGTCCTCGAAAAATTCCGCACCGGTACATACTCTGTGGACAACTTGCACATCATTGACGAGGCCACCACCCGCGTTCTCGACGTCGGCGGCGTCAAGCTGCGTCTCTTGGGTCTTGGTGGTGCTCTTGTGCCCCATAAGATGTTTGATAACGGAGACGGGCAAGCGACCATTGCAGGTGGCCAGGGTACAATGTGGACGACAGCACTGCAAATTGGCGAGCTTGTGGATACGGCACAACGCGTATTCGATCAAACCGAAACTCGACTTCTTGTTACGCATGCCAGTCCCGGCCGCGAAGGCATCATTGCCCAACTCGCGCTCACTTTGAAAGCAGATCTCACTATCTCTGCTGGTCTTCATTTCCGCTACGCTTCGTCGTACAATGAATTCAGCGTACAGGGCGACTACGAGGGTTTCCGCAGGAAGTTGCTAGCCGGAAAAGAGGGTTTTGATAAAGTTTGGGACAGCGTGAAGACTCAGGTGGACGCTGTGATTGACGAGCACCAGCGGGTTCTGCTCGACAAAGCACTTTCAGTTGTCGAGCGCATACCTGCGCCCCCGAACGTGCCCGTCGCTAACGGCCATCTGCCTGGCGAAGAACCCGCATGGAAGAACTGCTGGAACTGGAACCTTTGTGACGCGGCTTACGGCGCTCTCGTCCTTGACATCCGCGACGGTCGTGTGAGCGCAGAGTTGAAGAGTCAGGGTTTCAACTACGCGTATCGTAAAACCGCCACGCCCTCGACGAACGCGCCGACGCCCCACTCCGCATCGTCACCTCTGCCTCCTGTGAACCCCAACTCGACTGCTACCCCCAACCGTTCGACACCGGGTGCTGGTGCTACACCTATTGCAGCCGAGAAACCACTCCCTGGCGCCGCGAAGTCGAAGCCGACGACTCCGCCTCCGACGCAGTCTGGCCGGGAGACGCCAAAGGATAAGGTCAACGGTGGAGTGGAAAAGTCTGCAGAGAAGGCGGAAAAGGATCGTCTGAAGCGAGAGCGCAAGAAGGAACGTAAGCAGCTGGAACGTGCTGAACGTGAGGCTTCTGCGCCAGGTAGCAAGGACAACGCGGATGGCAGTGGCCCAACAAGCCCGGTACCTCCTGAGAACGACCGTACCGTCATTTCGCCTCAGCCTCAGCTCAAGTCCGGGAAGAATACGCCCGACGTCGGGGAGGGCAAGAAAACAGGTGTTGCGCCAGAGGACGGGCTATTGTCTCCGGCGACCGAGAGCACAGGGGCACGTACACCTACCAGCAAACGGCCAACAAGAAACCCATGGACTATCTTCATGCGCCTACCCAATGCTGCCCAGGAGTCGGAGATTCGAGAGTTCTTCCTCGAGGCAAAGAGCAACGTAAGTCAACGAATGATTGAGTGTGAACGAGCGCTTAAAACCGTACAGATTATTCGCGTCAGCTTCCCGAACAACTATCAGGGTAGAGAGAAGAGGATGGCGTACGTTGAATTTGGAGACGAAGAGAGCATGAGAGCAGCGCTCGACAAGCATGCGGAAGTGAGCCATTCTTCCATGAATTCGCGAATGTGAAATCTGATGTCTATGGTAGAAACTCAACGATGCCGTCCCTGAGATTAAGCAGGCGACAGATAGGGAGACGCGGAACGCCGAGAACCAGGCCGCATACCGCGGTGCATTCGGCGCTCGGGGCGGAAGAGGTCGTGGTGGCTTTGCTGCGAGGGGCTTCGCTGCTGCAGGTCTAACGAGAGGCCCTCCTCGGCCGAACGGCGAAGCCGCCGCTCCCCCACCCCCTTCGGCGCCCTCAGCACCCGCGCCCGCGCCAGCTGCTGAGAACTGATGAACGATACCTACGCTTTCGATGCTCGACGATGCTTATGCTGTAACGACCTGTTGATCTTTGATGTCGGTCAACATCATGTTTTGTTCAGGCGGGCCTTATTTGCACCCCCGCCTGCCTTTGGCTGCCACGCCCAGATGTTTGACTACTCCTGTTGGTGTATTGGTATCGTATGTCCATTGATTTGGCCATGATAATGCTAGTACTACTAGACTCTGCTTCTCTTACATTATAATTCGTGAATGTTAGGTGTAATGGTACAACCATGCAGTACTCGGGTATGTAACTTACAACAGGTATGTAGCACGGGACAGATCTAAGGGCTTCGCGGCGTGTATATGACCTCCTAATGCAGCTCATGCAAGGCTTTGTCGTATTGGTGTGGAAGATGGGAGCTGAAGTGAAGTGAATGAGCATCACTAAGATGACAATGCAATCACCGTACCTCAGCATGTCCCTGGCGAAGACGATATGCTTAAATACTTGCTCAACGTCTTGCACCTCGAAGAGTCTCAGCTGATTAAGATTCTGGGTATCTTGAGCAGGCAAACGATGTTCAGGCTCCAAATCGCTATCCCGGAGTGCCCATAAAACACGACCTGGTGGGTATAAATGGGCCATGTGCATATTGGCTTCTAGCGTTTTGCGGATCGACAAGAACTGTTGGGAAATATTAGCATACACATGCAACTCAGATAAATATGCGTCTACCCATTCCGTGTCGTCGTTCTTGCCGAACCCCGTTTTCGCCTTCAGAGCTCTGGCTGTTACACCTCCGTATCCGTCTCCTCTGCGTTCTTTCTCTGCTTCACAGAGCCATGAAGCGGCTCGCCGTAGATCTCTCACAGAGCCAAGAGATAGTCTTGAGACGATGTCATGCGAGTAGACGAACGAGGTAATCAGATTGCTTCGTGCAGCTATTCGTGAGAGTCGTGCAGAGACAAGACACGGCGGTGCATAACAATAAGCTGTTACACGACGGCCGGATGGTAGTCCAGAGGCTCGGTGAGTGAGACATGTCCATGGATCTGCCCACATCTATAGCGTCAAGCAACGTCAGCAAACCAAGTGAGATGAGCAAAAATTATGAACCGTACTAGGGCGAGTAAACCGGCCACCCCCGCACCTAAACTGTGTCCACACACTACCAAATCTATCCCGAAGTCAGTCAGTGCATTGCTAGCTACCGGGTACAGAATGACTCACTATACCCTTGGTTGCGCTTTAAGGCATGCCTTACAATAATGTGTACGGGTTTTCCCCGAGAGCCCATAGCCTTTGCCATCTTGAGCATACCACCGTGTACTTGATATACGCCATCGTCCTCGGATGATGTAGAACACCGCGATCTTGTTCGTCTTAGCGGGTGTACAGTAGTAGGCGTACTCAAATCCATAGGGAACGCTCCAGGCATATTCTCTAGCTGTTCCTCAAACGCGTCTAATTCTGCGTCCTCATTTACACCACTAGGGTCGTCGGATGGTGCAGGCACATGGATGCGGAAATCCGCGGGGTCACAAGTGAGGTCCACGGCAAGCTCGTTCAAACTCATGGTTCCGCGTAGAACGAGAACAACCTCGCGGCGAGAATGGTCTGTAAGTACCCAAAACCGGGGCATCAATGTACCGCTACCACCTAATGTTGCGGTAATGGGGGGTATCGACTGTGGGGTAGAACCAGAGTTTGTAGGCAGCTCCTGGAATCAAGGTTCAAACTTGTTTAGGGCGCAAAAACTACGGACGCTACCTTGAGACCTGTTGTTTGAGCGTGTGGTTGCGCGTCGGCGTAATGGAGCAGTATGTCCTTGTCGTGTTTTCCAAGCAGAACATTCCACCAGGAATACGACGGAGATGACGTTGTGGTAGATGATAAATCCGATCTTGTGGATCCTACTAGGTCATCTTCCGATGAATTGACAGCCATGGCAAGCTGTGCCTCCTCTTCTCCTGTCTTCAACCCCAAGCTAGAAGTGGGAACAGGCGGGACACCAAAGAACCAGAGGCTAGCGCCACCATAACCCGCCAGTACAAGCCTTGAAAAACGGCGTAGTGTAGACTTTAGTTGTTCGGCGGATGCGTGAGTATCAACTACAGATGAATTCTTGACCGAAGAAGCTCCAGCGGTGGCTTCTCCAATATCGGCCGTTAGAATTTGAGTCGAATGCGGCGCGTCTCGCGTGAAATGCACAGTAGGATGTTCTACGGGAGGATGTGATTTGGCGGGGCGAGTCTTCTTTACGTCGATTTCTTTGAGATGTTTGAACCACTTCTTTTCTTGCCATACGCTTGTCTTCCCTTGAACGACAACCCAGGCAACCAACGCCTTCATGACCTCTGTAACGCCGTAGCGTTGTTCAGGCGAGGTACCATCTTGCATGTCGTCTGACCATTCCCTGCGAACGAGGGTAACAAAACTAGCAAGTGAGAAGCTAGCTTCATCGCTACCTGGAAATATGGCCTGGAGGACGGACAAGGAAGAGTGAGCTGCGACCAGTGTAGTCGATGCGAGGGATTCTCCAATGACGATAGGCGCGAGAGTCAATGACTCGACAGCAGAGATAGCGGAGGAGACGAAACCTCCCAGGGCAGGCCCGGCGCCGATGTGACCACCGAAGAGTGTATGGTCAACAACAGACCCCGTCAGTCCGGCAGCAGAAGATGCAACTCCTCTTGTAATAGCAAACTAGGATGGTTTACAGATTATGAGTAGTGAATCGTTATATTATAACTCTTGTACTCACGCCAAGCTGCGTTCCTCTCTTTGCAGCAGAGAAACCGATGGAAGTCGCGGCTGAGGCAACATCCAGGCTCATTCGGCCCACCCTATCCCACTTGGATAGCATAATGAGTGAGTTTGCGCGAGATGATAGTGCTCAGGTCAAAGAAGACACATGGCCAGGACTTAGATCAATACACAATATTATGTCTAGCACAACGTGGTTCAAGGCTGGAAGAAGACCCGCAGCGGGTCGGCGTCAAGGACTGCCGCGTCGATCAGCGTCGGTGATGGCGCATCAGCGACCCGCCAGCGCCCAAACGACTGAACTTACCGAGCCGGATCTCGGAGGGCTGCTTCCGCTCCTCCATGTCGTTCCGTTCTCTATGTTCTGCGGTTAATGCAGCTCGCCCTCGCTCCCTAAATTGTCTGAGATATAATGTGAGGCGTTATGCTACGGAAGTCGAGACCTGCCATGACTTGAAGCCGACGCGATTCGGGCAACCGCTGTATGCGTCTCATCCTCACCTCAGTCAGTAAACTCCTTTTATCTCGTTAGTCCACGCTGACAATGTCAATGAAGTGAAACCCAACGAACTTACTCCAGGAATATCTGTCGAAGAGTATGAGCGAAGACGGAGAGACCTTATGGACAGGCTGCCGGAGAACAGTCTAGTAGTCTGTGTCGGGGGTCAGGTAAAGTTCATGAGCGGACGTGAGTTCGTCGAACCCTTGATCTAGTACAAACACTCACAGCGTGTTTTGAAATAGACATATTGTACGTTTTTTGTGAATATTGTTAAGCTCTACGTTGACTCTATTGCAAGCTACAAGTTCCGTCAAGCATCGGACTTCTGGTACCTCACAGGATTCGAAGAGTCAGACTCTGCCGTCATATTGGAGAAGAATTCGTCTACTCGAGGTTATCGCATGGTCATGTTCTCTGCTGGGAAAGACGCGTACAAGGAGAAATGGGAAGGTGCACGCACATCTCATGACGATGTGGTTATGCATTTCAAAGCGGACGATGCACAACCAATTTCCTTGCTCCCATCCGTACTGAAGAATCTGGCCTCATCGTCTTCCTACGTCTATATGGACCTACCACCGTCCGCATCTACTCGCCGTGGTCGAAGCATGTCGCATAGGTTCTTACTCAAGGTAGCTGCATATCAACATATGGTTTTTCCAACCTCATTGACACAGCTGCTAGTATCTATCTTCTAGCGGGTCCTCTTCAAAGTCGGATATGGATACCTTAGCAGAATCTATCAGTAACGCGAAACTACAGCCGCTGGCGCCTCAAGTAGCCAAATTGCGAACTTACAAAAGCGAGTCCGAACAGAGGATTATGCGGGCTGCAGCCGATATTAGTGGGACAGCGCATGCGTTGGTGAGTCCATCGTGGCAGACTAGAGATCGCCGTTTACATCATTCGCGTACCAGACTATGCGATACACACAACCTGGCATGTCAGAACATGCTGTAGCATCGTACTTCGAGTACTTGTGTGCCATGGATGGTGCACAGAGACCTGCCTATGTTCCGGTCGTCGCCTCAGGGTACGTTATACTCAGAGCTTGGTACATACATCGCATTGAACGGCTTTCATAGAGCTAATGCACTAATTATCCACTACACTTCCAATAATCAGGTGATCCAGAAAGACGAAATGATTCTCATTGACGCGGCGTGCGAATACAAGTCAGTAGTGAGCAGCGATGAAAACGTTCTATAAATATGCGGCGAAAATGCTGACTCTTCCACCGTAAATCAGTGGTTATGCGTCTGACATCAGTATGTCCTCAGATCAGCACAAGGCCAGCGCACATAATCTGACCGAAGTACAGCTCGCACGTATCCCGCAACTGGAAAATTCACACCCGCACAGGCTGCATTGTACAACGCGGTCTTACAAGTACAAAAGTATCTTGTGACGCTTTGCACGGAAGCCACACAGATCTCCCTGGCACAGATACATCGAGAATCGTGCGAAGCGCTACGGAAGGAGCTGAACGAGATCGGGTTTAACCTCAAGGGGATCGCTGGTGCAGGTGATCTTGAGAGAATTCTCTACCCGCACTATGTCGGGCACCCTCTTGGAATCGGTGTGTATACTCATCCTTACTCCCTCGTCGCTGACTGGACTGCGACAGACTTGCACGAATCCACCCACTTTGAGAGAAACGAGCCGTGAGCCTATCGCCTGTCTTTGCTGCAAGGAACTCACAGTTTCTTTCCAGTTTGAAAGCTGGCATGGTTATTACCATCGAGCCAGGTTAGTGCATTGGTCAACCTAAGAAGTCGAAGTCTTGACCCGAGCACATGTATAGGGATCTACGTGCCTGCCTCCCCACTATTCCCGAAGGAGTTCCACGAGATCGGCATTCGGATAGAGGCAAGTGGTTGTGCCGTCTATGTCAAATGCACTATGCTCATGTTACACGCAGGACGAAGTGCTAGTCGGGAAGGACCATCCAGTCGTGCTCAGCGTGAATGCGCCAAAAGAGGTACGCACTGACTTCTCTTCCTCGCACAACAAGTTGACATGTTTCGCAGATTGTGGACGTTGAGGCGACATGTCAGGGACTCGTAGATCTCTTTTAGAGGACAAAATACATTTTTATGCATATAGACGATGTGGTCTACTCGATCTAGGAAATAATACGAAGCATCAAACAATCTAAGTCAGGTGAGTGCGTAAAACAAGGGTTACATAAATTCGTAAGTTTTTAAATCGTGCAGAGAAATGTCGTAACATTAATAAGGTTACTTGACATCCGCCTTCGTACGAGCACCCGAGCTACTCCCACTCTTGGTACGTACAGGCATAGCTTCAGTTCGCTCATTGGTAGTCTCCAAGCCCTGAAGGACAACGGCTCTACGCAGCCACCTACTCTCGGGAATGATGAACCAGCTGATGATGCCGAAGATGGTGACAGCACCAAAGATGACGCAGGCCTGTACATCGATGCGAAGGTAAGTGTCAGGTATATATAAAGTGGTATGGGACCCACAAAGTTGAACGTGTCCGCAGTGGTCGGGAAATAGAAAGGCGAGATTTGGGTCTATGAACGCCAGATTAGTTCAGGTAGGCACAGACCGAAGAACTATACGACTTACAGCGAAAACGATCGCGTTGAAGAAAGCAGCACAGACGTAGAATGGCTTTCTCCACCTGCCCAAGTAGAAGTACGAGGACTTGAATTCGTCCGGGGTCATGATAAGGCGCAGCAGAGCAATCAAGCCGTATGCAGCCGTTGTGGGGATACCTCCGGCGGAGATGAGTGAGAAGAAGGCGACCTGACTGGGCAAGATCGTGCAGAGCAGAGCAGCGCCGAACAGATACATCACGGTGATAGCGTTCCTGGGCTGCCTGGCGCTGTCGACTTGGCCAATCCAGCCCGACATAGGAAGCACGCCATCTCGTGCGACAGCGTAGATGAGTCGAGATGCTGCGACAATGGCGACGCTCGTACTCTGAGAGCGAGTTGATATTAGTCACACTAACGGCGGCGAAGTATTAGAAGAATACGTACCAGGATCAATCCAATGACAGCGATCACAGTCATGACGATACTACCAGGTTTCCCGAGGGCGAGCGCGTAAAGTTGGACGAAAGGCTGGGGCGCGTCCAAAGCGAACAAAGTGTCGAGGTCGGGTGTGCAGAACAAGAATAAGATTGTGGTAGCAAAACCAAGAACTCCGGTGGCAATGGCGCTGGATAAAATGCCACGTCCGGCGACAACACTGAGGTACGAAATTTAAGAAAGGTACGTCATGCAAAAGGCGTTTTAACTCACCTTGCATTCTTCGTCTCCTCAGCGATATGCCCGGAGGCGTCGAAACCGATCATAGTACCGGCGGTGAACAGGCTGCATATGGTGTAAGACAGCAGGATGAAAGACGATGATGTATGAACTTACAAAGAAAGGATCCAATTCCATCCAGCAGGCGCTCCCGTTCCATTATCTGCGGGAGAATCAGGCGGCTGGTATCATAACAGCAGATAATACTTACAGGTCTGGGTGAACACTTCCTGGCGTGTACGGAAGCCGTAGGTCTTGGATACACCAATAGGGAGCCAGATGACGCAAAGAAGGAAGTCCACCATGTAAAGCAAAACGGAAAGTCGGAATACAGTGGAATACCACTTTGGGGGAAGGTAGTTGATCGCCACCGCGCAAAGTAAAACGCCTTCCGAGACGGCCCAGATAAGAGCACGCCATTGGATATTGTCGTTGCCAACACCACCAGGGTAATTAACGCCCCAGACAGCAAGCTGAGAGACGATGTAATTTGCTGTAGTCTAGAGAGCGTCAGGGAGAAAGATCGTTCCTCATCTGAGAACAAACTGACCTGACAATTTCCCGCTGCAAAAGTCATCCATGCAGTGCAGGACCACCATGCGACAACGAACCCGAAGAACCGAGCGTACTTCGGCCCTGCGCTTTCCGCGGCCCATACGTAGATGGACCCGCTGAGCGGCAGAGCGGAACAAATCTCCGCAAGGACGGCGGCGGTGATCCACATGAAAATCATCGAGATAATGTAGGACGACCTAGCATGGCGTTTAGTGACGTTCGAATAATAGACAAAGACTTCAATTTACCAGACAGCAGCTGGCCCACCGGCCAGAAGACCAATGAAAATTCCGGACCTAAGATGTCACCATAAGCATGACATGCATGCGAGAAAGGGGAAGTAAGTTTACCTGACACCGCCAATGAAATTGAGGGCCACGAAACTAGCCGAGAAACTTTCTACGAGATGCCATGAGCGATGGAGTTGCTGGATGATACAATCAGTTTGTTGCCATCAGATAAGACGTGGTGAGACATGTTACCTGCTTGTACCCTAGTTTTTCCTAGATGAGACGGTCAGTAAAACTGTCGCGACCCCTCCTTCAGAGGGGTTTGAGTAAAGGATGACACTGGGGCTTTCCCTACGCAGGTTTGAACGCTGATCAGGTTCTAACGGTATACTCTCAATCCTCGCCGCTATCAAGCACTTTAAGTCGAATGCGCGAAGCAAACGATGAGAAAAAGCACTGAGTCGCAAGCGAAGGATACCCGTAGCCAGCCAGTTATCCATTAGAGATAGACGTTACCGAAGTAAAGTCACAGCATTCTCATATCCCGCATAAGTCTCCTCCCAGGGACCTCCGCCATTACCAATTGGAGTTCGTCGCTGTCCACAACAGAACCGCGCTCAGAGCTTTCGGGAGACGGATCTTTGCTGATTTCTGGTGTATTCATATCGGTGTAGCAGCGTGTTGAGAGCAAAGGGAAGAGGGGAAAAGAGGAGGGAGGAGGCGGATAGCAGACTCTCGAAGGAAAGCAAAAACGTCGGGGATTGGGTGTGCGTATAAATACAGTGGTTGCTTATGTAAACAATGATAGTGCCTGGAACTCAAATTCGGTGCGCATCATTTTCATGTCGCGAGCGCGCCGCGCGGTCCTCCGATCCTTCCTCTGCCTTCCACTAGATCGTTCCAGCCCATCAAAAAGTTTTTAGCCGGGAAGCGCAATCCTCGAAAAGTCTTCACTGGATGTTCAAGCGCTATGCACCCGAGCAAAGTCAGAGCGGAAACACAGGAGAAAAAGCAGCCAAGACCCACCGGTTTGAGGGCTTTGATTAGCAGCCACTCCTCATTCGAGACGTCGGTTTTGAACGAGGCCTGGAAAGAAATATGAGAGGATGAACGCGTCCTGAGGCAATCTCTCGCGTACCTTGAGCACATCGATGCTTGCCCTTGTAATATGGCTGTAAAGCTCGTCTTTCTCATCGAAGTGTCGCCCAAACATTTTCGCGGATTGGTAGACGGCGTGCTCGATCTTTACTGCAACACCACCACCCGCTTGGGATTTCTTGACGACCTGTGAAGCTTATTAGTACCTCATCGAACACAGCAAGTATTTCCTCGTACGTCAAATGACTTGTGGTTGATTTCGAGTGACGTACTATGGGCAACTCGGTAAGTACTGGGAGTCACCGGTAGAGAGAGACACTTTACATCTTCCCGAGGTCTATGATTTCCTTCTTTTGTGTCTCCGGATCGAGCTTGACTACACACAGTGGCGTTCCGACACGCAATGTGCCATCGAGGATATCCACACCGAGGATGATGGGATCACGTTTAGCGAAGCAGGCAATGGTCTTGAGTCGGCATGGCCAGACAGCTTGTGGAGCGGCATCCCGACGTTTAGCTTCCATGATCTCAGCATTGTATGCCGTGAAGGCGTCAAACAAGTGGTAGATAATGTCGGCTGGAAGATGGTGTAAGTTCTAAGTTTAAGTTATGTAAAATAATGCATACCTTTGAACAGACGAATACCCATCTCCTCGGCTAACCTCTCAGCTTCTTTATCGACGGTTACGTCAAAGCATAGAATACAAGCGAGCTCCTTGGCTTTCTCCAGCATGGTCGCCGCGCGCATGATATCCTTCTTGTGTACAGGACCGATGTTGATACCAGACACCGGAATTTTGCTGACTTTGAGGAAGTCCAGTAGAGCCTCCAAAGAGCCGAGGGTACTCGCTTGCACGCATACGCCTCGTCCTGATTTGTCGATTGAGTTCAAAAGCGTCGTCAGGTCGGACATGACTTCGTCCATGAGATCATCTTCATCGTCATCAGGCCCGACAACGAGTAACCGAGAACCAGCGATGGCCTTCTCGAGATCTGGCGCAACAATCTTGACACCAAGTGCCGCCTTGACTTCTTTGTGATGCACGTAGGCAGACTGCAGAGTGTGACGTCAGTACACGTTTAGCTCGCGTTCGAATATACGTGCCTTGATTCGAAGCTCGCGAAGCGGTTGAGGAGTGAGTAATGCGCGGACTTGAGTGACAATCGGTCCGTTCAGACCACAGACAACGATCTTGTCGCCCTCATGAAGGATACCGTTAGAGAGGACTACATCGATAGTCGTTCCTAGACCTTCGATGACCTTGACTTCTAGCACCGTACACTCCAGCTCGGTAAGGTACATGAGCCGATCACTCATCCGCTGCTGAGTTAGGTTCACGAGAAGCATAATCATGTCTGGAACACCTTCACCAGTGATAGCCGACGTCGGGACGAGGGAGACATTCCTTGCGAAGTTCTTGTTGTCGTAGTACAAGACTGCGTTCAGACCTTGCTCTGCAAAAGCAAGAATTGTTTTCTGCACGCGGTCTTCGAACTCCCGCTGGACAGCGCGCTTCTGTTTCGCAAGAGAGCTGCGGAAGTCGTTGTCGGGGGTAGCTTCCCAGCCGTACATACGATCAATCTATAGAATCATGAGTACATAGTCATAACGAGTTGCGCTGATTGACGACGGTACAAACCTTATTCAGCGCGACAATGAAGGGTGTCTTGCGATCCCTTAATAGGCGAAGGGACTCCAAGGTTTGGGGTTCAAGTCCGTGCTAATCATGACTGAGTATGAGTCGTCGTCAACGTCTACACACGTACCATGATGTCTACGACTAGAATGGCGATGTTACAAAGTGAACTTCCACGAGAACGCAAGTTGGTAAACGATTCGTGACCAGGAGTGTCGATAACCAAGAGACCAGGAATTTTGTATTCTTGTTGTCCATCCTGTAAAAATCATGTGTGAGCGTATTGCGACACCAGTCCTGGTATGGGCTCACCTTGTTGAGGACAGCAGTCTTCTGTTGGATCGCATCGACAGGGAAGTATGTCGCACCGATCTGCTGGGTAATACCTCCTGCTTCTCCTTCTTGAACGTTGGTTTGACGGATCTAGAGAGATGTTAATACATGCAGCGAATCGCTGCGTCATGTTGCTCACCTTGTCTAGTAGCTTGGTTTTACCGGTATCGACATGGCCAAGAATACAGCAAATAGGACTCCGCAGATTATCCTTACTGCGAGCGGCCAGTGCAGCTTCGTGTGCTTGTTTACGTCGTTCCGCAGCCTCCGCCTTACGTTTAGCGGTCATTCGCTGTGTGTTGGTCATGCCGTCTGATCCCGACTCTGAATCATCTGAGTCAGACTCATCAGACGAGTCTTCCTCGGACTCTTCCTCGGACTCGGATTCCTCGACCTTCTTCGCTGTAGCTTGCGCGGCACTAGGCGACGATTTGGCTGTGGCACCGTTCGTAAGTGCGGGTGTCGATGCAGCTTTCGGCGTAGAAACTGGTTTCTGCTTGGGAGCTGTCTTGGTAGCCGGTGCTGTTGAGTATGTGTAAGTGGATGCACATATAGATGACCGATGAAGGTACATACGAGCAGGTGTTGGCTTCTCTTCATCGCTGTCGTCGTCCCACGACTCTTTGACACCCTCCGCATTCGATGCTTCCTCTTCACTACTGGCATCCCAGGACTCCTTCACATCATCTGGTTTCGCTTTCTCCTCATCGCTGTCTGCGTCCCAATCGTCCGTTATCTCGGCCTTGGGTTCCTCCTCTGCAGCAGGCTCTGGAGCGGGCGGCGTGGTTTCACGAGCTGGGGAGGGTTCTCTTGTTGTCGGTGTGCTGTCTGTGTTGGCAGTCGCTGTGGGCGCCTTCTTCTTACGACTACCGTAGACGACCTTCTTAGGTGGATGTCCGGTCGCTTGTTGCTGCTGCAGACCTTCAATTTGCACACCAGAAGCCAGCAACGCCTTCTTGCGCAACTCTGCAGCGCGTTGTTCTTCTTTTTGCTTTTTGGTGAGCAAACGACCCTCCTTCTTCGCCAGCTCGCGCTTCGCCTAGAAACAGGTTATCGGGAGAAAAACAATAAGTATGATGAGCGATGCTGACCTTCTCCTTCTCCTTTTTCCGTTGCTTCTCTTCTTCCTTCCTCCTTGCCTCCTCCTCTTCTTTCCGCCTAGCTTCCTCTTCCGCCCTTCGTTCCTCCTCTTCCTGCTGACGTGCCAGCTCCTCCAGCCGCTTCTTCTCTTCCATCATTGCCTTCAAAGCACTGATACCGGTAGCCCCCTTCTTTTTCGCGGGTGCAGGAGTAGAGACAGTCTCCTCGTCTTTCTTGGCTTTCTTCTTCTTCTTCTTCTTGGAAGCACCACCAGCAGCCGCACCTTCACCTTCACCGTCCTCCTCCTCTTCATCTTTTTGTGCGGTAGTAGCCGTAGGGGCGTTCGACTCCGGTGTAGCGGTATCATCGTCATCGACCATATTCTCGTCCCCTCGCGCCGCCTTCTTCGCTGCAGCTTGTGCCTTTTTCTTGGCCTGCGACAATAAGTTGGCCGTGATGTTAGAAGATAGAAAACAACCCATACCTTCTCCTTTTCCTTCTTCAGCTTCTCTTTCTCCTTCTTCGATAGTATTTTCGGTCCCTCCTCCTCTACATCAGCATCTCCCGAGGGCGCCGGCTGTTCCGCGGCTACAGGAGTGGCAGGAGATGCTGAAAGTGCATGATGAGTACTTCGTGTGCATATTTCAGCGCACAATGGGACACGTACCAGGTTCCTCGTCATCCTCCTCCTCGTGCAATTTGGCTTTCTTCCCACCGCCCTTCTTGCCCTTCTTGCCCTTGTCCTTAACAGGACCCCACTCTTCGTCAGCGAGTTGATCAGCCGTCATCTCCATAGCATGTTTTGCTGGCTGCGATTCATCGTCATCGTTCTCATTGTCGAGTACACTAGGTACATTCGCAGCCCCACGCTTATCTTTCTTCTTGCCCTTCTTGCTGGACGCCTTGATGGCGGACTAACCTAGCAGTCGGTACGAAAGATAGGTAGAATAAAACGTGCACATACCATTAGTCCGCCAAAGTCTTCGTCTTCGCCGGCTTCTGCTGCACCGCCTTCGACGTCTAGTGCAGCGAAAGCAGAGAAGCCACCCTTGCTTTGCGCTCGCGGTTGGTCGTCGCCCTCATGCTGATCTGCAGATGTCTCAACGTTATTGCCGGCAACTGAGGTACCAGCTTTCTCCCTGTAGTCAATCTTTACAATGATGTTCACGATCGAGCTAAGGCAAGGGCCGCTTACCAGTAATCGTCATCGTCTTGCTTCTTTCCCTTCTTGCCTTTGTTTTTCGGAGCCATGTATGTATATTCTCGATGCAAGTATTTGATCGATGCAAGTCGTTACTAAAGTACAGAGGAAGCTTTGGACGACCTCGAAGGATAAGTCGAGGACGATGATGAAAGCACTGGCCCATTCAGAGCGTTCAGTCGAAAACTTGCCGCTTCGGCACGAGCCGATAGGCGTTCGCGCTATGGCGCTTACGATACATATCGTGCTCGGTATGTCGACGTCTTGGGCACGACTTGCACATCGACCAAGCCTAGTCTCAAGCTTTGAGCAATTTACAAGCATCCAGTATCGATATTCGGTAGCGGTTCTGCACTCACTATCCAATCATCGTATAAAATGGGCCTCTTGACGATAATCAGGAAGAACAGACAAAAAGAGAAGGAGATACGTGTCTTATTCTTGCGAGTGTGAATCGTAGTCGATTCCGTTATCACGCCTCATCATACTACGTACAGAGGCTTGGATAATGCAGGGAAAACAACCATCTTGAAAAAGTTAAACGGAGAAGATATCACTGGGATCAGCCCGACGCTTGGTTTCAACATCAAAACCTTTGTGCACGGCAAGTACGATGATATGCTCTGTTCATGCCCAAGATGTGTACTGAATTACAATCAGGTACACTTTGAATGTTTGTCAGTCGCAAACCACGTATCCGCGGCTCTATACTTACTATCTATTTAGGGGATGTCGGCGGCCAGAGAACGCTGAGACCATACTGGAGAAACTACTTCGAACAAACTGATGCACTAGTGTGGGTTGTCGATTCAGGAGATCGGATGCGTATGGATGATTGTAAAAAAGAGCTACACAGTCTACTGCTTGAAGATGTGAGCCTGGTCGCATATAGACCGTCACGATTTTGACGCATCAAGATTCCCAGCGACTCGCAGGCGCGTCCCTCTTGATTCTCGCAAACAAACAAGATATACAGGGCTCTATGAGTTGCGCTGAAATACGGGATGTAAGTCTCATACGCTTATGTCTGTCGCTCATTTGAACCGGTTGAATCTCGTATTCGCAGGCTCTCAATCTCTTGGATATCAAGTCTCATCATTGGAAGATTCTCCCCTGCAGTGCAGTTACGGGCGAAAATCTTGTGAACGGTCTCGATTGGGTTGTTGACGATGTTGCAAACCGCATATATTACGGCTCAATTTCGGTAGCCCCAGAGGAAGTCCGACTTTTTCAAAGTGTCATACGATGACGGGACTTTTTCCCCTTTTCTCATTAAGAAGGCTGTTTGAGTGAGTTCATTAACCGTCCACATCATCAAGCTACAACATCTTATCCAGGTCCGCATACTCCTCACAAGCACGAAGGATATAAGACGGCGTATTATTGTCAACTGTAACCATCTACTCCGATCCGATTTCGATTCAAGCCCGCTGGTGTCGGACACTACATGTAGACGATCATAAGGGAGCAGCGCATCCTCACTGACACTAGAAACTTGGATCTCTCCGCCCAATTTGGCGGGACCGTCGGAGCTCCGTCCTTGCAGCAGGTTATGTCAGTTGAGGCAGTTGCATAGTGGCTCAATGGGCTAATGACAGCGGAGTCGGATTGATTCCATTGATTGAACCAGTTCCACTCTATCGGCTAGAACTGGGCTAGAAGCAGAATATGTCTATGTCTGAAGGGGCCTGGGAACGACATTGTAAGTCTGAATCGACGACGAGAAAGGTATGTTGTATATTTACGTCTTCGGAAGCATCATGGAGTCCTCTCATGGCACGAGTATTGCCAGGCATCCGCTTCTTTGCATAGTCACTCCGGATCACCCGGCACCTTTATGGCTTTGGGTGGCATGATATCAGTTTCGATGAGATGAACTTTGGATGGAACTGAGAACAGTTCCCCCGTAACCCACCGGTAAGGTGTGATACCTTCGAACAGCCACCGCTGTGCCCTAGACTCTTTGATTTCTATAGAAAGCTGCATATTCTCTCCGTCACGTTTGGAGACTGCGAATCGAACTACGCCGTCCAATTCTGGACATTGCTTCGCGGGAGAATCGCAGGCCCACGCGAGCGATGCCCTTATCCTTGCATCATAATCCTATCGAGTGAAATCTATAGGTTCTTCGATGTGGCGTTAGACTTGCATCGCGCCCATTAAGTTGCCACGATCGGAGGATGTCAGGGACGTGATACACTACTTCAATTCATTTACATGTCGTACAAGCTTAGACTAGGCGGAACGGCATCATGTTGCGGAAACAACACATGGGAAGATTCACTCCGAAGCGATAGGGACATCATTCTAGATCCAAAAATCGTGGTCAGATGGGTGTGAACCTGGGAATGAATTGAGAACGCACCGCGCGAGTAAAAGTCAGCATGTGACAAGTGATATAGCCTTTCAGGAAACCCTCGCCCGCATACGCGAAGAAGTATTCCCACTTCCTCTTGAAAATAGCGTACGCGGATGCGTCTCGCAATGCAGGGCATGTCTCAGCGATCGCATCCTGCTTCAGATTTTTTTGAAGTCGGCGGCCCCAGGTGCGGAGCGTTCGAGGGTAATCTAGGCAGCACGCATGTGTCAATATCAGTTCACGGTTGTACTTCATAGAACGCACGAGCGGCGTGATTTTCCACATTCTCCAGTGTGAAGCGTCCCTGGGACCCTGCATTTGCTGCGGAGATTAAAGCGGTAGCTGAGGGGAGACACGAATTTGGCCACATATATTTTCGCATGAAGTCTTGCGCTCTGTTGGGTGGCATCAGATTATGACGATATATGTTTAGGCTGCGATCAACTGAGACGTACTGGTATCCGGTATAACGGCATTCTGGGAAAGTGGATGCGCTGACGACTGCGGTGGCATTAGCTGGTTTCAGCGCACGATCAACGAGTTTGAAGTATTGCTTGTAATACTGTGAACGAAAGTGAGTTCCATTATTTAATATGCCGTAGGGCTGGAACGTACGTGAGATCCGACATGTTCGAGCATTTCGATGCTCACGAACGCATCGAAAGCGTGGTCGAAATGGGGTGGGATGTCTCGGTAGTCCATCAGATGAATTCGAACAAGTCCTTCCAAACCGGCAGCTTTAACCCGCTCTTCTGCGAGAGTTTTCTGTTCAACAGATAGCGTAAGGCTGTCAACCTCACAGCCATATGTTCGAGCGGCCTAGTACATGGTGTCATCCGATAGAACATTTGCTTGGGGTGTGAAACCTTACCTCGATAGCGAGCCCTCCCCAGCCAGACCCAAATTCCAGTACACGTTGTCCAGGGCGTAAACGAGCTTTATTTAACACGTGATGGATTTTTCGAAGTTGCGCTGTCTCCAAATCGCAGGAAGAGGGACCGTATACCAAGTCACCATCAATCCCCCCCTCTTTGTCGCCCCAAAGAGCGCAGGAATACATCATTTCCTTACTGAGAAATGCCTAATAAGATTTCAAACATTCTCAGAAGTTCCCACACATATCAAGGTAGAGTAAGCGTACTGACTTCGAACAATACATTCGACTGATCGTAGCTTGCGATGGCGTTCAATCGAGCTTGAGTGCGTGTCTGTCCGAGAAGCGCATTTGACACTCCAGAGAGAACCGATCCCAGTCGACTGAATGTGTTGGACAAGCCCACAAATGCGGCTTGATTGTCGAGCCACATCTGTTCAGGATGGATACAATGAGCTGCTCGCGTGAATGCTGACAACGAGAGACATAACCTACGTCCATGACACCCTTGAGATCATCCACCTCTATCTCGCCAATCATATAGGCTTCACTGACTGGTGTACGTGAGTGAATGAGTAGCAATATGCTAAGAAGGGAAAGAGCTCACATCCGAGGTCACCTGAACTGAAATCCAGCCAGGTGTTAGTATGTTGACTCAGCAGGTATAGCCTGCACTCACAGAAAAACTCTCGTCCAAAAATGAGAGTCCGTGACGCGCACATGTACTGAGCGTGTCGAGGTGGATTTTGTACCGCAGTCATATGTACCATCACTGTCTTCAATAAAGAGATGACCGGTAACATCCACTCTGTTCAGGAAATACAAGATGGACGCTCGAGCTGCAAGAAGAGTTGGTTAAGCTTTCAGACCTGCGCAGAGACAGCACGGTCAAAGGTTACGCACCAAATGATGCAAACCAGGAGCGAGGACTTGATATAGTCATAGTCAGTGACGATGTGGAGGAAGACCGGCAGTCAGATGGCGAGGATATTGTGAAGGAAGAGGCCATGATGAAGTCGAAAGGGTTTGCAGAGGCCTTGGTTGAGACCTCGTATTACTGGGAGGGTGACCTTATATAGACGAAACAATGTAAGTTTAATGTCACTTACATATGAACACATGAAGGATTTAGGTGTATTTGTACGAGAACGATGTCAGATTCACCGTCTACGTTCTCTTGCCGAAGGCGCGGAGCGAAGATGAACATGTCTGCACTCAACTGCCTGATTGCTCAATGCTGTGAGGATTACACTAGGTTGGAGCACATGCCTTTCTGGGCGGACCAGTCAGGAGGTACAGGAACTCCTGCACTCGAAAATACGTATGGGTTTCAGACGGCTTCCTTCGGAGTCTATTTTCGCGACCCTGTTCCTACTTTATCAGCCCCTTCACATATTGAGAACAGAAGACTTGATACACTCACCAAGCTTCTATGTATCCCCCGCAGCGAGCCTACTGGGTCGCAGTGGGCGCCGAAATGAAACGATCCATCATGCTGGTCTCGTGGTACAACAATCCCACAACATAGAACACTGCGGCAACTCGCCTTGCCTTACATAGATGACCTTCGATTTCCATGTAGACAACTACGTTGGAGCATCTACGAACGCAATCCACCCGAGGTCAGAACGGAAAGAGGACCATCGAGTCCGACGAACCGAGCCTGAGAATGAACGGTTGCGCCTTACGGCAAATTTTGGAAGAAAACATGCAACGGGATCCTGAGTTCGTTCGAAAGAAGATGAGAGCATTATCTGCGCCTCCACGTCGGGGTTCGGAGCTTTTCACGCCCGTGATGAGACATTGAAACCGTGCAATGAGCGCAGTGGAAGCTGGAAGGTCGGAGACGGTTTTGACGGCAGTTTCCGGGGTCCTGCCGAATTTGACCGGGCCCAACCTGCCGTGGCGCTTGTGTGGCGCTCAACAAGTATTCGATCTCTGTGGATCACGCCGCCAGTAATTGCGCAGGTACGGTACCTCTGGATCTTCGTGAACGTCCCCCGTCGACCATTATAATTTGAACATTAATCAAGAGTATGTGTTTCAGTGGTATCACTCTCAATGTTTTGATAACACGAGGTTATAACTTAGTTGTATACCGTGCATCAAAATACTTGCACTCGTGAGTGTCACCTACAGCGGGCCTTTATCGTGACCCAGATAACGTCCTGTCTTCAGTTTGGAGGTTGATACAGCACATAACGCTCATTTGCTTTATATGAAGTAGACATGCACATGGTTGTTCACATGCACCTGGTTATGCGGATGATCAATGTAAGTCTCGCGTCGCGGCAGAAGGCATATTCGCAACCCGAACAAAGTAGGGAAAATATACACTTCTGACTTACATACTACTAGATGACGACATCATAATATTGAGGGTTATGTATCACGTAGCCGGTATCAGCTTAGAGCATTTCCATTAAGTCCGTGTGTCGGACTCATATCATCAAGTCGTTGTCGTCCGTTTTCGATGGATAACAGGACCCCTCTCATATTTGACTCGAGTTCTTTTAGAAACATATTGCCTTGGTACGCGATTCGACAGTAATTCTCTTGGAGATACTGAAGTTTGTTCTACGTTGGCTAGTGTCGATATTGGCTGGATGTAAGTATATCGAGCTTCTAGTCATGTCTGTCCCTACACTTATAATCCGATTGTAGCCGTATTCGTGATTCCACTCCAATGCATCATTCGGCCTTGCGGTTACATAGAACCTTAGGATCATGAAAAATGAATCGACACTCCACTGATTATCAGCTGAAGTATACTGCTTCCCCTAGATTCTGCCACGTGCATCGCGCAGGAGTAGAAGCCTGATGGTCTCCGCATCCTCAGCACACCAGAGAGACTCGGACCGCGTGTAGCCGAGTCGAAGTTACGTGTGAGAGTCACGACAGACCGAAGAACTTTAACTTTGGTACGATTTGGATTTAGCCATCACGCATTGGAAAGTCGGTCTTCTCACGCCTTTGAAGCTAGAATTGTCCGTGTTCTTTGTGGCTCACGTCTGATTTAAGTGACCAGGATACAAAGTTTGGACACTCGTTGACACAATTTCTGTTGCTCGGATGTAGTCATACCGCTTCACGTTTCTGTCGGTGAGCAGGTTGCACCCGAGGTAATGGCAAAGTCGCTCTTCCGTTCTCCGCCATACTATCATCCCTTTGTACGTGACGATTCTCCTAGATAGAGAGCCATAACCATGAAATCCTCTCAAGATCAGAGTTCGATTGTTGTTACGAAGGCAAGCCGTCCTTAGGTTCTCTTGAGGTAACGCTCTTCGGTCTCGTAAGAAAGTAGATACTCCGAGACAATGCTCATAATGCGGATCCCGTCAGGAAGTTTCATTCGACTCGGTACTTTCCAGGCCGGCCAATCGATACAGTACCATTAGGGTTGTTAGAGTATTCAAGCTAACGGGACTCTTTCGTTGCTCCTCATGATGTTACAGAGATGATTGTTCACAGTCGACTCTACCTTGAACAGAGAGGGCTGCATTTCAAATATACGTATCACAAAGCAGGGTGCTACACGCCGTGCCTGAATTCTCAGGGGGCTCAAGCTTCAGATTCAGACGTTGCGGCTTGCACTCGGCGGAAAGAAGGGTCGAGAAACGCCTCAGGCCTCTGCATCATAATCGCCAGGCTGCTTCCGTGTGAAATAACTTTCTTACGTACTGCTACCGATTTCTAAGTCGGGCAAGATGTCCACGGTAAATTGGAAGTGAGAGCCTCACCTGCCAAGAATATAATTCCATTGAAGCATATGGTTATCGACACCCGTCGGCCGGGACCGTCATTGGTGGCATTACGGACTCATGGTGACTACTCGCCTCGCGTAGTACGTACTAGGCCTAGGTCTAAGAAGAAACGCTGCGTAGGCCGTGAGCGGATACACAGAATGTATGGGCGGTAGTATCAGATACGAGTCGTAAGCGGCAATACATTGTTCCTACAACCTGTCGCCAGCTTGTCTCGTCGATGTTGCGATGACCTGCTTTCGGCTGAAATAATATCCTTATTACACGCCTGTAAGGTGTCCGCACCAGTGCCGTTTAATCGTAGTTCAGAACGCACCAAGACCGTCGTGTAGGGTCCTTTGAGCTGGATATCCGGTAAGGGTCATCATGTGTCCATTAGTAGATAGCTGCTGCTAGCTTGATATGACACTCGGCCGGTGTGGCATGCGCACCCTTTCCAGCGTCATGCAGTCCACCATACTACGCCCATTTCCCGTGGGACCTTGTAAACGAAAGATTACAAATCGTGTGCATGCAGAGCTTTGAGGGTACGCACGTCGCACTGCAGCCGGTCCTGCTACCGCAACCCAATCATTATCGATATAACCATATGCTTTAGGCATACGTTCCGTGACCAAGTTGGGAATGTTTGTATCTGCAAAGCCTTACGCTTAACTCCACCGTCAATGCTGCCGTTGAGGTGGCCTCGTCTTCATAATCCACGCCGATGAAAACTACGTCAGATTCACGAATCGAAGTGGGACCGCGCACATACAGCTGGCAAAGCCCGCAAAAGCCGGGATCAAGATTCCGTGCCGACGATGGATTTTTACATCTTCTTGTGCCACACCGTACCGTGGTCACTTGGAGTGTAATTTCAGCGCCTAATCATGTTGGTAAGGAGGGAGCAGAATACTGATCGGTAATGAGGAACTTACATCCGTTCAAACGCTGAATGTCCGATCCAGCTCAGTAAAACCAATTTCTGGAAGTCTGACCTTGTACAGTGAACCCGGGCCTGCAGACTATGAACGAGAGTGACAAGCTCTCATCGTCGTAGCTATACTCGCAGGTTTGTCAGCGCTGAGCTTCAAGAGGAGGAAGAGTGTATGCACGGGTGAAATCTGCATCAGCATCTGTACAGTTATTCTTGCACCATTAAGCAAGCGGTCTAGGTCTTCCTTGGCTTTGATCCATGGCCCGCTTGTGAACTACATGGACGTGAATGGTCATCGAGTTACTCAGCTACGGGTGACAACGCCGATGCGTGGTACTGCGCTATCGTGAGTTAACCAGCGGCTCCGCAGTAGGTACACACGACTATTAGTGCCTACCACAGGGCATACATGGAGAACATCAGCATACCATCGTATTTCCGTGTAATTGCACACGATACATGCAGATAACGGGCTCGACAATCAGATGAGGAAGCTCTAAGACATACGAAAAATGGGTAAGTAACGTAACACAGCAAAGCAAAGCGCACGACCTGATAAATATCGTCTTGGTCCGCCCACGGACGAGCGACTAGCTGAAATCGTCGCCTTGTCCTGCACAGAATAGTCAGTCAATATTGGCTAAAGCTCCTTATGACTTGGCCTGTATATATGCATATCATGAAGACCTTATGAGGCCGTGACACCCGCGTCAACAGCTGAAGGGCGAGACTGCGTAATTGCAGGCACGGCCACCAGGGAGACTAGGCAAGTTTACTCCACAGCCACGAGCTAGATGTGCCACTTGTAGGTCGCTGGTTCGCTCGAAGCGCGAGGTGAGTCGCCTTGCTACAATTCCCCAAGCAGAGATAGGAATTACCCATGATGAAGATGAGGAAGTCAAAGACAGAGAAAGCAGCCATGGAACGCCCCTACATGTCAGTAGGAGCCGTGAGGGATATTTTGCGGAGCTCCGAGTTTAAAAGACTCTAGAAGTAAGGCAGAGCCTATTTGACAGGCCATCATATGTCTCCAAGCTGACAAGTACAGCCCCTGGTCATATGATCCTGTATGAGAGCTTGGTCGAATGGGTTATGTACAACAAACAGTCGGCAGATGAGGACCAAATGATGGTAGCTTGCTGACACGTAATCCCACTTAGCTCTGAGATATGGAACTTGCCACTATGTGGCTGACATTGACACGCACCAGGTTTGGCTGCATTCGAGGCCCTGAGATCGTCGCGAGAGTTTTGAGGTCGTATTCTCCGCGATAGTCTCCCGCTTTATACAGAGAAGCTGATAGAGCTAAAGAAAAAAATTACACGTAAGATCCCTCGTCGAACGGTGAATCCGGAAGTCAGATAAGCCGACCTACCACAGGTTGGCGCTGTCGGTTATCCCGACCAATTGTGCTGTTCGTCTGAAAAATTCTGAGAAATCGTTCATTAGGCTATCTTGTACTTGACGTTCAAACCGTGATTCCGCCCATCTTATACCAATCCTTGATGACAAGAAAGCTAGCCTGGTCGCTGTAGTCGTAATAGAGAACGTGCGCTGCAGAGGTTTCATCCGCAGGGAGAGCTACAATCTGCCTGCCGCTGCGCGCTCGTCCGGTGTTTTCCTGAGCAGAAGCCTGGTTACTCTACGGATTCAACGGTACAACTGTGAGGCGAGTCACTTCTATAGGTTGCGCACGGAACAGGGATGGTATGTCTACAATGGTGAGAGGGCGACCAACTTCGATAGCAGCCGTTAGCGACGCACCATTTTGACAATCGGAATGAGCAAGACACCCAGTGAAAAACAGTTACTGCCGGGGGCGGTGTGCAATACAACTGGCGGGTAGAATACTGACAGCGAGGCAAAGAAAACCAGACTTGAGGGAACGTTCCTGAGAATTGTAATTCAGCATCCCTACCGTGGTACTGATACGCTTTCAGCTCTTCCTGAAATTATCTTTTGGAGGTTTGACATGAGAAACCCAGCACGTCGGGAATTAATATAAGATGATACTGAAGAACGGACAGAAAAAACAAGCGTCATACGTATACGACTGAGTCCATCCGATGGTGTTACAGTGCGGATTTTCGCTGAGGTTGACGGAGGCCAGCTCGCTTCTAAAATATTGTCAACAGGTCATCTAGCTGAATAGAGACAATCCTCCGGGAAGGTACTACCATATTAGCCAGTAGTGATTGCGACAAGGATAAGAGATTGCTCTGAGTAACATGACCGCCGAGAGGGGGATGATATTACTCGTCGGTCGCCGTCCATGCGCTCAATGTTGGGCGTTGGCGTCTATACGCGTGTTGCTTGTTGCGCACTGCGTTCAGCTTGTACCCCTTCTTTCACACTCCCTCGCCTGCGCTGCCTTTGCCGACGTGACGACTCGCCGACAGTGCTTCATAACCAGAATATTGTGGAATACAGACGCGATTCGGAACTTCGTAGATGGCTGAGCATGGCGAGGGCAACATCAAAGTCGTCGTTCGATGTCGGCCGCTCAACTCACGCGGTACGTCTCTTGCTGGACAAATATTCGGGAAATTCATACTTGGCCTGCAGAGATTGCGCGAGGGGCCAAATGCCTGGTACGAATGGAAGGAAACCAGACCATCCTAGATCCGCCAGAGCCAGGGTCGCAAGGAGACAAGGCAGCGTCGGGACGAGCTACGGAACGGAAACTTATGACATTCACATTTGACAAGAGTTACTGGTCAGCTGGCCCTCGCGACGAACCGAATTATTGCTCGCAGCAGACTTTATACGACGATCTGGGAAAGGAGCTCCTTGATCACGGATTTGCTGGTTTCAATGCTTGTATATTAGCTTGTGAGTATCGTATTAGCATTCTGAGAGTTCCATGACTGACGAGTCTCAAAGATGGACAAACCGGTACGTCCCTATCCCATCTTACTTTATTTACTTACATTGATTTCTGTAGGCTCGGGCAAATCATACAGGTAAGCTATAGCAAGTGCTCGCCACACACAACGCTGACAGTCCTATCATCTCATAGTATGATGGGATGTGAGTCATACTGCATTAGGATACTCTGGACCTCAAGTCTTACACGATGATCAATAGACGGCGCCGACAAGGGTATCATCCCCCTTACGTGCTCGGAGCTCTTCGTGCGGGTGACAGAGAAGAAGGCTGCCGACCCCAACATAAACTTCACCGTTGAAGTCTCCTATATTGAGGTGAGTAGCTAATATCCAGTCAGGATGCGTAGCGTTGAACTCGTCCAAGATCTACAACGAGAAAGTACGGGATCTCCTCAACCCGAAGAACACCGGCAACTTGCGCGTTCGAGAGCACCCAAGTTTAGGTCCCTATGTTGAGGATTTGTCTAAACTCGTCGTAAATAGTTACGACGAGATGATGACGCTCATGGATGAGGGTAACAAAGCTCGGACTGTTGCGGCTACCAATATGAACGAGACGTACGTACTTACAGAACTTATCGTACAAGCTCACGTACAAACCCATGCCGTATAGGTCTTCCCGTTCACATGCTGTATTTACCCTCCTACTCACCATGAAGCGTCACGATGTCGATACCAACCTTGATACTGAGAAAGTATCACGTATCAGGTCGGTTCTAGACCACCGTTATGATCTCATATAACTTATTGGTAAACACAGTCTGGTCGATCTGGCTGGTTCAGAACGTGCAAACTCCACTGGCGCTACCGGACAGCGACTGAAGGAGGGAGCGAACATCAACAAGTCACTCACTACGCTAGGTAAAGTGATTGCATCGCTGGCCGCGGCGAGTCAAAATGAAGGCAAGAAAGGCAAAAAGAAAGCTGAAGAGTTCGTTCCTTACCGTGATTCGGTGCGTAATAACTGTTTTATATTGCGTGGAAACTAAGCTTACCCAGCTCGTAGGTCCTTACATGGCTATTGAAGGACAGTTTAGGGGGCAACTCCAAAACGGCCATGATAGCTGCTATCTCTCCCGCAGACGTCCAATATGAAGAGACCCTAAGTACTCTTCGGTACGCAGATCAGGCGAAGAAGATTAAGAACAAAGCTGTCATCAACGAGGATCCTAATGCCAAACTTGTCCGTGAGCTCAAGGAAGAGCTTGAAATGCTTCGAGCTCGTGTCACCGGTTCAAGTAGCGAAGCTGTCTACGACCCCAAGATTCCTGCGGAACAACAGAAAGTCACCTATCAGGCCAAGGATGGCACGCTAAAGACCGTAACCAAAGCTGAATTGCAGGAACAGCTGGAGACTAGTGAGAAGCTCATGCAGGGCCTCAACGAGACTTGGGAAGAGAAGATGCAACGAACGCAACAAGTTCACGTACAACGGGAGAAAGCATTGGAGGAGTTGGGTATTACAGTTGAAAGGGGCGATGTTGGAGTACATACGCCTAAGCGGGCAAGTCCTTTGCTTTTTACGTGCTGGTCACCGTCATTGACAACGACTGACTCCGTGATATAGATGCCACATCTGGTGAATCTGGTAGGTTCCGGTCAAGCCGTGCTATAGACACCTTCCATGACTCACCGCTACGTAGAACGAAGATCCACTGATGAGCGAGTGCTTGATCTACCAGCTCAAACTCGGACAAACCATGGTAGGCAAACTACTCCAAAGTTTTCATCAAAGTGGGGCCTAAGTATTTAATAGGTCGGACGTTTGGATAGCTCACGACCGGCCGCTATTCGTCTCAGCGGAGAAAGTATCAAAGAAGAACATTGCTACTTTGATAATGTCGATGGAAAGGTCACCCTCCATGCAATGCCTGATGCTGTCACAGTGCGTATTTACTTTCCGTAATTGGGGCATTTTCACATTCCAGCTTCAAGTTCTTGAATGGGAGACAAATTGTACCAGATCAGGTAGGTAGCTGTGCAACGCACGTATCATGATATCGTGATTGACTTCGTTGTATTCAAGGTGTACAAGTTGCGCTCAGGGTTTCGCATCATCCTGGGTATAGATCTAGTTCATTTACTTGGCCGATGTTCGCTAACAAAACTGCGTAATAGGCGAACACCATGTCTTCAGGTTTAACAACCCCGAAGAAGTACGCAAGTTACGTGATCGGGCGATGGCGAGGTCAAATTTGAGCATCAGTACCACCCCCGCCGATTTGCAAGCTGAGGACGGTACGCCGGTCACCCGACCCGACTCCCCCACCTCGTCGTCCGTAGACCTCGCTGACGTGGATTGGAACTACGCGAAACGCGAGGCGGCATTCGCTCGACTGGGTTTGGACCCTGCTCTAGATAGTCTCCCAGACGAGGACCTCAACAAACTGTTCGAGAAGATCACAAGAGTGAAGGCCATGCGTGGTGCCGGCCCTAGACCCGAAAGCAGTCTCAGTCAGGCCGACGATATCTGGAGTGAATCTGGAAGACCGTTTGCTAGCGATGTCCTCACGGACGACACCAGCGTCGACGCTGGGCTGAGCCACGATAGCCCAGAGATGAAAGATGTCCAGAACCAACTCGAGTCGCAGCGTCTTGAGTTCGAACAGAAACTGCAGGCGATTTCTGAAGGCTCTGAAGCGGATGATCTCAAGGCTGAAAAAGAACAAATGGAACATCAGCTGAAACTGGTGCAGTCGCATATGAAACGTCTTCTCGATGCTCGTGCGCGGGGAGAAAGCGACGCGGAACTTGTTCCTTTTGAACCAGTCATATACACTGCTAAACAACTTCGCTTGATTCGCAAGGTTTTGGACAAGTGGCGAGCGCATCGCTCGTTTTCAATGGCAGAAGTCGTACTTTCTAATGCGGTACACGTAAAGGAAGCGAACGTAATCAGGTGAGTGATCGGTACGTTCAACATACTTTTCATTTGTTGAATACATCACAGCAAGGAACTCGGAAAGGACGTGTCATATAATTTCACGATCGCATCCGGCGGCTCGCTAGCTGCCCCGGCCTCTGCTATTGACACGATCGCGGGCTTGGATCAGTTCGGTGATGTCGCTGATCCAGTGCTGGCATCTGCCACTCAGCCTGCTGTTGCGGTTAAAGTCATTGACAAGTGCCACAGCGCAATATACGTCTGGTCGCTGGATCGGTTACAACATCAGCTTCAGCGCATGCGGAATCTCACAACATTCATCGACAGGCCGTCCTATTCGCAGCACTTTTCCTCCGAAGAGCCGTTCTACGACTCTCCGCCTCCCGAATACTCGTTCGTAGGCAACGCTCTCATATCCTTGGCCCCTCTCTCGCGCCGGTTGACTTCGAGTACCACGGTACCGATATTCTGTCGCTATACCTCCGAAGCCATCGGTTCGTGTCGTGTGGAGGTAAAGATAGCGAACGTCGTGCTATCACCGAAGCACGCCAATTCATCAGCCACTTCGACCAGGGCATCTTCCCCCGCACCAGGCAGCGTCCCACCAGGAAGCAAACTCAG
Organism: Pleurotus ostreatoroseus; assembly: GCA_005298045.1. Classification (NCBI taxonomy): domain Eukaryota; kingdom Fungi; phylum Basidiomycota; class Agaricomycetes; order Agaricales; family Pleurotaceae; genus Pleurotus; species Pleurotus ostreatoroseus. The sequence continues at coordinate 143,960 of SWBT01000501.1, read as the reverse complement.
CTTTTTCCTGACCGTCGACGCTGTCAAGGGTCTCTCCCACCACGACTTCTCCGCAGTCCACCTCCAAGTCCGGCTATCGTCGTTCATGGGCCCTGGAATCTCTGCTGAGGAAGTATACCCGTCCACGGCCGTCGACCTTGACTCAGCGTCGCTCTCTGACTTAAAGTTCCGCCGCAGCTTCTCCATCGTGGCGTCCACCAAGGTCCTGAACTATCTCAAGCAGGGGTACGCGCCGATAGAGTTCTTTGCCCGGCTACGCCCCACGTACCTGGAGAGGATGGAGCGCTGGGACGAAATGAGAGATCAGCGGGCGGTGTCCAGGACTTCGCTGAGCCCGCCGGATGAACGACCCGCAGCGCTGCCACCGATGCGCCGCAGTGAGACAGAGTTTGTGACTGAGCAGGTCCATGACGTCGTGGCGTGGTTGCAGATCTGCGAGCTAGGTCCTGACGGCGAGTATATCCCGGTTCCTGTCGTGTCGCAGGGCCCTCTCGATCCCGGTTCCTTCTCCCTGCGGCAGGGATTACAGCGTCGTATCGTGCTGACATTGATGTCTAATTCCGGCAAGCAATTCCCTTGGACGGAGGTGACTAGGATGCGACTTGGCAATGTGCGCCTCTTGGATGACAAGGGGCGCGTACACGACTCTACATCGAAGGCCATGATTACCCTCCCGCTGCAGCAAGACCAGTTGGTGGAGTACAAGTCTGACGGCAGCTGCGTTCTGACAGCACAAGCGCTTTGGGATTCCAGCGTCCACGACTCTATTCTCCTCAACCGCGTCACGGCGTCCAACCACCGCGTCTTCCTGCAACTCGGCTGGTCGGTCGCGGTCGAGACCTGCGCCGACCAGGTGCAGTTCTCGATGGACACAGCCGTGACGATCCAAACGCGCGGCGCGCGGGGGCCGTCGCGCCTCTTCGCGCTGCTCGGCACGACGAAGGTGCTCCCGAAGTCGAGCACGGTGTTCACGGTGCGGCTCTCGCCGCCGCTGACGCGCTCCGCGAAGGACCTCTGGCGGCTCGACACGGCGGAGAAGTACGTGCGCGGGGAGGAGGCGCTCGGGTCGTGGCGGCCGCGCGGGCTGTCCGTCGTGGAGGACTACACGCGGCTCGTGACGATGGAGCGGCGCGCGGCGGACGTGCAGGCGATACGCGTCATCCTGGGGGCGACGCCCGCGAAGCCGCTGCCGGCGGGCGCGGCGATCTGGGGCGAGGAGCAGCTGCTGAAGAAGTCGGTCGACCTGTGGCAGAAGAAGTTCGGCCACCGGGGCGAGGTGCGTTTTCGTTTACTGTTCGGCGCGAGGTGTGCGGTGAGTGACGGTTGCATTACAGATCGTTCTGAGTCAGGAGCCCGTCGACTCGGAGGTGTCAAGCACGCACTCCACGAGCAAGGCGCCGAGTGTGCAGTCCACAGACTCTCTGAAGCTGATCTCGCAGACGAAGCTCGTCCCTCGAAAGTACATCCCCCCAGTCCCAAGTCAAGTAGTATACGCAGGCTAATCTCGTTCTTAGCGACGGCCCCACGAAGAAGGGCCACCTCCTGGTCATGATCGACGCCAACGAGAACGTCTGGGAGCGACGCTGGTTCGTCCTGCGGAGGTAGGCTACACCATCAGCTGACGACTCTGAGCCCACGACTAACACCGCGCACACCAGGCCCTACCTGCACATGTACAAGCACTCGAACGAGGTCGAGGAGGTCGCCGTCGTGAACCTCGTCGGCGTCAACATCGAGAGCAACCCCGAAATGGAGGCGCTCCTGGGGGTGAGTGTCTTGTCCCGCCTCCGCGCGTCGTGTGCTGACGCCCGGTGAAATGTGCAGAAACGCTTCACGTTCACGCTCTTCACGTCGTCGAACTCGTACGCGCTGGCGGCGCCGAGCCTGAAGGAGCTCAACGCATGGACATCTAAGCTAGACCCGACGCGGCTCATGTCGTGATCTGCCCACCCTCGCTGATTGACTGACTACTTCTCTCATTTTGTTCTTAATCTCTGCACTTTGACCTTCTCTTCACACTCATCCATACCCCTACACATTACACTGCAACCCCAATCTACAAGCCCCGGTCGTCCGGTTACAACCGCCTTTACCTATCCCTACCCTTATTCACTTCTAACCTCATCACATACTGCTTGCTCCTTGTTCCCCTTCGCCGTCTGTCGGTTGTTGTTTTATGCATGCCTTCCTGGATCCCTGCCTTGATCTTGACTTTGACTATACATATTACCCAGCTACCTAGTCCACGCCGCGTCCGCGTCCGCACTGCACTCCCCTAGGGTGGGGACGGACTGGCGTGTGTCGCTAACGACCTCTTACGATATTGGTTATACAGCTCCAGCTTGCTACAGTAGATGGTCTCTCGAGCCTCTGTTTCTGCGCCCGACATGGCAAACGTATACGTATCATACATACAGTACATACCACCAATGTATTTCTGGAAATAAAGCCGACTCAGACGGTGCGGCCGACGTCTGCCTGTCTCGTCCCGTCCTGCCTGCAGAACGATGCGAGATGCGCCCCGCGTCACTGGCAGCAGCTGTCACCAAGCGGCGCGAGTACTCGTATGGACTCTGCGTCGTGCGGCTCGTCAGTCAGTCAGATGACCGAACGAGCGTCGGCACCGACACGCATCGATATCGGCATGCACATGATGGTTGCGAATGCGAACGCGATCGGAGTCGCCGGGACCGTCGACGGTCTACCGTCTGGTGCGCGCGCGCGCCATATCGGGACGCGTGCACCCCGGAAAGGCAGCGGCGCGCCCTCTGGGCCTAACAGCACCAAACACAAGTTCTGGGAGCTACTAGCTCTACTTTGGAGAAGGCTCGTGATACGTGAGCCGTAGACCTGCCGACCGATCGGTCGTGTCGCGTCGTTTGTTGTGAGCGCACGCGTACGGGATCCTCGAGGCTCGAGCTAGTTCAAGTTGGTGTCGACATTTGCCAGTGAGTAGGCTCGTTTGGCGTTTTCGTTGCGATTCCGTGGACTAGTCACGGTGCTCGAGCTTCAAGCTTCGGGAGTCTTAGGCCGCGTGATGCGCTGTGGAGCTTGGGGCAAGAACTGAACTGAACTGAACTGGATGGCACCGGTGTCGCTGGGATGCGAGATCACGGAGCAAGGGCACCGGCTCGATGGTCACGATTTACGGAGGGCACAGAGGATACACCCGGTAGCCAAGCAGCTGGGCCTCCTGTTGCCCCTAGTACGAACCATGCTACCTATCTCGCACTGAGGCGCGATGCACCGATGCATCTGTACACTCCGACTGGGACCGCAGTCACGGTTATTGGTGAACAGTGACCGGTGAGCACCGGCAACTAGAATCTGGGGAGACTCGTGAACCGTGGACCAACTGGACGACCGGCCGCCATACTCTGCGCGCACGAGGCCGTGGATCCCCGTCGAGCCGGCGTCGCGCAGACGTGGACGTGGGTGCACAGCAGTGCCGCCGCGACGGCGTCGTGCATACTGCATACCGCGACGAGGGGTAGTACCGGTCTGGAATCTGGATGGTCCGCCTCAGGGACACGATCGGCGAGCTCGCTCGGCTGCCCGTATCCTCCTGCCCGGCACCCATCTCGCATTGAGACATCGGCGCACCTCTCTAACAGACTGCGTGAAGAAGGAAGGCTGAGGCCTGAGGACTCGGTGGCTGGCGCCGGCGGTACGTCCCGCCCTAGGTCTACACCCAAGTACCCTCCTGTTGCCTCCGGTGTGGATCATGATACCGCTCTCGCACTGAGGCGTGATGTATCTGTACACTCCGACTGGGTCCGCAGTCACGGTTTGTGAACAGTGACCGGTGAGCACCGGCAACTAGAATCTGGGGAGACTCGTGGACCGTGGACCAACTGGACGACCGGCCGTCGTACTCTGCGCGCACGAGGCCGTGGATCCCCGTCGAGCCGGCGTCGCGCAGACGTGGACGTGGGTGCACAGCAGTGCCGCCACGACGGCGTCGTGCATACCGCGACGAGGGGTAGTACCGGTCTGGAATCTGGATGGTCCGCCTCAGGGACACGATCGTCGAGCTCGCTCGGCTGCCCGTATCCTCCTGCCTGGCACCCATCTCGCATTGAGACATCGGCGCACCTCTCTAACAGACTGCGTGAAGAAGGAAGGCTGAGGCCTGAGGACTCGGTGGCTGGAGCCGGCGGTACGTCCCGCCCTAGGTCTACATCCAAGTACCCTCCTGTTGCCTCGAATCCGGTGTGGATCATGATACCGATCTCGCACTGAGGCGCGATGCACCGATGCATCTGTACACTCCGACTGGGTCCGCAGTCACGGTCAGTGAACAGTGACCGGTGAGGACCGGCAACTAGAATCTGGGGAGACTCATGAACCGTGGACTAACTGGACGACCGGCCATCGTACTGTGCGCGCACGAGGTCGTGGATCCCCGTCGAGCCGGCGTCGCGCAGACGTGGTCGTGGGTGCACAGCAGTGCCGCCGCGACGGCGTCGTGCATACTGCACACCGGGACGAGGGGTAGTAAGTACGGGTACCAGTCTGGACGGTCCTCAGGGACACGAATCGGATCGTCGAGCCCACGCCGCCCGCAAGCTCAAGCAACGAGCAACGAGCAACGAGCTCGGCCTCCCGTGTCCCGCGTCCTCTTGCCTCTTGCCTGGCACGCACCTCGCACTGACCCACCCGTGCATCCGTGCACCTCTCTAACAGACTGCGCGAAAAAACGCAAAAGAAGAAGAAGAAGAAAAAAGGCGGAGGACGCGTCGGTGGGAGCCGGCCCGGCGGTACGTGCCGCCCTGCCCTAGGTCTACACCCAAGTACCGCTGCGCATCTCCCAAACTGGCTGGCCTTGGGATTGCGGCTGAGCGCACCAAGCCCAGGCTGGCGGACTTCGATCCCAGAGGCACGCGCGGCAGAAGGGCGTACACATAGACAACGGGGGACAGCCGTGCGTTTGACTCGCGATCCGGAGCGTTTCACGACGAGTGCGTATATCGTCTAATAGTCTAGCGAACAATCCTGCGCAGGGATCGTTCGGCCCTACACACCAGACCTACGCGGCATCTGACCTCCGATCGACGTTCGCCGCAACTCGAGGTTTGGGGAATCCTGAGACTCTGAGGTTCGAGGTTCGAGCAGCCGGCCGCAGCCTGCGAAGGTCGACGCAACCCGGCCGTGCCCCGTGCCCCGCGGGCCGCGGTGCGTTGCGCCCCGCTTGTATGGCATTTGAGAGCTGTCGCCCAGGCCCGCACGGCGGTACGTTCCCGCTTCGTTTGTTCGACAGGGCGGGTCACGGTGGACGGTGGACGATGGACGACGGGTATATTCGTGCTCGGTGCGCGGTGCTCGGTGCGCGGCGCGGGCGCAGATGTACGGATACAGATACAGCAATCGCAATCGCAATTCTAGGGTGTAGGGTGTAGGATGTAGGATGTGGCGCAGGGCGGGAGTTGGGAGGTGGGAGGTGGGAGGTGGGACCGCGGGTGGCGGAGTACGGCAGAGTAGAACAGCGAGGCGGGCGGGCGGGGTGGTTTTGGGCCCGGGATGGTCGTGGCGTGGGCGTGGGGGTCGTTATAGCAGATCGAAGTCGTCGAGCTGTGGACGTTCGAACGAGGGTGCGGTGGGTCAGCGCGTGTTCCGTGGTACAGATTGTGAGGCCAAGGGCCAAGGACGAGAAACGCAAGATACAGAACGAGGTGGATTGGGGGAGGAAGGGTATGGTGTAGGGTAGGATAGGGTAGGATGTGAACTGCGCGACGCCTTGCATCGGCAAAAGCAAACGCAGACGCGGACGCACCTCGTCGTTGTACCGCGCGATGGTGCGCTTGATCTTCGAGGTGTCGACCCAGGTGACGAAGTCCTCCATGTGTCTCGTGACGAGGAACGCAGGATCGGTGATCGTGTCCGGCCCAACGCGCACATGTCCCTGCTCGATGAACTTCACCGCCTGCACCCCATCCCCCAATCAGCCGCGACGTAAACGGCGATGCGACACACCACTCACCGCGCTGACCGTCTCCGCCATCTTCGCGCTGCACATCACGACCGCGAGCCGCCGCCGGCAGAACGCGGCGACGGTGAGCTTGTTCTCGACGTCGCTGGGCTTGGCGGCGGCGTTGAGGACGCCGAGGTCGTAGAGCTTGGCGAGGAGCTGGGATTCCGTGCGCGCGCGGAAGGGGTCCGCGGAAGGGAGGAGGGAGAGGCGGTGTGTGAGGGCGCGGAGCGAGCCGCAGAGTTTGTTGTATCTGGGGAAGAGAGGTGGGTGAGCATGGGCTGGGGAGGCGAGGCGAGGTGAGGAGGGAGGAGAACGGGGGACGCACTTGTGGTAGTCCTCGCGGTCCTGGATGTGGTACCGCCGCATGACCTTGATCTCGCGGAGGTTCGCGTCCTGCTTCCACTATCCAGATCGTATGTCAGGGTGCGCTTTCGTGCTAGGGGGAACGGGGACGACGTACGTTGAGGAAGTCGACCTTCTTGAGGAGTTTTTGTTCGTGGTGCTTGAATTGGCGGACCATGGTGAATCCTTCAGGTGTGGGCTTCGAAGTGTGTTTGGGATGCTGCTCGACACTGGCTGAGGTGGACGAGGTGGACGAGCGTGAAAGTGCTCAATGAACGGATCGAGCGCCGAGAAATTCGCGAGCGAGTGATTGGCGCCGTATCATTTACGCCTAAGCCACGTGGGCCGACGGCAGCTCACTCAAGCTCGTCCGGAGCCCGTCTGTCGCGTTGACACAGATCTGCAGTGTGCACGCGCACAGCTCTCGCTGCAGGAAAGACGACCTGACGTTGGGCGAGGATGCGAGAGAGAGCGGTGCCGAGCGCGTGCGCCGCGGTGGGGGCCCGGTGTATCGCCCTCGGCCCCTCGAGGCGATGGGAGGACGGACGCGTGGCGAGTAGTGCTGACCAAAAATAAAATACTATTGTATCGATACATGAAGATACATGATAAATAATAAATAAATAATACCTCTTCTGATATTCCTTGCCCGAGAATACATTAGGATACGATACAATAAAATACTGATACAATACAATACAGCCAATGTATTTAATGGTATCTTATGATACAGTCCTTAACCTCATGACACCTCATAAGCTACACATTTTCAGTTTCCTAGACTGTCTCAAGCCTCAAAACAGCTAGTAAGATGGTGTTGTAGTTGGACACACTCATTCGCATCACGCTTGTGCACCACGGCACGTGCATGAGGTTGCGGAGACCGGACTTGACGCCGGACACTGTTCGCCGGCGACTGCTTTCGCTCTGCATGGCGGCGGCGAGGCAGGCGGAGGCGTTGTCAAGTCTGGAGGGCTGTCAGGATTGACTGTCACCGTCCGTGAATGACCCTCTAGGCTTTGTGCACCAGCGTGCGAGGCCGCATGCACATTCGTAGAATCATACTAATACAACGTTATCCAAGCGTTGTCACCATTTGCATGTCACCCGCCACACTCCCCTTCGTCACTCGCCAAATGACGCCAGCATTTAGCAGAGGCCGTCGTCGCGGCGTGTCCGACTTGACACCGCTTGGAGAGGGTCGCTAGTACAACTATGTGTGATACAGCCATAAGGGTTACTGCTGAGTATGACATTGCGAGTGCATTGACAGGCTTCGAAGCCTTGCACTATACACGACAGTCACCAAAAGCCATGATGTACACGAAGAAGGCCTAGATACAGTCTTCTGAAACGATTCGAGATGTTCGAAAATGGCTGCCAAAATTACAGGAATAAATACCATTAGATACCATTAGATAAAGATACTGATATGATAAATACATGTATCGAATAAATATCCGGGTCAGAAGTATTTTATTCTATTGTATCGAGTAAATACACGCTTGAAAAAGTATTTAATCATATTTGGCCAGCCCTAGTGGCGAGGAGGGCTGCGGACGGAAAGGCAAGGCCTGGCAAGGCAGTCGAACGAGGAGCCGGGGCCGGGGCTGCTGACTGGAAATCCGCCTCGGACACGGACGAGCGACGGCGGACGATGGATGGATAACGGATAGCAGCGGATAGCAGCGGATAGCAGACTGAGACTGCGTCGGCGACATTGCGATAATTAATGTCATCTTCGATATAATTAATGTCATCCTCGATATAATTATCTCGGGCTCGCTCGTCGACGGCGACCGACCTCGCCGGAACACGCCCGTTGCCTCGCGCCCGCGCCCGTTGCCTCGCGGACAGCGTCGCGGACAGCGTCGCGAACAGCGTCGCCACCGCCCCCGACCCCGCCCTCGCCGTCCGCGACGACGGCGCGCATCGTGGCCTGCACGCCGTCCACGGTGCCCTGCACGAGTGGCGTCCTCGTGTGTGTTTTTTCTGCGTGCCGCTGTGACCACACTGTCACGGCCAGTGACCGTGTGAGAACCGAGGACGTCCAGTCAACCCAACCCGTCTTCCCTCTCTTGTCTCTTTCCGCCTGCCGCTCGTCCTCCGCCAGCCACTCCCCGCGTCCTCGACGTCCTCGACGACGACGACGGCGACGACCGCCTCCTGTGCCCCAACGCCGCCCGCTGTCCTCCGCGTGCCCGTGCCCGAGCCCGCCTCGCCCCCGCCCGTCCCCCACGCCCTCCACCGCCTCGCCCACCGTCGCACACGCCCGCCGCCCGCCCCCTCCGACGCTGCATGCCACCCCGCGCACCCTCGTAGCCCGCGACCACCCCACACCGCCCAGCCATGAACCAAGGCATCCTCCGCACGCCTGGCATCCACATCCCCCAGACGAACGTCTTCCACAACATCAACACTCCCCACCTCCTCCCCCAGCAGTCCCAGCCGCAGCCACAGCAGCAGCACCAGGGCCAGCCAAATCCCATGTCCATCATCCCCGGCCACACCGCCCAGGCCCCCGCCATGGGCCTCCTCGCCGCCGCGCAGCCAAACGGCGGCACTCCTAATTACCCCCTCCAGATGCAGGCCGCCTCCCAGGTCCGCCGCAACCAGATCGTCCAGCAGGGCATGAACCCCGCCCTCGGCGTCCCCGGTCAGCCTGCCCTCAACGGCGCCATGAACGGCGGCGCCATGAACGGCATCGCGCCCAACCCCATGGGCTTCCCGAACACCGTCATGCGCCGCGTCCAGTCCCAGCCACCAGGCATGGGTTTCGTCGCCCCCGGCGGCGCCATGCACCTCGGCGGCGGCGCCCCCAACATGGCCGCCATGGCGGGCATGCCCCGCATGCAGCAGATGCGTATCCAGCAGCCCCATCAGCCCTCCCAAATGCCCGCCAGCCAGTCCCAGATGTCCGCCGACTTCGCCATGCGTTTCCAGGCGCACGCCCAAAACGGCCCCGCCTTCGCGCCCCACGTCGGCCGCTCCGCCTCAGCCCAGGCGCACCCCGTCCCCGGCCTCCCGCCCTCGGCCACCTTCCCGCCCTCGGTGCCCATGAACCAGCCGTTCCAGACCCCGTCGCTGCCCCAGCAGCAGCAGCAGCCGCCCCCGCAGCTCGCGACGTCGCCGCACCCGCCGCACGCCGCGCACACGCCCGCGGCGCTCGCCCCGCAGGGCATGCAGCCGCCGTTCAACCGCGCGCGCATGACGCCCGAGCAGAACATGATCATGAGCATGCAGAACCCGCAGATGGCGCACGCGCCGGGGCGCATGCCCGGCGGCGGCGCGTACGGGTTCGCGGCGGGCACGCCCCCCGGGCAGATCGGCGGCGAGCCCGTGCAGGGCATGCAGAACGGCATGATGGGCACCCCCGGGCCCGGCCCCCAGAGCAGGCTCATGACGCCCGCGCAGCTGCAGCAGCTCCAGGGCGGCGGCGACGGCGGCGCGTTCGAGATGGGTCCGCCACAGCAGGTGCCCGCGCGCCCGCCGAGCCAGCAGCGTATGCCGTTTCCGGGGCACATGCAGCCGCAGCCGCACCAGGGCCCCGCGGGCGCGCACGCGTCGCCGCGCCAGCTCGGGCAGCCGCTCCAGGGGCAGCCACAGCAGCCGCCACAGGGGCGCCCCCAGTCGCAGCCGCAGGGCTCGCCGCCCCAGGCGGGCACCGGCGCCGTGCCTCGGGGGACGCCACGCCTCACGCCGCGGATCCCGCAACAGCAGCTCGTGCAGCAGCAACAACAACAGCAACAGCAGCAGCAGCAGCAACAGCAGCACCAGCACCAGCAGCAACAACAGCAACAGCAGCACCAGCACCAGCAGAATGGCCTACCCCAGACGAGGATCCCGTCGCTCCCCGGGCAACCGCAACAGCAGCAGCAGCCACAACAGCCGCAACCGGGCCCGTCGATGCCCATGGTGGCGAAGCCGCCGACGCCCTCCGTGCCCGGACACGCCCCAGGGCAAGCAGGGCCTGCGTCTGCGCCCGTCGCCCCGCGGCCGCCGATGATGCAGCAGGGCCCGCCCCCGCCCCCAGCCGCCGTCGCCGGCCCGTCGGGCGCCCCCGCCGCGATGCGCGTGCCGCACCCGCAGGCCACAAGGGCGGTGGACATGAACCCCGACCCGCGGTCGCTGCCGCCGCTGGGCGGCGCGGTGCCGGGGTTCGAACTGCCCAACGCGCAGCTGATCAACAAGCTGGACGCGTACAAGTGAGTCGATCGGTTCCCGTCTCGTCGTGCGTGCGTGCGAAAGGACGGGGTGCGCGTGCGTGGAAGATAAGGGCGCTAATGCTTGTTTGCGCGCAGATACCAGTATCCCTTGGGGCTCGGACAGGGTCTTGTGTTTCTGCACAAGTTCCTGGGCATCCTGAACCAGGACCCTGAGAATTTGGATCGACCGCTGAGGCATAGCAATGTGCGTTCCACTCGGGCACTCTCTGCGGCGATGTGTTCTAATGTTTGTGCATTGACCTCGGATGCAGAAAATGAAGCTGGAGTTCTGGAACGACATCGTCACCGAGTTCTTCACCCCAGACGCGCTGATGAAGCTGACGCTGTGGAAGGAGAACAAGAAGGACGAGGCGAAGCCGTTCGGTGCGTGCGCCCGCCTCCTCGTCCGCTCCCCGCCCGCTCACTCACCCCCCGCACACAGAGATCGGCGTGCCGATCATCCCGCGCTTCTTCCTCGTGACGACGCAGTCGGGCGTGAAGACGATGACGATCACGCTCGACGAGCCGCGCGAGCGCGTGATCACGTCGGGGCACTGCATGGTCGAGAGCACGCACGCGACGTGGTCGTTCAAGTACACGAACGGGTACATCGTGCAGCTGCGCGGGCCGCTCACGGTGCACGTGTACGCGCAGCGCGCGAACGCGCAGGCGCCGTGGCACTACCGCATCGACGAGCTCTTCTTCGACGCGGAGAACCACGAGAAGTACCTCAACGTCGACTCGATCCTCGGCCCGCGCATCCTCGACTCGCCCGGCGCGCACACGCCGCAGCTGCTCCCGCTGCAGCTCACGAACGGGCACATCGACTCGAACGACGACCGGCGGTACGACGAGCCGCGGCTGCACATCGAGCGCGCGACGGTGCCCGCGGAGCCGGTGAACGCGTTCGGGATCCCGCAGGCGACGATGCGGTGTTTGGAGGTGCGTGCCTTGCTTCGCTGTCGGCGCGCGCGCGGATGCTGACGACGCGGACAGCTCGCGGAGAGCGTGAGCCAGATGGGCCCCCTGATCGAGTTCGCGAGCAAGAACGGCTACGGGCCCATATGTGCGTGTGCATCTGTGCATCTGTGGACGGGGATACTGACACACGTCTCGCTGGTGCCCTCTCGCAGCTGCCCTCGAGAAGTACGCTCAAAAGATACGCGATGAGAGGCGCAACGTGCCCCCACTCAACGGCGCCGCCCCGCCTGGCGACGGTGTCGGTCCCTCGCACCTCAACGGCGCCCCACCAGGCCCTTCGACGATCTACTCCGCCGCCGGCCCCGCCCCTCCCACCGCAGACGGCCCCGCCGGGCCCGCGCCGCCACCACAGCAACAGCCGCACCCTCCACTTCCACAAAACCCTCCACCCGCAGGGACGCCGCAGATGAGCAAAGCCGTCCCCCCGGGGCCGCCTGCGTCCGCGGCGGCCTCGACCCCCGGTTCGGGACCGGGCCCTGCGGCCGCGTCGACGTCCGCGTCGACCCCTGCGGCGGCGACGACGCCCGCGGCGGTCGCGTCGGGGACGCCGGCGATGGCGCATGCGAGCCTGAAGCGGAAGGCGACGAACCAGGGGCCGGACGGCGCGTCGGGGACGGCGGACGCGTCTACGAAGCGGCCGACGCGGAAGCGGGGACGGACGGGCGGCGGGTAGGCTGGCTGTCTCAGGCTGCTTGCTTGCTGCCTTGGGTCGCGAGTCGCGGGCTTTGGCTCTGGCTGCCGGTACGGGACAGGGACATTCGGCGTGTGTCGCGGGCTGCGCTACGGACGGGGACCTCCATCGGCTTGTGCGTTGTGTGCTTTCGGATCTGTGTCGCCATTATTTTTCTCTCTCTCTCTTTTTCCTCTCCATTTCATTTCGATCGTCTGACCAGCAAGTTCATCCCACTCTACCCTGCATAGCATAGACTTGTATATTACCACTCTCAGCAAGGGCGCAGCACTGCTCGCCGGCGCGTCGTGGGCCGGCACACGGGTTTCGAGCCTCGTTCGACCTGCGTGGTTCGAGGGACGAGGGGGACCCGCGTCCGGGGGGCGTCGTCGGCGTTGTTTTCCACTAGCTATTTATCGACATGTACCTGTGTATTAATCTTGCCCCGCTTTGGTGGTCGGTTGTTTGTCGTTTCTGCTCAAAACACACTTCACATATCTCTCTACTGCGTTTGGTGTGACCGCGTGAGCCTGGACAGCTGGGGCTGCCGTGTGCAGTGTCGGCTTGTCAGAAACGTTCGTGCCGGCTATGAGGATGCAGAGCCTGAGTTTTCCGTTTCGCCGACATCCTCCAGTGCAAGGACGAATGCTCGGAATAAATGACGGCGCGTGGGATTCGAACCTGGTTCGAATTCAAATGCGCGGCCCTCAGTGCTTCGGCAAACTCCGACAGCCCCGGCCGGACAGAACGGTCTGCACCGGAGCTCCTTGGAACATACGAACATATGATTTCAGGAAAGTACAATGAAGAGATGTAGGACAAGACCCCACATTGAAAACTACAGTAATACGCAAATGCACAGCAGCAGATGTAGTAAGATAAATTAATACGGCAAGGTCCCCGGGAGTTCATGGCTGTAATCGCACTGATCGCCATATTTGCATCTGCGGAAAGAACGAAAACAGGGGCGCGGGGGGCCCGTCATCATCATCAGCTTTCTGGCTTTCACTCGATGGTCATGAACCGTGCTTGCCTTCCTTGTGCATAGAAACTGCAGGGTTTTCGTTTATTATTTCCAAAATGACCCCGTCCAAAACCGTCACCCCCGCGCCCGCGCCCCCGGCCGCGATTCAGACCCCGACCGCGCGCTCCGCCACGCTCGCCGCCCCACTGCTGCTGCGATTCTTCACCCGGCCACCGCCGCCCCTCGTCGTATCCTCTATCGTACTCAGGGTATGGGTTAGCGTTCCAGTCCTGTTGCTCGCCGTTGCGTGGCATCGGCGCCGCAGGCTGGCCGGCGGGGTACGGGTTTTGTGCCTGCGCTGCTTGCATGGGCGGAGCGGGCGGCGGCGGCGGAGGCTGAGACGCCTGCGCTTGCTGCACGAGCTGCTGGATGTCCGGCCCGAGCTGCGCCAGCGAAGTCAACAACTGCGTGTTACCCATGGGAACATCCACCGAGCCGCCCGCCGCTGACAACTGCCCGACCAGCTCTGCGACCGACACCGCCGGCGGCGGCTCGACCGCCAATGCAGCGGGCGCATCGCCCGTCCAAAACACCTCGTCGGCGTCGGGGCCAGCGAGCATACTCTTGATCTCCGCGTCGACCTGCTCTTCAGGGATCTGGAAGTCCGGCTCTGCGGGCGAGTCGGGGAGATCCGCGGGTGTCAGATACAGTGCGCCTAACGCGGTCTGTTCGCGCTCCTCCTGCTTCACTCGCTCGATGCTGTCTCTGCCCCTTGACGGCACGCCGATGTCGGTGGGTACGTCGATCACTGTGGATACCCGCGCGAAACGTCGTCAAAACGTGTCCATTTATGATACAGCTTTATTTGCTTACGCAGAGGTTCGGACCAGTCTACTTGTTCGTCGAACAGATGCGCAATCAGAGCCGCTCCTTCGCTTCGGTCAAGATCGCGGACGCTGTGTGCGGTGTGCATACCCTGTGTGTCAACGTGCACGCAAGTGTGCGTATCTAATGTTAATATACAGTACGTGAGGGATACGAAAGGAAGTGAGCTGACATCCGCTGGGTCATCGTCGTATATCGCTCGTTCAATGAGTTTGACCGCCTCCAGTTGACCGTCTGGTGCCCAGGTGACCGACTTCTTCTTTTTATCTGTGTTTATACCGTCTGCTGAAGTCTGTCGCGAAGTTACCGTTGGAGCACCCGTGGGTGTCGCTGCGGGTGGCGGGGTCGAAGTCGACGGCGAGTCCTTACGAGGCTTCATCGACGCGACGATCTCCATAAACGGATTGTATGAAGACGGCTGCGCAACATTAGGATCCGGCTCCTTCTTCACAGCAACTGGAGTCTTCTTGTTGAAGCTAGGCAGACGTGGTTTCGGCTTCGAAAAGAAAGACGAGTCGGATTTAGCGGTGGTCGGCTCTTTACCCGTGGGTTTGGCCTCCTTCTTGACGTTAGGCGCGGGCTTCGTGGACGCTGCCACCGCGAGCTTCTTCGTCGGAATCGCTTTCGACGACGACGCCATCTCGTCTGCTTTGCGTTTTTTATTTTTTGGATCTGTCCCGCACCATTAACTCTATTAATTGGCCAAACGAACCGGCGTGACTCACCCTCAGCTGATCCCTCGGCCGCCGGCGTCTTTGTTTGACTTTGCGGCAATAGCGCACGCCATTTACGAGTGAGGTTCGCTGCCATATCCTGAATCGCTGCGTTCACAAAGAGCGATAAAACGCCAGCAGTTAGATTACATTTTTTCTCATTCACTCAGACGTTGAATAATTAGGGCGGAGCGTAAACAAACGTATCGCAAGTGTATTGTCGGGGTCGTATCTTCGTACCCGATTTCTCAAAAAGTAATCGAGGGAGAGGTTGGCTGTGGAGAAAGGCGCGAAGCTCACCTGCTGAATTCGACGTCTTAAACGGTCTCAAGTCTCGCGCTATTAGTGACGTTTTGAGGCATTGGAAAGTCATCGGCAGTCGATCGAGGATCTGTGATAGTTCAGTATGAGACGGATTGACTGGGAGTTTTTGCGATCATGCTCACATGTAGGATCGGCATCGTAGTCGTCGTGAAAGGCGAATCCGGCTCTGCACTCTCTTTCAACCACGTCTTCGTTATGTCCATCGCGACCTCGCTCTCCTGCCAAGCACGGAAATAATGGTTAGCAGCATTATCACGAATGTTATTGAGTATCTCGATCCGAGTGAACGCGTCCACTTTTGAGATGCCGTAGTCATCGATGAGACTTGTTAGCTTGTTGACGGCGCCTGCACCAGTAAACGATTGTGGCTGGATAAGAGGTCGTACGCCCGCGACAAATTTCTCCTTGAGGTGTTCAGGAGATGGCCCCGATGGGGCCGGTGGCTGTGGATGCCCGTAGAATGTTGTTGCAGGAATGGCCGGTGGCCCTGCTGGAGCCGGAGATATTGAAGTCGAAGGGGGCAGTGCCGAAGGTGGAGGCGAATGAAGTGCGTAAGGCGATAGTGTCCCTTGCTGCAGAACTTGCTGTGGCGGAGGCGGAGACTGCTGCTGGGATAGCTGTCGCTGGAACTGAGGCTGTTGAAAATGAGCGGGGGTCGTGTGAACATAAGATGGGCTAATGGATGACGGTGTCGTATGGGATGGATGCTGATAAGAGTAGTGCGCCCGTTGCTGTGGCTGAGCTGAGATATATGGGACTGAGTAATGTGACGGTTGTGACGGCGGTGGCGAGGTGACGGTCAGCTGCGGACTAAGGAAGGCACTATGAGTGGAAATTGGGATTGAAAGCGAATGCGGACGCACTCGATCATCATCTGCGGTGGACTCATCGACGGATGTACTTGAGAAGGCGCGCTCTGTGGGACGCTGGTCGCGCCGTTCAGCGACGAGTAGTTGGACAGTGGTATCTGAGAGGTCGAGGGCCATTGGAGTCCGCGATATGCCGGCGAAGGGTTGTAGGATGGCACGGGGTCTCCGGAGACAAAATAGTTGGTTGTCTGGGGATAAAAGTAGGAAGTGGGAGTCGGAGGGTTCACGGAGGATGAAGAGGGTGTTGCTGGAGCAAAATCGGAAGATGGATGTGAGCAGGAGGGCATTTGCAAGGCGTTATGCAGCGTGCTCACCCGTTATAGAATCCAACCCAAAGTCGCTGAGGTCCATGGTCGGCTGTGCAGCAGACGGACCTGCCCCTGGGGACATGTTCGAAGACGGATCCTTCCAATCATCATTCGCGGTCGTGCGTGCGTCGTGTAGGTCTTGAATATGTTGTGAGTGCAGCCAAGACGGGCCAGCAGAATATTCCATGTGTATTTTGCCAGCAGGAGTTGGTCTTTTGCACGCAGGCACTCAAGCGGTTACGGTTATTAATGGCTTATTTGTGGGACAGGTAATCGCGAAGCACCCCGACACTGTCCACAGGGTGTTGCAGGGTACCCTTCTGCTCGATACAAGCAGCTGAACGATGAAGAGGACAACGGTGTTCACCGTCGTTTGTGATGGTCAGAGGTCAGGCTCGTCGTCGGCCGTTGGCACTCCGCTTTCAACTCCTCCCTATATAGCCCTTACCGGCAGGCGCTCTTCCCACGCTTAGAAACCTAACACTAGGTCTTATTATTATCTGTTTATTATTTGTTTTCTGTCTAGTGACTGCTACAAAGCCAAACAACCAGTTTCCCGTCTTTGAAATCTTTTCTAAGGCCCCCCTTCAACCTCTCTTACTTTGCTCTCTTACTCCCTTCTTACTCCCTTCAACACGACGCGTCGCGCCCGCCCGCGTTGATTATATTTTCGACACCTTCGCAAATGACAAACATTTCTAACGTGCCTAATATGCCTAACGTACCCGCTGTCCCCGCCGTTGCGGGCGTCGATAACCAGGTCTCCCCCTACGACATGCTCAGGATGCAGGTACGTGCCCAGGCCAATGCAGCACGGCCGTGTCGTTGATCGCCATAACTTGCGCTTCAGCTCTGTGGTAACCTGAGTGCAGCCGCAACCGCGATGCGCGAAGCGGCTGCTGTCGCCGAGCAATTCTCTCAGCTCCTCAGGGACAGTCCCTACCACCCCGGTCATTCCAGTTTCCTGCCGCCCAACGGTCAGTACCTCCAACTGCCCCCGCCTTCACCTTTGCCTGTCGCACCCACGGGCGGGAAACGCAAGAACGCAGAAGACGTGGAGGATGGAAGGAAGCGTAGGAAGACCAAGCCCAAGGACCCGAACGCACCCAAGCGTCCGGCCTCGTCCTACCTTCTCTTCCAAAACGAAGTTCGCCAAGAGCTTAAGCAACAGAATCCTACCCTGCCGAACAACGAGCTCCTGCACCTGATCTCCAAAGCATGGAACGATATGCCTAGGGAGAAAAAAGACGTGAGTCTGAGTATGTGCATATGGTCATAGCGGATTACTCACCCCCGCTGCAGGCATATGAGGAGCGTCAAAAGATGGCGAAGGACCAGTATCTCCTGGAGAAGGCTGCATACGAGGCCCGCAACCAGGTTGTTGTCCCTGGAGCTGCGTCCCCTGCCGCTGTGAGTACTGGCTACTATAGTTCCCAACGAACGGTCCTTCACAGTACCATCCAGCTATCACCAGACGGCGGCGTCGAGCCGGCCGCTGTGTCTCCAGTTGTCCCTGCGCAGACATCTGCTGCATCGAGCGATGAGGAAGAGTCCTCACCGGACTCGTCTGCAGCGTCCGACAGCGACGACTCTGACGAGGATGCTCCGCCTGTAAAGAAGAAGCACCATGCTCCCGCAACTGTCAAGACGGAGAAGGTGAAGAAACATAAGAAAAACAAGGCTTAGCTGGGTAATTGCACCAGCCATTGAATCTTGAGAATATCGCCATGGTGGTATTGCGTATGCATCGCACACCGCTTGATGTCTTCTTGCGTATTCGTTCGAAGCCCTAGGCCAGATTGTGTATCATATGATTCCATAATTGCTATCAGATGCTTTTCGAAACTTGGCGGAATTATTCGGCTCCAATTAAGGAGGATCTGTGTACTTTGCCCGTGGGGATGGCTGTGGCAAAGCGCAAGAGCAAGAAGCTGCGGTTGGCGTCAAGTATGGTGGACAATACTGCACAGCCACTGCTTCTATCGCGGTTGTTACCACCGCCAACTATCTACTTACATGAATACCACAGCCTGTCAGCAGTACAGTGGGTAGCCTGTGCGACAGAGCCTATCCGAGGACCGAAGGACAGAAAAAGAGACAATGCAGGCTGTGTCTGCTCTCTTCACAGGAACTTCGCACAGCCATGCGCAGACTTGCGCAGACCGCCGTGTTCCCCGCACGCCGGGTCAAGACAACGGCAGGCACAATTGCTCTCATAGGATGATTGTCGCCATTCTCTACGGATTGGTGGCAAAGAATTGCCAGGACGTCCTATATCGGGGGTCATCTTGGTTTTCTACCGTGTTAGACAGGCTGTGAAGTGATTCGTTGACACGTATTTTCGCGACTTTGGAAATATGATTTGGTCCGGAAGATCAGTCCGTCGTGTTGGGTGAGCACAATGACAATCTTGGCTGGCCGGCCGTGGGGGTATATAAGCTTGCGTCCTCAGTCGCGCGATCTTCCAGCAGCCTTTGTTACATTCTCGCCTTCCGCTTACAACTTCACTCTATTCCGACCACCATGTCGAACTACGGACAACCTCCGCCCAACCCAGATAGTCGTCCCCTTCCGCCTGGCTGGACTCAGCAGTACGATTGGAAGTAAGTGCACAAAATACAATCGTGCGTCTCGATACCAGCTGATCGCGTCTTATCTAGCTACAAGACATGGTTAGTGCACTCTACGGCCGTCTTGCAGCGACAGAGATGTAGGATGATGGCTGATTCTAACTGATTAAATCAGGTTCTACGTAAATACCTCTGTTAACCCGCCTCAGTCGTCATGGACGCATCCCGCCGCTCAAGGTTTCGCGCCTCCGCCCGGTCCCCCGCCACCTGGCGGCGGATACCCTAGTCCTGGCTACGGTCAAGGACCTCCACCACAACAATATGGTCAAGGTTATGGCGCCCCAAGTTATCAGGGTGGTTATCAGCAAGGTCCGCCGCAACAAGAACAGCGAGGTGTGTCATAGTAGCCACTGATTAGTACACGAATCAACGCTAACTTACTGTATCTCGCAAGGCTGGTTTGGAGGCTCCCCCGCGCCGCCGCAGCAGAACGTTGTGTACGAGCAGGCACGGCCACAGAAGAAGTCAGGACCGGGCTGGGGTACTGTTGCGCTAGCTGGTACGTGAAACAGTATGTAACGTACGTCTTCGGAAAACTGAGTACGCGTCGGTATTGTAGGTGGAGGCGCTCTCATTGGTGGAATGCTTCTTGAAGATGCTATCGACGACCACGACGACCGTATTGAGGAACAGGCTTACGACCAAGGTGTGCACTATCCAGATTACATCTGTCTCATCAACTCACATCTGTCATTCTCTAGGCTTCGAAAATGGCGAGATGGACAACTTCGATGGCGGAGGCGGGGATTGGTGATTGATCTCACCACTTCGTTACTGTATTGCGCGCCCAAGTTATACAAGCAGTATTGACAACACCTCTCATCTCTTGTGTTTACATTTGACTATCTTGGCTCTAATTCATGATTATGTACAGTACATGCATCGTTGAAGTATCCAATCATTAGATACCCATACCTGCATACTTCTAAATGAAGCTGTCGATTTAAAGTAATATCTAAGTCCAGGAGGCCGGCATCCGTCGAACATCGTCCTATAACATCGTACGTCTACATCTCCGATGTCAACCCATCAGTGTCGCCGTGCGCACATCTATTCAGCTTCGTTGTCACACCTGGTACACAGCGTGCGTCCGCACCGATTCTACCGCTCTCTGCTGGACGACTTCCAAGGATGCGATAATAAGGGTTGCAGTGCTAACGATGATTCAAGCATATATCAGCGCGTTTCGAGCTCGTCGGCCTAATAAGATCTTGAAGAAGCGATACGACGCTGGAACGCTTCTATCCCTGTCTTCATGGCGGCCTCCTGTTTCGTCTTGCAATATTCCGCGTACTCTTGGGACGTCCTCCAGCCCTTCCACGGTGTCTCATCAATAACTGCCCACCACTCGTGTACGTAAGGATGACCCGGGGCACCTGCATACCCCCAAGGTTTCGCTGGGAACGGTTGGCGATGACGGTCAAGAACCGCCTCCATCGTAGGGTTGACTGGACCCATAAAATGAACGATGCCGGGATCCGCCAGCTCTGCAAGGTTGAGTGTCTTACGGTCCTCTGACGGCCACTCAGCGTACGTCCCTAGCCCTTGCGCATTCCACCGCAGCGACAGCGATAGCCACTCGTGGCGGAAGTGGTCGTTCAGCGCGTCTTCGTCCTGCTGCAGTGAGTGCTTCCGCGAGCGAGCGGCGTTCATGAGGCCGTCCAGCCGGGGACGCATCTTCGCGAGGTCCATGAGCAGGACACCGGCGTTCAGAAACGGTCCTCGTTCGATACCTGCGTGCCCCATGGGTATTCCGATGTCCAACACTGCTCCGAGACAATTTCCTCCTAGGTCCGTCCCCCACAGCTTCCGCAGGTCGTCCCGCACTAACAGATCCGCATCGAGATAGAGCAGCCTGTCGAGTTTGGGGGCGAGTACGTCCAGCATGGCGACCTTCGCCCAGACAGGGCCTTGCGAAGCGACCGCGGTATCTGGTAGGTGGACGAATTGGAGGTCGGCATGGGGCTCGTTCTCTACTAGCGTCTGCAGCTTCTCCTTGTCGGCTTTCGTCAACCCGAGGTCCACAATAAAAAAGGACAGCTTAGATCGAGTGTGCTTCATTGCGCTGCGGATGGTCACCGCGGCGGGCATGGCGTAGGTGGTATCAAAAGTAATGGCGATAGGGATTGCATCGGAGGTGCCGTCCTCGTCGGGGTATGGGGCCGTGTGCGCGCGCTGTGTGGTTGCAGCGGCGTCATGTTCTTTCATGATAATCGTCTGTGGTGGTTCCAGTCATTTTGGTAGCTCCTGAAGCATGAGAAAGACGCACCATCGGTGAAATCCAGACAGTTAATAGTTAGGTTGGGCTCTCCGCTTAGGTCTCGGAGTATGTGTGATTTACAGATTTAGTGTGTGTGTGCTATGTCGTAGACAGAACTAGAGTTAAGTAGGCTATAGTGATGGATGGGTAGACCTGTAGGTTGTGTACATTGGTGAGGTGAAAGAAGAGATGCGCTTCATTTTCCTTGACACACTTTGTCTCAATTGGAGCCGCGCGGTTTTGCAGCGGTGCGGTCTCGGCAAACAAGCCCATTACGACACAAGCCATTCTGAAGAAAGCCCTGCAGTCATTTGCAATAGAGCTGTAGAACTCTTGGACTTTGTGACTGCGAGGCTTCGTGGTGGGCGAGAGGATAAGACCAAGGTTTGACAGGTCCGCAGCTGCTTAAAGCACGTCGGACGCATCAATCCCATTCTCCTGAGTCTCTATCGACCTCAAACATGCTGTACGAAACAACATCTATTTGCTGTACACCTTGAGGGCTTTCCGAGTTCTCTTTTGAGGCTTGCTCCCACTCCTATCTGCAAAAATCTGGACATGGCCAGGCTCGCTCCGGCACCGGGCCGATATGCGCCCAATCAGGAAAGCGTCGGGCGCGAATGGACCGGGGCGCCGACGCTTTCTCTTCGACCACGACGACATGCTACTAGTGAAACGCGCTGAAAACCACACATAACCTGTAATGTGTACACCTACTCTTCAATCGATACAGGACGGGGGATCTAACTAATATCTGACATTTCCTACCGGACAGACTTACTACAGCTACTCAGATGGTGATGCCTAGTTCCCGGACACGTCGACGAAATGCTTCGCTGCCTGTGGCCATCGCTTCCCCAGCTTCGCGAGCACAATACTCCCTATATTCTTCCGTAGATCTCCAACCTCGCCATTCAGTCTGGTCCACCGTTGTCCACCACTCCTCCGCGAACGGATGCCCAGGAGCACCAGCGTAGCCCCACGGCTTCGCGGTATACGGCTGCACCCATTTATTCAGAATGTCCTGCATAGACGGGTTTATAGGACCTGTGAAATGGACGATAGCGGAGTCCTGCATCTGCGCGAGGTCCAAGCGCTGTCGGTCCTCTGAAGAATATTTGGCGTATGTGCCAAGTCCCTGCGCGTTCCATTGCAAGGGGAGGGTATACCAGTCATCACGGAAATGGTCGTTGAGAACGTCTTGATCTTTGAAAGGTGAATCTACTTTCTTCTGCGCATTCTGTCTCAAAGTCGGTAACCCTGCTCGCACCTTCGCCAGATCCAACAACATTACGCCGGCATTGAAATACGGACCCCTCTCTACGCCTTCGTGTCCCATCGGATGCCCGACATCGTAGCATGCTCCAACAGATTTGCCTTGCAAGTCTGTTTCCCAGAGCGCTTGCAAGTCGGTCCGGACGAGCACGTCTGCGTCAAGGTACAAAACTCGCTCGACTGGCAGGACGTCGAGGATGTCGACCTTGGCCCAGACGGGGCCGTCATCCGCTGTCAAGCCACCCGCTGGCAACTGGAGAAACTGTAACGTGACGTCGCTACGGTTTCCCGTACACGCACGGATCTTCGCTTTGTCCTCGAGGGACAGCCCGAGATCTACGACGTAGAAAGATACCCGGCCCGGCGTGTGGGCAATGACACTCTGGATTGCCACTGTTGCAGGCATCGCGTACGAGGCATCGGCGGTCAGCGCGACATGCACGCCGTAGTCGAATGCTGCAGGGGAGCGGTCCTCTGCTGTCTTCGTCAGAAACCCGATGTGCATGTTTGTCGTCTTCTGGAAGATCATCTGGTACTGGCCCTCAGAAGACAAGACATCGAACTCGCCGGCATGAAGTTGCATAAACGCGTCGATGCCGCGCTTGGGATGATGGATGCTCTCTACGGGCTCCTTGTCCCAGCCGTAGTCGTCGAAGATGAAAACTGCACCGTTGTTTGTCAAGCGCCACGCGAGCTCTGCGTCGAGGAAGGTGTCATCCGCTCTATGGGATCCGTCAACATAAACCCAGTCAAAACCGGGCTCGTTCGTCTGGATCGCCTCCTCGAGCAGGTTCATCAGGGCGGGGACGCTAAACTGATCCATGACGCGAAATTGCTTCCCAGTCATAGATAAGTTGTGCGTCAGCTTCCTGTGCCGCTCGCTCCCGGCCTCGGTGTGCATGAGGTCGAAATGGTCGATGCAAGTTATGGATCCTCCCTGGGAGCAGAGCTCATCGAGGAGGAAGACCGCCGAACGCCCTTCCCAAGACCCGATTTCTAGGATTCTGGGCGTGGCGGACTTGACATGGGGAAAGAGGGCCCTCCAACTGTCGATATTGAAGCTGAACCAGTCCTGCGTAGCAGTGAATATGTAACCTGCTCGCGCGTTTTCTCGTGCTGGCATAGTGTCATCTGCGAGAACGAGCATCGTGTCGTCATTGGATGAAGACTACAGGCCGTTATAGTGAGTTGCACGTAATTCAGAGTAATCAAGGTACTGACCATGATTTAGAGGAGCTGCGTGGTACGAGAGAAAGAGATGATACTGTCTTCTCGTCTTAAGCCACCGGCCTTGCACACCCGTGTGTATCGTTCTGCGGATGCGTACTCGTCTCTGTATCGTTCCGCAGCATCGATTAACGCCCACGCCACAGTTCACCCTAGAAAGAGGGTGGTACCGACGCTTTTGCTGGCAATCCTCAATCCCCCGAAACTTGCTATCTGTCGCACAATAGGCTTGAGAGAGTCAATAGACGTAATGAGTTTCGTCATCCTGTGCGTACAAATACACCAGAAGGCAAGAACAAGGCTCTACTCACAGATTTTGTCTCACGACTGCGAACGAAGTACTTCATGTATCTTCCATCTGCCACATACAGCGGAAGACGGTGGACCCTTCAGGTCTTCCTAGGATACCAACTATGCAAGATATCACCCACTCTCACCTCCCAGATACCTTCCATGCGCGTTTACGCAGAGATGTTGGATTCAGAAGCACAGCTGCGTATTGCACGAGGATACTTGGCCGGTCAGTTGAGTGTTAGCGAACACAAATCTGTTTGAAGCGACTGCGGAAGATGTATCATACGTGATAACTGTCTCTTCCAGAGGTTTCGAACATCATCCTCAACATCGCTGCGATCATTATCCCTGGGCAAGGCCGCTTGGCTCCTGTAGTCGCCCCAGTACTTTCCAGGGCTCTGTGGTATAAAAGGTCCCGGAGAACAGCTGATTCCGCAAGACAAGTATGTCTTCTAGCCTTCTTACCCGCACTGCTATGTCCTTTTCGCCGTCTAGTAAAGTCCTCATAACAGGAGGAAATGGCTTCATTGTACGTTCTAATTTCTATAGAAGAGCATGGCACTGACAATGTTTCTTCAGGGGAGTCATCTCGCGCGTCGTTTGCGTGACGATGGATGCGCTGTCTCCATCATCGATAACAGCCCAGACTCATACTTCTCGGGTACCACCAACGATATAGAACTGATTGTGGGTGACATCCGAGACGTGTCTGTCTGTCGACGTGCATTACAAGGTGTAGACACAGTCGTCCACCTTGCTGCCAATATGGGAGGCATGGGCATGATCCACGAGCCCAACGATCACATCATCTACCGAGACAATCATAAGATGACAACAAACATCCTCGTTGCTTCCGCAGAAGTCGGCGTTCAACGCTTTCTCTATGCCTCGTCGGCTTGTGTCTACCCGGACTCGCTGCAGGGCGAGAGGGGCACTGATGTCTCTTTGAGAGAGAGCGACGTCTGGACTACCGGCACAGCACCCACTCCTCAAGGACTGTACGGGCTTGAGAAACTTCACTCCGAGGTACTACTGCAGCTTGGCGCTTCCAATATCGATATTCGCATCGCCCGTTTCCACAACATCTACGGCCCTCATGGCACTTGGAAGGATGGGCGGGAGAAGGTGCCGGCCGCCATCCTTCGCAAGCTGATCGCAGGTAGTCTCTTGGCTGAGAGACCATTTCAGCTGGAGATTTGGGGGGATGGGACACAACGCCGTAGTTTCTGTTACATCGACGACGCCATCGACGGCCTTGTCCGTCTTCTACACTCCGATTGCCGCGAACCACTGAACCTAGGTTCGGATCGTGCGGTCACCATCAACGAGTTGGTCGATGTCGCCGCCAGCGCCTTGGCCATCCAATCTTCGGACATCGCGATTCGCTACGACCTGACCCGTCCGGTGGGCGTCGGTTCACGAAACTCGAACAATGAGAAGGTGCGCGAAGCGCTTGGCTGGGAGCCGCGGATTTCGTTGGAGGACGGGATGCGCAAGACGGGTGAGTGGATTAGAGGGCAGATAGATAAGCTGCTGCAAGGTGAGGATGAGGACTCCCGCATCCGCATCTTGCAGAATCTAGGGAGGAGCGAGCTTCTCTATCTGCGACCGCAGCAGAAAGTATTCGCGGCTCTCTTGCCAATCACCTCTAGGATCGGGCCTTCCACGACGTCGGCGGATGTAGAGAAATGCCTCCGGAACCTGGCTAGGTTCGCTGAGAGCTTGGAGAAAACCACCCACGAGGACGTACACGGTGAAGAGGCCAAGTTTCATATCAGAGTATACCTCGCCATCGATCACGACGACGCATTGTTGCAAGACGATCCGAAGCGAGCCGAGATGACACTGATCAAGGCTGGAATCACAGACGTCCGGACGTTAGAGTGCAACTTACCCAAAGGCCACGTATGTAGCCTATGGAGACTTTGCGCTCGACGTGCCTACGAAGACGACTGTGACTTCTATGCCTTGCTCGGTGACGACGTGGTTTTTCAAGATGACAACTGGCTTTCTTCCATCCACAACGAGTTTGCCAAGATCGCAGAGGACGAGGGGGTTCCCATCGGATTCGGCTGTGTTGCGTTCACCGATACTACGTTTCCCGGTATGCCCACTTTTCCGGTCCTACACCGCATCCACCTCGATATTTTCCAAGGTCAAGTCGTTCCCGATGTATTCATTAACCAGGATGGTGACCCGTACCTTTTTCAACTCTATCGTCGTTTCGGATCTTCGAAGATGGTCTCATCCCGCATTAGCAACGGTATCGGCGGCGGTGACGACGCTCGCTATGAAAAACAGCATGCGAAGGACTGGACGTTTGCTCCTTTGGACGAAGCCACCTGCACGCTTCAAACTTGGCTGGGTCCTACTCTCGTGAAAGCTACACGCAGATTGACTGTCGACGTCGTCGTGCCATGCTACAGAGTGAACATGGAGTACCTGGACAGATTCTTCTCCTTGGATATTCCACCCACATGCAGTGTCATGTTCATAATTATAATCGACGACCCAAGATCCCCCAACATTGAGTCTCTCCTCAGTGCCTACGGACAGCGTCCCGATGTGCGCATTCGCGTCAATAAAACTAACCTCGGAGCGTCTGCATCCAGGAACCGCGGGTTACAGGAGTCGTCCGCCGAATGGGTCCATTTTCTGGATGACGATGTAAGGCCGGACCCGTACCTCCTCCACGCCCTCGAGGAGTGCATCCGTGCATCTCCAGATGCAGCAGGGTTCGTCGGGAACGCGCAGTTCCCGCCCGCGAACTCGATTTATACCGCAGCCGTCCATCTCGCAGGAGTCACCTATTTCTGGGACATTGCTACGAAGATTCAGCATGACGTCCCATGGGGCGTTACAGCCAATCTTACGGCCCGAAGGAACGTACGCGACAATGTTATGTTCAGCCTTTTATTCCCCAAGACAGGTGGCGGAGAAGATATCGACTACTGCCGTAGAAAACGCCAGTATTCCATAGCGCACGGTGGGCAGGGATTCATCGCTGCTCCTGACGTGACCGTAACACATCCCTGGTGGAACGGAGGAAACAGGTATTATTGGCGTTTCTACATGTGGTCGAAGGGCGACGGTGCCCTCATTAGCCTCTATAAGCCGGGCCTTGTCTACCGAGACCATGCACCCAACAGCGCGGAACTATTGTTCCTCAGTACCGCGGTGACAATTGTCATAGGAGGGCTATATCTCTGGGCCGGGCAAGGAGTCCTCCCGCGAAGCTTGGGCCCTAGCATGATTGCTGCAACCCTCATCGCTAATTTGTTCCACGACCTCTACCGTCATCTCTGGCGGGACGAAGATAACGTGGTTGACATCAAAACGAACCTCGTCGGTTATTTGTGGGTACTCGCGGTGCTAGAGAGTACCTTGATACGGATGTTCAGTGAGCTTGGACGGCTCGCCGGACTGTTGGAAAGGGGCGAAGTCTGTCTGATCGGATACCGTTTCGACTGGTTTGCTGGCGTATGGGGCGACGGACCCAAGAGGAATGAGCGCAAGAACAGCGTGGAACGGTTTGTACTATGGGTCACTGTACTTGCTTGGATGTGGCTTTAATCGTTGAACCCGTACATGCAGTCTCCTACGACTGATTTTCAACCTTCGCATGTACATAGCTGAGTACCGCTACCTTCTTTCGATTGTGTTTTGTAG
The DNA here is from genome assembly GCA_005298045.1 of Pleurotus ostreatoroseus. Classification (NCBI taxonomy): domain Eukaryota; kingdom Fungi; phylum Basidiomycota; class Agaricomycetes; order Agaricales; family Pleurotaceae; genus Pleurotus; species Pleurotus ostreatoroseus. Next base: position 116,373 of record SWBT01000501.1, on the reverse strand, counting down.
TCTTGTTTGAAAGTCGATCAACGCAGTGTATTGTTTGTTCCGAGTCAGTTGGCCGTTCTTGGTCTGGCGAGCGCGGGTGCGGGGCCGGCCGAGCGGGATTGCAATAAATAAGGTTTGAGCGCGTTTCGCGTTGGTTTTTGGCATCACATCCCTTGTCCGCGTCCTCCAACTACCTGGCAACGCTGCCCGCGACCAGTCTTCCTCTTCTGCATTTCCTGCTGCGACATGGCTCGCCAGACGAGAAGCAGCACGCGCGCAAAATCAGCAGCGTCGGCTTCAACAACCCCCTCGACGGTCGTATCACCCGTATTCAGCGCGAAAACTTCAGTCCAGTCGGAGACTCCTGACACGTCCGATGTTGAGACTCGGGGTTCGAAGAAACCAACACCCTCGACAACGCGGTCAGCTACGGCTGGGACTAAGAGGAAGCGTGGTGCAAGTCCCGGTCCTTCCGAAGTATCTGTCAATCCCGCCACGCCACAGCGTAAAAGGAGGCAGAATTCTCTCGCGTATGTAGAGATACCGACAGCGAATATGAAAGGTAGAGCATCGAAGGCGAGTACATTTCAATTCGTGCTGCTTACCGGTACTAATTAACTACAGAGTAAATCCCGAGCGACGTCTACGGTTCCTTCTGAGGAGGAAATTCCAGACTCTCAGGACGAAGAACTCGAATACGATGAGCAAGCTTCTCTGTATGATGACTCTGAAGACAGTGGATCTGAGTTCGAAATGCCCGAAGACGACGAGACTGTCGATGACAGCCAAGACGATGACGATATCACAACAAACACTAAACTGCGGTCTTACGCTGAGGCCCTCGAGGAGGAGGGCATCGATGCGGACGAGATCATGATGGATATCGTCGTTCAAGAATCACTGGATCTTGCTCGTTCGGCGCAGGTAGGGGATACCGCAGGAGCTGGAAGTAGCAAATCGAAACCCGCCCGCACCCCTGCTGCCGCTCTACGTGCTGCCGCTGCCGAGCGTCGTTTATCTCGCGCTCAAGATAGTGTATCCGAGGTCATAGACGTAGATGCATATGAGTCCGATCCGCTGGATATACTCTCGGACTTATCATCTGAAGACGAACCTCTCAAGGGTAAAGGTAAAGCCAAGGCCAAAGGCAAAGCCAAGGCCAAAGCAAAGGGATCGGCGAAGATGACTAGTAACAAGAAAACATCTTGGGCTGAGAGGAAGCGAGAGCAAAAGCGTCTCGATACAGAACGCAAAGCCGAAGAGAAGATCCTGCGTAAGAAATTGGGACGCAAACTGACCCAGGTATATCTGATATTGGGCAAAAATATATTCATACCTGACATTTTACACAGCACGATAAGAATACTCTGGCTTTGGAACGGCATCATCCGGAACTCAGGGATGTGTGGGGTGACTTAGAACGAGATATAAAGATTGTCACTCCTGAACGCGCGGAACAGCCTGCTGGTCTAAGGGTAACGCTACTGCCGTTCCAACAGGAATCGCTGCATTGGATGAGAAAGCAAGAGGAAGGGATTTGGAAGGGGGGTATGCTTGCAGTACGTCTGTCGTCGATGTCTTGTATTACCGGCCATTAATTCAAACGTTTCAGGACGAAATGGGGTAAATACTCCATATTTTTATTTTGAATTCTTGTTCATATTTGACCGGGATAGCATGGGGAAGACGATACAAATGATTGCTCTCTTGGTTTCAGACAAAGGTGCCAAACCGAATCTCGTCGTAGCGTAAGTTACACACGGTGTTCATATCCAGTGGTGGTTTGTTGACTTTATGTAGTCCTACAGTCGCCGTAATGCAGTGGAAGAACGAAATAGAGGCGCATTCTGAAGGTCTCAGCGTCCTCGTCTGGCACGGGGCATCTCGAGAGACGAATGCCAAGGCTCTGAAGAAGTATGATGTAGTATGTAGCTTTTCTTTCTTCATGTAGGACTTCTCACTAAACATTATCACGTAGATCCTCACTACCTACGCCGTTTTGGAGAGCTGTTTCCGTAAGCAGCAGAGCGGTTTCAAACGCAAAGGTGTCATTGTCAAGGAGAAATCTGTCATCCATGGAATACGTTGGAATCGGATCATTGTAGGTTTGGCCGTCTTCTGCTCTGCGTCTGATTCACACTGCGCTTCAGCTCGACGAAGCGCACAATATCAAGGAGCGGTCTACCAATACCGCGAAGGCTACCTTCGAGTTGGAAGGCACTTACCGTTGGTGTTTGTCCGGTACACCTCTTCAAAATCGAGTTGGAGAGCTATACAGTCTTGTCCGGTTTTTGGGCGGCGATCCCTTCTCGTACTACTTCTGTGGGTATATGAACCGTACTGGTCTCACGGTGACTGACTTTAGAGTTAGGCAAGCTTTGTGATTGCAAATCTTTGCACTGGAAGTTCTCAGATAAGCGGACTTGTGATGGTACGTACTAAGTGGTAAGCTTTATAGTCGATGATGCTTATGTCATTCACAGAGTGCGGTCACAGCCCCATGAAACACGTAAGTCACTCTCAGCAGTACTCTCGATTATCTTGCACTGACTCTTGCAACGTAGACTTGCTTCTGGAATAATGAGATTTTGACTCCTATACAAAAATACGGTATGGTCGGCGCGGGCCACCAAGCGTTCAAGAAGCTCAGGATACTCTTGGAGAGAATGATGTTACGTAGAACGAAGGTACGCATCTTTTCGTGTATCTCAAATATTGCGCTAAACCTCACTCGCGAAGATTCAACGTGCCGACGACCTCGGTCTACCACCTCGTACTGTAATTGTCCGCCGCGATTACTTCAGTCCTGAGGAGAGAGAGCTGTATTTGTCTTTGTTCTCCGACGCGAAGAGACAGTTTACTACGTATGTCGATGCCGGAACCATCCTCAACAGTGAGTGCTCTTCATCTTAGAGCGAGTCTTTGTTCTGATGTGTCCACAGACTATTCCAATATTTTTAGCTTGTAAGCCTTCCGTCTACCATAACTGCATTGAGGCTCATAGCTGCATAGGTTGACCCGAATGCGTCAAATGGCATGCCATCCTGACCTTGTGTTGCGCAGCAAGACCAACGCCGGTACATTCCTGCCGGAAGACGTCGGGGAAGCGACTGTCTGCCGGCTCTGTAACGACATTGCCGAGGATGCTATCCAAGCCAAGTGCAGGCATATTTTTGACCGAGAGTGTATCAAGCAGTACCTTAATACTGCCCTAGAGCAAACGGTAAGTGTCTCACTTGTGGTATGTCGATCTCATAGTTCATGTACTCTGTGTAGCCCGCGTGCCCGATTTGCCATGTCCCTCTGACCATCGATCTGGAGGCCCCCGCGCTTGACTTGGAAGAGAACTCGAAGACACGTCAGGGTATCCTTGGACGACTGGATCTAGACAAGTGGCGGTCTTCCTCGAAAATCGAGGCATTAATTGAGGAGCTTAGTAATTTAAGACGACAGGACGCTACGACCAAGAGTATTGTTTTTAGCCAATTCGTAAACTTCTTAGACTTGATTGCGTACCGGCTCCAAAGGGCCGGGTTCTCAGTACGTGCTCTGTGTAATCATTATAGATCACATACTGACAAAAGCCTCTCTAGGTCTGCCGTTTAGAGGGAACGATGAGCCCGCAAGCTCGTGATGCAACAATTAAATACTTCAGTGAGTACTCTCAAAGGCTCGTGACTAAACGCTGTGCTTATGTGTGCTTTCAAGTGAACAATGTACATGTCACCGTATTCCTTGTCAGTCTCAAGGCCGGAGGCGTTGCTCTCAACCTGACGGAAGCGTCTCGCGTATACCTCATGGACAGTTGGTGGAACCCTGCGGTAGAATACCGTGAGTGTTGCGTTAAATCCAATTTCGTAACGTTCTGACCTCCCCACAGAAGCCATGGACCGTATCCATCGACTTGGTCAACATCGACCAGTCCAAGCCATCAAGCTTGTCATCGAAGATAGTATTGAGAGTCGTATTATCCAAGTCAGTCATACACTTACTCACCGATCACCGTGATCCTGAACTGTCATCAGCTTCAGGAGAAAAAGTCTGCCATGGTCGATGCTACTTTGTCGTCGGACGACTCAGTAAGTGATGTGTATCTTACAAGCTATCTCTATCCTAACAGCGTCTGGTAGGCCATGGGAAGACTGACACCCGAAGATTTATCTTTCCTCTTCAGAGTAAGTCTCATGCGACATTATCAGGCGATTTATCTCACTTTCACTATCCTTAGCTGTAATGCTACAGTTCTCTCAGGTATACCAGTGTATCGCTTGTTCAAGTTTTCTGTATTACTCCTTTCGCTCTACTCTACGTTACTCGACAGTCGGATTTGCAATCATGCCAACAGTTGTAAGCACTTACTTTGTAGTGTTCTTGGAGTTAGGGTATGCTTTTTTGCCGTCACAGCCATAATTTACACGTATGGCCCAGTATAGCCGGAGTCGAAGTTTGTGTCAACGCGTCGCGCGGATGTCACGCGTTCGTCACAACGCGTACGTGACAAAGTATCTTGGGCAATCCAGCATTCGAATCGCTCGTATGATAGGCTGCGGTTGCTCTATCTGAGTTTCCTTGGAAGTCGAGAATGGCCATAATGGAGATCAGCGACTGTAGAAGGATTTTATCCACATGTCCGAGGACTCGAAGTTTACCACTATTCCCCGATGTGAACCTCGGCGTTCGGAGGACAAAGGCTCGGGCAGCTCCTTTTTTGTCCACTCTCCTGCTGGCAGTTCGAAGTTTTCCGGCTAAAGCACTTTAGTAATCGCATGGGTCTGGCGAGCCTGAGAGACGATATCCCAGTATATTAAGACTTGGATCCTAGAAGTTGTACCCTCTGCTCTAGTTACCTGACTTTCAGATTTCATAGTCTGACGCCGCTATGCAACAGTTCCTCTGTGTAGAGATCATAAAAGCCGTCACGAACGAACCTATGCCCTGTGAGAACAATCCAGAGATCTCGCGTCCCGGTCTAGAGGCACTAGCAAAGGCGAAAGGATGCATGTCGTGAGTACTATCTTGTAGCCAGAGGACGCCTGATTCATGTTGACTTCGATCGAATGCAGCGTGCATCTAGGCCATGAGGAGGAAAACCCGCTGGTGACGATCTTGATAAACGGTATGGTGTCATGACATATGTTGTATGGCAAGGAGCTCAGCCTGACTGAAATCCACAGTTTGGGACACCTTGCGCGATCATGAGACCTTCCTGACAGGCACGAAGGAGCAAACACGATTGAAGACAGGACTCCAGATGGTGATGAAAAAATTGCAGTATCTCATCCATGTCTACTTCTCGATTGATCCCTGTGAAGCTCTGAAAGCACCATATACCGATATCAGCGTGGTCACCTTCAAGGACGACGTATCAAGAGAGACATTCGTCCCCTTGTTGACGACGCTAATTATGTCTGTGAATGCGGTGTCTGAAACAAGAGCCAGCCTTGCTACATGGGGTCCAGTTATGGAGAATCCTAAGCAATACGTGTTGATGATGGGCTGGCAGAACGAAGAGGTGAGCAGTTGGTCATTTCCTCTCACATGACTATCTCCTGATTCCCGACGGATTGCGCTTCTCAGTCGAGGAAGACAGTACTGGGATTGCCGCAGGTGCAAGAGGCTCTCCGCAAATTGCACGAAAGAGCCGAGCTTGACGAGAATCGTGTTCGACTGACAATGTATAAGCCTTGTGAGGACTAGACGCGGATCTTTTGCTTCGATACGGACGTACCTCCTTCCCTCTATACCATATAATAGTCGAGGGGGGTTTATGGAAAAGAACAGCTTTATTGAATTACTAGGATCCTAAGATAACGGTGTTCAACGTGCAACCCGGGTCTGCCAACACAGTAAGCGGCCAACACAATATTAGATCAGGCATGAATTGCTTTGGAGAGTGTAGTGGGGTTTAAGAGACCTTTTCTGCAATAACAACGGGGCAGAGGTTGTTTCAAGTTCCGAGCTCGAGGAGGCCCATGTGAAAAGGGGTCAGGCGCTGCGCCGTAACGCACGGATACGGATTGGTTCACTGCCGACGCTCCTTGAACGGTGCATACACATATATACCCGAGTATTGTCAGCTCTCTTGTTCAACAGATATAATGACAGCGAAGACATTGAAGACGTTCAGTGAGGAGGAGGTCGCCAAGGTTAGTCGCCGCGGCGTGCTACAGAATTGATGGCGTCTCAAATCGCTCTTGTGTTTATTCCTCCACCAGCACAACAAGGAGGGCGACCTGGTCAGTGTTTCTATATTCAACATCTGTAGTCCAACGCCTAAAACATTGCGCAGTGGATTATCGTTGACTCTAAGGTCTATGATCTATCCAAATTTGCCGACTTACATCCCGGTGGTTCAGGAGTCTTGTATACGTCCACCATAGGTGCGCCTTCCTCATAACCACCACACATGCCCTTGTTGACAATATGCGAAGCGGGGCAGGATGCTACAAAAGCGTTCTTTGGCCTTCACCGTCATGAAGTACTCTTGCGACCTCAGTATGCCCGTCTCCAGATCGGTACGATTGAGGGCCAAACAGAAGTGATCAAGGCCGAAACAGACACCATATCTGAGGTTCCATACGCCGAGCCATCGTGGTTATCGAAAGGCTTTCACAGCCCATACTACAAAGACAGTCATCGTCGCTTCCAGCAGGCCGCGCGCAAATTTGTCATGGATATTGTGTATCCCGACGCAGTTCGGTGCGAGGATAACGGAAAACGTATTTCCCAAGATGTCGTAGATAAGATGTGGTACGTCTCCAGCAACATTTTCCTAATTACGCCCCTGAATTATGTAGTGAGATGAATATTCCCGCGATGCGGCTCGGAAAGGGAAAACACTTGAAGGGTCGTAGTCTGATGGGCGGCGTCGTCGCACCAGAGGAATTCGACCATTTCCATGAAGTACGTGGCAGTTGCTTCCTTGCTTCCTTCACCTGCTCAAACTGATGGCTGTATAGCTTATTTTGAACTTCGAGCTTGGACGGCTCGGTACCCGAGGTTATGTGGACGGCCTCTTAGCTGGAGGGGTCATTGGTTTGCCTCCTGTGCTGAACTTTGGTTCCCCAGAGATACAAGCAAGGGTTGTACCAGAAGTTCTATCCGGAAAGAAGTTTATTTGTCTAGCGATTACCGGTGAGCTCTTACTGGATCCAATTCCTTTCTCCGGAGATTAAGCCTATTCTTCCAGAGGCATTCGCAGGAAGCGACGTCGCTGGCTTGCAGACAACGGCGGTACGCGAAGGAGACGAATGGGTTATTACCGGGACCAAGAAGTACGTCTTCCACATTTCACTAGCACATTGATTCTATTGACCTTGAGAAACAAGATGGATTACCAACGGCACCTTTGCAGATTACTTTACAGTAGGATGCAAGACTGAGGTATTTGCTCATCCTCGTGTATAAGTCGTGTATTGACCCACCTTCAGACCGGGTTTACGGTTATCCTTGTGCCCCGTTCTGATGACGTCTCTACCAAAGCCATTAAGACCGCGTATTCATCAACAGCGGGCACCGCATACGTTACATTCGATAAGGTCCGGGTGCCAGTTTCGAATACACTTGGTCAAGTCGGGAAGGGCATGAGCGTCATCCTAAGTAACTTCAATCACGAACGATGGATGATAATATGCACGAGTCTCAGTGCTCAGCGCAGGATCGTCGAAGAGTGCTTGAAATGGTCGACTCAGCGTATCGTTTTTGGCAAGCCCCTCAACGCTCAACCGGTCATACGCGCGAAGCTGGCAAGCATGATCGCCCGTGTCGAATCCGGCCAGAACTGGTTAGAGTTTATCACGCATCAAATGAACAACGTACGTCCATGCCTCTGCCATACATGGATGCCCCACACGACTTCACCGTTGCCTTTCTAGATGTCGTACCACGAGCAGTCCGACAAGTTAGCGGGCCCTATTGGATTACTGAAGCAGTACGTAATCCAGTATCCTGGCGCGTACTACATGTACGAGTGATCGAATATGCTTGCAGGTTTATTACGAAGACCGGACGTGAAACAGCAGAAGACGCAACCCAGATATTCGGCGGTCGCGGTATCACCGTGACTGGTATGGGTAAACTGGTCGAGAATGTGAGTTGTAGGTTTATTGTCTCAACGTCATACTGGATCACAGGTTCGTTTAGTATCACCGCACATCTCCATACGATGCCATTCTCGGTGGTGCAGAGGACGTATTGGGCGATTTGGGTGTCAGACAAGCGATGAAGAAGATGCCAAAGAATGCCCGCTTGTAATTAAGTGGTGTTGTATCCCAGCATGTTTTCACTTGAAAGGCAGTCAGTAGAATACGAACGTCTTGCGTCAGGTGAATGCTGAAAGGTTGTTTTCTGTCTACTCGATCAAGTCGGCACTTCGTTCCTTCGTAGCATTACAGTGTGGTCTTCATTTGTCCCAGGACTGTACTCGACTTAGTACCAACTTTACCTCCCTCATAACTGTGCCGGGCCGCTTGGCCGCCGTGAGCGCCAACGTCTCGCAGGTCCGATTTCCGACTTCATTTCCTTCGTCAACCTCATACCATCATCATGTAAGTGCATCTACAGAAAATGTCGTTTTACAGCAGTATATACTACTAAGCTACCGCACAAATTATCCATCAAGTCAGTATAGGATGCGCCCCACATGCTCTGAGACCGACCGAGAGTCCACATGCATTGCAGGCGAGGGTGTTCTAAACCCTAGTACACATCTTCGTTGGATGCAAAAAGCGATGCAGATGGTGAGACCCCTGGAGTTTAATTTGGTACCGTAAATGTCGATTTTATCTCTCGCATAACAGGCAGAGGAGGCACTAGCTGCGGGCGAAGTCCCCGTGGGGTGTATATTCGTACGCGATGAGCGTATCATTGCACAAGCAAGGAACAGGACCAACGAATTGCGTAACGTATGTACCCCTGCGCCCAGATTATCCATCGATATCTCAATGCTCTCGCCTCCATCTATCACTGCGACCGGCCCTGGATTTCAGGCAACAAGACACGCAGAGCTAGAAGCAATCGATGAAATCTTAGCGGACAAGGAGCTTACGCCTGAAGTAAGGGATTACCCTCTATCAGAAACAACCCTCTACGTGACCGTAGAGCCCTGCATCATGTGTGCATCAGCCCTTAGGCAACTAGGCATTAAGGAAGTATTTTATGGTTGTGACAACGACCGATTCGGGGGCTGCGGGAGTGTGTTGGGCGTAAATAGCCTGTAAGTGCACTAATGTATCTCTCTGGAACGACACGGCTTTCTGACAAAAGTGTGGAGCAGTCTGGGACATCCCAAACATCCTGCGTACAAGGCGACGGGCGGCTATTGTAGGGAAGAAGCCATCATGGTTTTGCGACGATTTTATGTTACTGAGAACGTTAATGGCAAGTGAATTTCACTAAGCACGTCTTCAAGATCCCATACCCTCCCCAGCACCGGTGCCTAAGTCCAAGACAAACAGGGTACTGAAGACAGAAATATTACCAAGACAAAGATGAAGACCGGGTCGGAGCCATGGGTCATCTGGTCTCGGCGTGCATACAAACATCTCAATTACCACTAACGAGCCGCTCAAACAGTGATTACAGGCTGTAGACATCTACTGCCAGGCATAGAGATATATCCATATGATGTAAAAGTCCCATGTCCATGTACTATCAATACTTTCAGCTGACAATTGTTCTCTCAGCGTGACTTTTGTCGCGGCGCCCGGCGGCGGTCCTGAGTAGCCATGCCAAGTTTTCGTATACGACAAAGGTCACGCATGTTCCTGGCAGTACGCGGACCAGATTCGTGCCGAGTCCGCGATAGAAACCACGGAAACCTTCCTCTCTGAATGTCCGTTTGATACACAGAGGGATTGTAGGGTATAGATGTGCAGTGGCGTTATTCTAGCACAATAGACAGTAAGGACGAGCCAGTGTGAAAGTTAAGCCTGACGTACTTGTATTCTTGATCGTACTACTTGGTACGGGTAAGTTGTTGCGAGTGCCAGGAGCTTGCTCGCCCCAGACATGGTGGTGTACGCGGTGTTAGACTGCAACATCGTAAGTGAGCGTCGAAAGACGCAAACTACTGAAGAAACTGACTAGTTTATCGTCGTTGGGGGTCCATTCACGGCCGGCTTTTGCGAATTGCCTCCTTTTTCGGGTAAAACCCCACTTCTTCATTTCCTCATACCCCATGAACTGTATTGCGCCATTGGTTACACCGAAGAGGGCGAGTGTCGTTCCTCTATAGAGGCCCTTTATGCCTTCTTCACGATACACGGAAGATAGACCATCTATAGCGCGATCAGCGGTAACGCTAGGGGTGAAAGACCAAGAAATGACGCACGCCATAAAGTCCGGTAGGCTATTGGATCCCCTGCACGAGTTGTGAACATGCGAACCTTCACGACCCATATTGGATTTGTCATGATAGCGGTTACTGCACCTGTAAAACAAACTTAAGATAAACGAGAATACAGCAGACGTAAGACTTGCGAACTCGCTTGTGCAGAATACATCAGGTAGGATCCAGCAGAGAGATTGTAATTAGGGTCTCCGCCGGATGCACGCGCTTTGAGCATGTTGTAACTAGGACCACGCAGGGATGAGGGATTATAATGAACTGTTTACACTTAAGCACTCACAAGAGGAAGTAGAGTCCCCAGCTTGACGCGTTTCCGGCAATGTTCGGGCCCAGACCTCTATATAAACCCCTCCATCCTTGCGTGTCCTTGATCTCTTTCAAGGACGCCCATATCTGCCTGCCAATTCCGCCCTTGGGCTTTTCCGTAGAGACTTGAAACTTTACTTTGAGGAGGTCGAGCGGGTTCATACAAAGAACGGCGACAACACCGGCACCGATGCCCGCGAAAGCATGGTCCTATGACAGAGGTTGTTCATGAGTGATATAAAGTACGCAAAACGTGCGTACCAGCGCAGCAGTAGGAAAGAAACTTGGGGGTCTCTTATCCATGAATCGTCGGTGGTAGTCGTAATGAACACTACTGCTCAGATGCTCCGCGGCGGAGTCAGGACGGTCAGCGCTCGACGGAGCGGAAAGAAGTTGGCGCGCTGTCAGCTGCTGTCAAACTTGTTGCACTTTTCGACTCGCTCATTCACGGTGTCGGTCTCTTCTGGGACTCGGAAGTCTACAGAGTCCCCATTGACGATATCCATTGACTGCTGTTAACGACTAAACAGACCACAACTATCATACCCTGCGATGTCTACGTTCTGATAGCGTTCCTCCCAAACGTACCTCGGGCTTCAGGTATCCAATACTCCGGCCGAGCGAGCCTTCCTAAGGCCCTCTCGACATGTCTCTGATCGCGCGTCTTGGGCGGCGTGCCCCTACCAGGTTGTATCTGTACCGCCATCACAGGATCATGGTTCACCCCCCTACCGGATTACATAGACCACTCACACATATCTCCCCGAACATCGGTCGTACATGGTCTCTGGAGCAGTATCCTAACACTCGACATTCGGATCACGTTGACGTGTACAAGAGCGAAGCGAAAGGCGAGGTTGCGGTTCTTGATCCTTTCGAATGGCTCCAGCACAACACCCCAGAAACCGAAAAATGGGTCTCCGAACAGGAAGTTTTCACTCGAAAGTATCTAGATAAATATGTCGACATGCCCAGACTTGAAGAGGCGATACGAAAAAATTTGGACTACGCCAAGGTAATGAGTGCGCCACAGTATGTTTTCTTTGTGCTCATCTCGTGTCATAGTTTTCGGCACCGACTCTGAAGAAAAATGGGTGGTGGTACTGGTACTACAACAGCGGGCTCTGGGCACAGTCAGGTACTTATTTTAGCTAGTGGCGGGAAAATTGCTAATTCTTTGTAGTAATATATCGATCCAAGGACAAAGATTTGCCTCTATTCTCCCCTGATGACGAAGGTCCCGGTGGAGAGGTTTTCTTCGATGTACGTGGCAATGTTCGGTTATTTTGCAATCTCTCATTTTTTTTGGGAAGCCCAATCTCCTTTCCTCAGATGGCACTGCTTCACTGGCCACAACTGCCTTTTCTTACTGTGGCCAATATTTTGCATACGGCATATCGCGCTCAGTGAGTAACAAACCAACAGACAGACTACATTCGTTCATGTTGATGTTCGATACTAGGGCAGCGACTTCTATACGATCTATATCCGCCGGTCCTCGGAGCCATTAGCATCGAACGGCAATGCCCAAGTATCGCACGATGATAAACGTCTACCTGACGAAATTCGATTTGTGAAGTTCTCAAGCATTTCTTGGACACACGATAGCAAGGGATTTTTCTACCAGGTTTGTGGTTCGATTCCATGCACTGGTTTGCATACTCAATCATACCATTTCAGCGTTATCCAGATCGAGATTATCATGGTTCCGCTAATGATGACATTGCCGGAACGGAAACAGAACGTGACAAGAATGCAATGTTGTGTTATCATCGTCTCGGCACACCGCAAGGTAACGCGTTCCAGACTTCGGCGTCACGCTTGCTGATTTCTTGCGTAGTGGACGATATCGTAGTATGCACAGACAGATCGCAGCCCGACTATTTCTACGGCGCCGAAGTTACAGAAGCGGATGGAAAATACGCGGTTATGACTATTGCCAAGGATACATCGCGTGTAAGCATCATTTCCTGCCCATGAAATCTGCATTTGATAGCGCTCGATGCAGAAAAATTTGGTCTGGATTGCCGACTTGGAAAATGGTATATCGGAGGTCATGCAATGGGACAAGGTTATAGATGACTTTGACGCGTCCTATAACTAGTAAGTCGGACACTGGAGAATACGAACTGTCGGCTTACTCGGGATCCTTCAGCATCGCCAACAACGGCACCGTCTTCTACTTTTTGACCAACAAAGATGCGCCGCAATACAAGTTGATCAGTGTAGACATCTCCGAGCCGCCTGAGCAGCGACATCCCAAAGAGGTCATTCCCGAGGACAAAGATGCTCAGCTCGAGGACATTTGCGTTGTTAATAACGACATACTCGCCGTTGTTTACAAGCGGAACGTAAGTCATCTCCGTCTGTATTAGCTTCATGAGTTCATACTTCCTGTCAAATATAGGTCAAGGATGAGATATATCTCTATTCCATGCAGGGTATTCGTCTAAGCAGACTGGCCGAAGATTTTGTGGGCTCCATGTCATTGATCGGGCGGCGTGAACAGTCCTGGTTCTTTGTGAATATGTCGAGTTTCACTACTCCGGGACTTATCGCTCGTTACGATTTCAAGGAGGCTGACGAGTCTAAGAGATGGTCCAATTACAGAACAACTTTAGTGAAAGGGCTCAACCCAGAGGATTTCCGATCCAAGCAGGTTAGTATACATACTTTCACTAGGACTTATACTGAAAAGCAGGCACTCAGGTCTGGTACACGAGCAAGGACGGTACTCAAGTCCCCATGTTCATTGTGTACCACAAAAATACCAAGCTTGATGGCACCGCGCCTGCGATTCAATACGGTGGGAGCATGCAACTTCGCCAATAAGCAGAGACACAGCGACTTATCTTTCACCTGTGAACTAGGTTACGGTGGTTTCAATATATCCATTGATCCGTTTTTCAGCTCTACTATGCTAACATTCCTTCAAAGATATGGGGCGGTCCTAGCAGTGCCTAATATCCGTGGGGGTGGAGAGTTTGGAGAAGAATGGCATCTCGCAGGTACCCGAGAACGCAAGGTTTGCATATAGCCCTTTTCACCGTATCGCGTCTTCACTCATATTACGGTTAGGTCAACTGTTTTGATGATTTTATCGCTGCTTCGTGAGTTAGTTTCATGATTTCATGGTGGTCACAGGCAGTCAAGTTAGGGATCACAACCTTGATGTCCAAAACATTCAAGCTTAGATCGTCCTATGCACATGACCAGGTTCTAAAACTTATTTGCTAACAGCGTGCATATAGGGAATATTTAGTCAAACATGATTATGCTGCTCGAGGTAAAATCGCGTTGAACGGTGGCTCCAATGGGGGTGTGTGTTCTCACCGGTCTTCTGGAGAGTAACCTAATCCCTCTGTACAGGTCTACTCGTAGCTGCATGTGTCAACCGTGCTCCTGAAGGGCTCCTAGGTGCAGCCGTGGCAGAAGTTGGCGTCCTTGATCTACTCAAGGTTCGTTCTCAGCATCTCCCGCTGTGCTTCTGAGTTCTAAAGTTTGTCCCAATCCTTAGTTCGCCGACTTTACGATTGGTGGGTATTGCTACTATATCAGCTAAACGCCAAGGGCTTACGCTTCCTATGTTGTGGTTCACAGGCAGGGCGTGGACGTCGGATTACGGGGACCCTCATGAACCCCATGACTTCGACTTCATCTACCCCATCTCCCCATTGCATAATGTACCCACTGACAAGGTCCTTCCTGCCACCATTCTATTGACGGCGGACCGTAAGTATCGCTACTCTCGATGAACGGGAATCGCGTCTGACAGGTATGCTCAGATGACGACCGAGTGGTTCCGTTGCATTCATTCAAGCACGCGGCGACTTTACAGAACACATGCCCCAACAACCCTAATCCGCTGTTAATTCGTATTGATAAGAAAGCAGGACACGGTGCAGGAAAATCTACAGATCAACGGTAAAGTCTCCTGTGTTTGATACCCATGTCGTGTGCTCATTGTCCTCAGAATCAAAGAGGCGGCAGATAAATGGGGCTTTGTGGCGCAATCACTTCAATTGCCTGTAGTCTCGGAACCCGATCTTCACGAAAAATCGAATGGACATCCGAATGGGCACTGAACATTATGCCAATTGCCATATATTCTGGACCGCATCTACCCATAGTAAACTCGTTCGATCCAGGAATGGAAGTGATAAGTGCCCGTAATTCTCGCCTTCCGTGTATAGTATCAAGCGTCTAATTTGGAGGACTTATCGTCTCGAAATTACGCTTTAGGCAAGTAGAACTTGCGCGCTCAGCGCTCAGCCGCTAGCGGGACGCGGACTCGAACCACTATCCACTCGCTGGCACGATGCGTTCATCTCTCGCCTCATCTCGCGCCTCTCACCTCTCTATCCAATGTGTCATGCTCGACTAGATTCTAGCCTTTGCGTATCCAGCTTTGAGAGTAAGCTCCTATAGCTGTCAGCGAAAAGAGTGATAACAAGCTTTACTATCACATAGCGAGTCGCTACTGACTCGGACAATGCACTAGCCCGGGGTCACAAAGCCCGGAAAAGTATTGGACACCTGGCAGAATATGGTTTGGTTATTCTGGGCCGCGATTGTTACGTGTTGTGTATACGGTATACCACGAGCTTCGACTGTTAACGGAGTGACTCCTAGGAAGAGGCCAGATTCTACACGCACCCAAAGTGTAACCATTTGCGCTGCAGCTCACGGGCAGCTCTATGCCATGGTAAGTTCTGATCTCCTACGAGTCTCCATGGTAATGAGTCATGACACTGAATCTTTTGCCTGTCTATAGATATCTTATTCAAGCTGCCAGGCAAAGGCTAGCATGGGCCCTGAGTCTAACTAGGAGTCTCTGATTTCGCCTCTTTGATCTCACCGGCTTTCTTACATGTGTGTTCAATGTTATAGATCATGTATAGACTGATGCGCTTGCACTTCTAGGCCTTAGTCCTGGGGCTCTCAGACAGTCACAATGGTGCGAGGTGGTTCATATCTGAAAGTCGTGATTTAGCAATGATGCGAGTACAGTATTTCAGACAAACTCATGCCTCTCGAGTCTGTAGGCATGCTGTTTCGTCATTTGGATGCTAGCCTTCACGGGGGCACTCATGCGAGGCGGCGGCGTCAGCCGCCGCCGAGCCTGAGTGCCCGTAAACACGTAGTCCACTTTCCCGCTTCTCTAACGCTATGGCTCCTGTAAACATTTTAATTCAAGTTCAAGTCTGTAGCTATTAGTCACTAAGTCTCTTGAAAAACCACCGTGGCGAAGCACGGGTTCGCTGCTAGTACTCACTTTTATTCCAGTTCGTGTTGTCACAACCGGCCGTAGACAGATTAGGACTAGAACTTCTGAAATAGTACGTGCCATTAGACATAGCGTAGTAGTACATAAGTATGTTGCACGATGTAGTTGAGTAACTTAACAATGACAAGTACTATTGCCCTTGTGTCGTATGTGTACTAAGATAGTGTGAGTCGCAAGTGCTCTCACGTCAACTTGAGCATGGGTATAAGCAGCGTAGAAAGGGTGGGGAAGCCCCTAGTACACAAACAGGGCAAAACAAGTCCACCACACGACCCGAAGTCCGATAGGTGTTCTGACCACCTTGGAACATGGCTAGCAAAGGTACGTTCTTACGCTGGCACATGCATCTACAAACTCACGCATGCTCAAATACTAGCCCTCAGTACGCTTGTACGTCATCATAGACAAGCTCTTGTCATACCACGAACAACACGCTTGGGGCAATGTTCGACTTCACATCTGCCTTTACTCGCGACAGCGGTGTACCAAACGATCCGTTTTAAATACCGCAAACCGACTCTTGAAGAGCAAATGCGGATGGAGCAGCAGGCGACACGAAGCACCAAGACCGAGTCCAAGGTTCAGAAGCGTCAGCGTGAGTTAGGCCGAAACTTACGAAACGACGAGATTCCGTTCAAGACTGCTCGTCTTGTTGATCCCACGACAAACCAGCTCGGCCCCGAAATCGACGTGCCGAACCTCCTGAACGAAATCAAATACGACAGGACGAAGGACGAGCATGGGAAAGAGCGGCGCAAGTGGCAGATCGTGGAACTAGTGGCGGAGGAGCCGGAACCCATCGTGAAACTGGTGGATACGCGGCAGGCGTATCGGAAGACTAAGGAGCACGCCGAACAGGCGAAGAAATTAGAGGAGAAAGAAGTCCAGATGTCGTGGTCGATTGCAGGCGGAGATTTGGTCCATAAGTCGAAGAAAGTACGGGAAGCTCTCGAGCAGGGGCACAAGGTCAACGTAGTCTTCGCCGTGAAGAAAGGACAAGCTCCCATCCAGCCTAGTCAGATACCCGAAAGATTGCAGCAATTCATGGACCTTGTCTCAGACATTGGACAAGAGTTGAAGCCGCCACTTATTCAAGGAGGCACAGCGGTGGTCTACTTGAAGAGTACAAAACCATCTGATTAGAATACAGACTATGGACTGGTATATGTTGCATTAGTGAAGACGGATTGTGCTATGTGTTAATCAATCGCTTTGCCTATTCATCCTACGTTTAGCTGCAGGCGTCCGTCTGCCCAGCCGTCTACGAATTTCAGCAGTGAATCTAACGAAGGGGCGCGTTTTCTGGCAATTGATACCGCATTCCCTACGTTTGACTACAGTCCTCTGCTTCATAGGAAGTCCACGGGTTTTCTCGATGGATATGGAGAATTCACGGTACGAGCTCTTCGGAGTTTCGCCATATGCAAACGGGGCCCAGGAAGGAGAGGCAGGAGGGTCCCAGGACATGGTTCCCGGCTCCCATCGACCGACGAAGACATGTCTCAAACCGTCGGGTACGGGATAGCCTGCACGAACCATGGCTTCCGCTACTTCCTGCAGCCCTGGCGTCCAATCAGCTGACAGCTCTCCGCTACGCGCGAACGCACTGGTCATCCTGCGAAGAAGTCGACGGGCACGCGTTGGGGAGGCATGCACTGGGCGCGCCGACATGCTAGGATAGACGCCAAACAGACGGAGCGCGGCGTTGAAGAACCGTGCATCGGGAGCTGGTGGCCTGAGATGGGGTAGTATGATCGGTGCTTCACCAAGGTCTTCGGGCTCTGGTTCATCAGAACCGTCGGGATCATGTACATCAGCTTCATCGAGTTCCACTTGGATACGTCGTGCTGCTCCTTCAGCTGCTTTTGTGTCCCGACGGGCTCTTGCCACTGTCGAGCTCCGTATCTCGGACACGGTCTGGAATCTTGTGTGTTTACCAGTTACGACGGAACGAAATAGCATGAGTCCGAGTTCTCTTCCGGCATCGCAGCGTTTCATCCCTGCTTCGCGTCTGGATCGGCGGAGGAATCGGCCCCAGCCTCGGACGTTCATGTTGGGCCTAAGATCCAAGAACATGCCTCGTGACGGTTCGCTTCTCCGTGCACCCCTGCTACTTTCCCTGGCATAGCATTGCAGCATCGACGTATACGCGTGAATGGGGAGACGCCAAGGCTTGACACCAGGGCAGAAATCCGGTATCCAACTGGCTTGCTCGGCCTCCACGGCAAGAAGCCATATACGTTCAGCGAGTCCGGTGCGTCCAGCCTTGCTGAGTGCGTTCAGTAGGGCCGCAAAGAACACAGGCCCCAGATAGGCGGCACGTTTGACACATTCATCCCGTGCATGGGAGCGAGCGGCCAAAGCTTGCTTAGGCGTGAGCTCTGCCCAGGCTTCATTCTGGTAATTGAGCTCGGGGAAGATGTAGAAGACTGCATCAGCCATGAGATGTGGGCGGCCAGTAGCGACGAGATAAGCGATAAAGCTGCTAAGTGTGAAGGGGTCCGCCAACGGCATATCCGTATTAGAGCGTATCTGCTCTGGCAGTTCAAGACCTTCCCGCTGGAGTTTGTACAATTTTAGCGCAAGCCTTCCTCGGACCTGGGGCTGGACGCAAACAATGGAGTCATGCCTGTCGACTGACGTGTCTTCCTGGATATCCGCTTGTGACTGAACCACGGCGCGGTCATCATTCTGATCGGGGGTATCACTTGAGGGAAGAGGCTCGATGGATTGTAGTGTAGCAACGAGTTTTCCGAATGACCGCTCATCCTGACCGAGGACTCCCAGTACAGCACTGGTCATGTCTGACCTCCGTAGCAGGGTACCGGACCGGAGCAGGATGTTGTATGTTTCAATAGTCGGCCCTAGCCTCCGTTTCGTGCACATGTGGTCAAGGATTGTGGATGCTAGGGAAGGGGATAGTCGGTGGCGCAAAGCATAATGCAACAGGAAGTTATAGCACCGTTTATCCAGCGGTGGGTACTGGAGTTTATTCTTGCCCTCGAAAGATCGAATGATACGCAGGAGGAAGCCATGGAGGTACCCGTAGCCGTCCACTTGAACTACATGTCGGCCCTTACGGATCCATATTCGTTCCTGAGTTTTGGGGCACCTGATTATGGCCCGTATAATCGGTGAGATGTGTCCAAAGTGGATGTGACCTTCCTGTACGAGGAGAACCAGATTGGCTAGCGCTTGCAAAGGCTCTTGGAGCTGGGCTTGCCCACCTCCGGGATCAGGACTGTGTCTAAGTGCCCGCTCGATGCTCCCTGTTATGCGTTTGAGGATACGACCGTTTGGATATGGCGTTAACGCATAGCCCCTCCACAGTTCCGGATCTTGTGGTGGCGGCGGAATATATTTGAATCGGTCGGACTCGACCTGAAGTACGCGCCCACCAACGGGCGCATGGTCTCTGGAACTGATAGAATCGTCCTCCGCCGCATCGCTGTGTTCGGCGGCCTTCCGTGCTGCATGAGCTTGCCAATCCTTGACGAGTAGCACGAAGAGTAGAGTACCAACAATAATCTCGCCTTGCATTAGACAGTTGCTAATGAGCGACTCGTACATTCTTCGCGAGCGATCCTGACCATACTTTCGAGCGTGCATGAGGATCCTGTACGCAGCACGATTTCCAGGATTGATGAAGTGCTCTGGATGAATCGTGAGACCAGCGGCAGCGTACTTGTCCAACCGCCGCAACGGTTGACGAGTAAGAGACGGGAGGCTGTTGGTAATAAAAGACCCCATTATTTTTTCCAAAGAAGTCTTTCGAATACGTATGCCTCGTCGCATCATGAGTTCCGCGATGCATCCCGCTTTGAAGTTTTCGCCTCTGCGGATGAGCTCATGAAGAAGACAGTGGGCGGAGAGGCGAGGCGAAACCGCTTGGCCAAATTCGATGGGATTGAAGCGTATGGCCTGAGTGGGAGAAGAGGAGGGAGGCGGAGAAGGTGGAGGAGGCGATTTCGACGACTTCGAGCCATGATGTTCGTCCGGGTCTTGTCGACCATATAATTGTTGGGAATGGTGAAGCGAGTTGACAACGTAAAGAGCATCAAAGTAGTGCGTATGAGTACAAGCACGGACAACTTGAGCAGCGGCTCGCGAGACTTGTGCCGGTGTCATTGCGCCCAAGTGGTTAGGGGAGTAATCGATAGGAAAAGCGGAGACATCAACGACTGAATTCAGAGAAGTCGCCTCCATCGCTCTGCTAGGTGCACTCCAGCGGTAGAAGGACTTGTTTGCAGGAGGTGGATTACTACCGAAGAGCTTCAGCTTCTCATGTAGGACCACCTGAGGCCGCACATACCTTAACCCCCTTAATCCGTGACGAATGCTGACATTGTTCTGTGCGAATGACCTCCATAGCTGATTGGTCGCTGACGACCAAATGCATTGCATGTGTCTGGCATAACTATAACACGATGCGACTTAACCTCAGGTCTGTTCCCTCAAAGCAATGAGATGCGTACCAGACCACAAGGGTTCGTGTTATGCAGAACAACAGCTACAGCCTCTTCAAGGCTTGTTAGGGTATATCGGAGTACTTTGCTGCCCCAAGGGTTCCATATACTGAGACAGCGTGGAAGGAGGAAGAGGAAGCTCTGGCGCGACTCGGGCTCACCGGGTTGACGCGTCTGAGCGTCTACCTCCGATATACGCCATACGGCTGTGTCGAACCCGCTTGACTCTTGGCGTAGTCAACATACATCCAGCTCACTTCACGATGCATTCGTTGAGTTTTGTAACTCAAGGTGGGCCCGCACAAAACTACAAAGAACGAGGAGACTCCTGACGTTTGTCCGATTGCTGTGATATGTACTACTAGATTATTATGCGACACATTGACGGCTGAGAAGTTAATATTGCCTAATGTCCAATTGGTTTGTGTCCCTACGAAAAGACGTCTCAGTGAACTAGGAGAGCAAAATCATCACGAGAAGGCAAGGGCGGATCATTTCCATTTATGGCCCAACTGCCGACTCATGTGCCTGCGTCGGGAATCCGGTCCGCCCCCGGCGTTCCGAATGTGGGGTAACTCGCCACGAGAGAGGACGATTGGCGAGAGTCAGTGGGGTAAAAGCGTGCGCTCATCCTCTTTCTCCCTCCCACGACCCATCCTACATCCTCCAGACAGTCTTTTCGTGCTCGTGCATCATGGCCGCAACCTACTACATTGGCATCGATGTGGGCACAGGGTCTGCTCGCGCTGCACTGGTCAAGCACGATGGGACCCTGGTCGCGTCCTCCACTGTAGACACCAAGACCTGGCGCGATGAGGAAGATCATCGTATCTTTGAGCAATCAACTACCGACATTTGGAATGCAATCAGCAAGACGGTGAAGACTGTGCTCGCAGAAGCAAATGTCTCGGCTGCAGATGTCAAGGGCATAGGCTTCGACGCTACGTGCTCTCTCGCAGTCTCCGATATGGATGGTAACCCCGTTGTGGTCACGAAAGGCAACAACTTGGGCGAAATAGGAGATCGCAACATCATCTTGTGGGCAGATCACCGTGCTGAGGAAGAGGCGAACCTCATTAACATCACTGGCTCCGTGGTGCTCGACTACGTCGGCGGTGTTATGAGCGTATGTCTGCCATTTCCACTTTCTCAGATGGTACTCATGCGCATCTTGATTAGTTGGAGATGGAGATCCCAAAAACCCTCTGGTTAAAGAGACGCATGAAGCCAGAGCTATTCGCTCGATGCCAGTTCTTCGATCTGCCTGATTTCCTGACGTACCGAGCGACGGGTAACAACCTCCGCTCTACGTGCTCTCTTACGTGCAAGTGCTCCTACGTCCCCAACTCAGGCTGGCAGCCCGAATTCTTCCAGAAGATAGGCCTTGGGGATTTCGTGAACAACAATTACAAGCAGCTCGGCGGAGTCAACGGTCAGATCGCAACTGCGGGTCTCCCACTAGGAAAGGGTCTCTCTAAACGTGCCGCGGAGGAGCTCGGTCTTATAGAAGGCACTCCAGTGGGCAGTGCAGTCATTGACGCGTAGGTGATAACATTATGTCTCAATATAGATGTATTCACGTCGTACAGATATGCAGGCTGGCTGGGAACAGTTGCTGCTCGCTACACCGAGAAAGGGAAGCTTTCCGACTTCGTTCCTTCAATCGATGAGTCCCGGCACCGTCTTGCGGCGTGTGCAGGAACTAGCACCTGCCACATAGTTCAAGTACGTCATGACATGCTTATCGAACACCCTGCATCTCTCAACTATATTGCCTAGAGTCCTAAAGGAGTGTTTGTCAATGGAGTGTGGGGACCTTACAAGGTAAACGGTCTTCTGCGCTTACATCTGACCTGTTCTGATCCTTCCCTTTCTCAGGACCCAGTCTTCCCTGGATGGTGGATGAACGAAGGTGGCCAATCGTCGACAGGACAGGTCAGACCTCCTTGCTATACGGACCGGTTTAAAGACACTCACCCTGTTCGATAGTTGATCGATTTCATGATCAAGACCCATCCCGCTTACAGTAGACTGGAAGCAGTCGCAGCAGAGCGTAAACAGAACATTCACGATGGTGAACCTTCTGCACCCTTTCTTATTGTAACTGGTATTAATCACATGATTAGTGTTGTATGATGAGCTAGAGAAGCTCCGCGTAGAACTGAACGTCGAGAGCCTTTCTGAGGTGACCAAGGACATGCACTTCTATCCCGACCTCCACGGTCAGCATATTTCCAGCCCGTAGCCCATTTGCCACGCTGACTTCGATATCGGGAAGGCAACCGCTCGCCGATTGCAGACCCTCGTATGAGAGGATCGATCGTGGGCCTTGCTTTGGTATGTTACGTATTTTAACATGCGCTTGCGTTCTCTGACAAAACTTGAGGATGATGGGCTGAGTGATTTGGCTCGCAAATACAACGTCACGCTCGAGGCAATCGCGTTGCAGACGAGGCACATCGTCGACGAGATGAACGCTAAGGGACACGAGATCCAGTCCATCTACATGTCGGGCGGGCAAGCCAAAAACCACACTCTCATGCAGCTCATTGCAAACGCGTGCAAAATGCCCGTCGTATTGCCGAAGAGTAGTGGTGCTGCAGTCGTCCTCGGCGCAGCTATGCTGGGACGGTTCGCTGCGGAGCTCAAACCGGATAGCGGAGACATCCAAGCAGAGTGTGAGGCCAGGTGGAAGATCATGGTAAGAGTCAAGTGACGGAGATATTTACAGAGTAGCTGAACGATGTCTAGGTCGAGATGACTCCCACTGGTACGCTCGTGCCACCTGGTGCTAGCGCAAGGGAGGCGAAGCTCTTAGAGGCCAAGTACAAGATCTTCCGCGAGAGTATCGACATTCAGAAACGGTGGAGGGCGCAGATCGAGGAAGCATTGAACTAAAATAACGGATGCACAACATGCTCACGACTAGACACCTCTTAGAGTTGCTGTAGTATCCTGAACTGTCAAACAATCAAACAGGATTTCTGGGTATCTTGCGAAACGTAGCATGGTCATGAGGCATATGCAATGGGATGCATACATAGGTTTTGCGACAGGTACAAGCGAGGCATAACAGCAGAGAGTGTGTAATAGGAAGGGCGGGCGGGACATCTCTTATACCTCCTTGACCTTGACCGTACCGCGCAGGAGACCAGTCTGCGGAAAAGCGAATGAGAAACCCGATACGTGATAACATACAATAAAATCAAAACGTACCCGGCGGGCGGCGATAAGACCGACTTTCTGTCCGGGGACGGCTTGGCGGGAGATAGTCGAAGCCTTTCCGATGTGCTGATGGTTACCACCACCGTGGGGGTGATCCACGGGGTTCATAGCGACACCACGAGTACGAGGCCAGCTAAAACGGCAAATTGATAAAATAAACTCGATAGAAGTGTATTAAAACGTACTTGTAGCGCTTGGCCTTGTACTTGTGGAATGCACGACCAGCCTTGAGCAAAGGCTTGTCGATACGTCCACCACCAGCGACGATACCGACGGTCGCACGGCACGAGCCAGAGACGGTCTTCTTGGCGCCGGAGGGAAGACGGATACGGGTCTTGTTCTCGTCGGGCGAGTGACCGATGACGGTAGCGTAGTTGCCAGATGTCCGGGCGAGGGCACCACGGTCTCCAGCCTTCTCCTCGACGTTGCAGACGATCGTACCCTCGGGGCACTGGGCGACGGGCAGAACGTTGCCGACGGCGAGAGCAGCCTTCTTGCCGCAGTAGACGAAGGCACCGGTGTGGAGGCCCTCAGTGGCGACGAAAGTCTCCTTGCGGAGCTTGTAGCGGTAGGGGTCGCGGAAAACAACGCGGGCGAGGGGAGCACCACTGGAAACTTGACCTAAGTAAATTGCACCAAAATCGCTGGAAATTGAGGACGCACCGGCCAGCATCGTGGATGATCTCCTTCACAATACCGCGGATGTAGCCATTGCGCTCCGCGAAGTCGAGGGGGCGGAACTGGGCTGGCGTCTTGTTGTGATGGGTGTGCGCCTTGAACTAGATATCGAAACGAGTCGTCGATTAAGATGCATCTTAGAAGCTCTGAGGTTTACGACGTACGATGGTATGCGAACGCCTCTGTGCCCGAATAACCCTACCCATTGTTTAATCTAGAGGGGAAAGCGTAAGCAATAGTTCCAAGTTGCGGAATGAGTCCCCAAGCGAGAAGCGGTCCATCCGCCGGTCATCGATTCCATCCAACCCATTTCTCCACCAAATTCGGCCGGATTTTCGAGCGAGAGCATAGAAACAGCATACTAGCAGCATTCTACGGTGTTCAGCAGCATAATGGGGAGGCGTACTCACTTCTTGCTGGTCGGAAGCTTGGGCGGCGGCTGATGAGATTCAGCTCAACGGCGCAGGGATCAGAGCCACGTGGGATCTCGGCAATTGCCGAAGAGCAGTTCCCCTCTGGCGCGCTGAATCGACATCTTGGACAACATCCACGATGATACACTTCGCTATGCAGTCTCGTATATTAGGTCTTCGCCAGTCCGATCCTGAGTCGATTTTAGGCGTTTCTGACAGAATATCTGAATTCACAAGCGCTTCAAGAATATCAATAAGAGGACTGCCTCGTTCTGTATGATGTTCATCTGGTACGTCATGGCTACCGGTGTCGACGAATATGAAAAGTTCGTTTTCCTTTGCAACGATTATAGCCCCTCTGACACGATTTGAAATCTAGGTTTGCATGTACTTTATGATCAAAGGTGCAAGGCCCTTGATATAACGCACAGCACTATTAACGGTATACCTATGCGAATGTAAGGCGAACCTCTATGAGGTGTGCCACATTCATGTCGACATTGTACAGTGTTTGCAGCTGTCCTTTCTTGTAAGTGCTATATATGAAGTGCGCTGATGGGACTCGTCCAGAACAACTCCAGAAATTCGCACTCTGCCGATTTCGAACCCAATCCCCAAAGTCGCAACTCGTGTCTATTTCGGACCTCTTCTGACTAAAATGCTCGGCGTGGAAGAAACACCTAGAAGTGAGTCATATCGGCGACTGCGGGTGACGAGCGTACGGTATCCGTGTTGCATACTTGGTGGCTATTATGTTGTAATTGATCTTCTGTCAAGGATCAAGAACGGTTTCCATTGGAGATTCGCGCGATTCCTCCGTCGAGTTTGTATGGGCGCGGAATGAAGACGCGCAGATCCGCTTCGGCTGTGTGCAATGCACAGGCTGCGTCTTATCTGAATGGAGTGGCAGGATGAGCGTGCAGGGGTGACGAGTTCTAGAGTCCTGCATGCGGTCCTCATGACGCTGCATGCAACCACGGTGTATCTGATGCTAACTGTGAGTGACACCAATGGTAGCCTCGTTCCTGCGACACTTTGCTTGTCAATTTGGATCCGAAAAGAGACAAGTTCGGCGATCTGGGGGTGTCGGATGATATCTGCCACGCTGCGAAACTCTGAATCTGTTGTGCGATTTGTCCACGATCTTTATATAAAGCGGGAATGTGACTCGCCCTCGACGTAGGTATTTTCTTTCTGTCCGCTGCTGCTGCTCGCTGTGGTGCACAGTGAGCTCGAGCGTTTGGCCTGACCGTGTGCGCTGGACGGCCGTATTCGGAGATGGCATCACACGCTGCGAGCGCAGCCCGCTCTGCCAGAGTCTTTCTTTCCTCCTCGCCAATTCGTCTGCGAATCCCGGCCGCAAAACGCTCTCTCGCCACGAGCTCGCTTTCCACGAGGACTTGCGTCGACGGAGAAACACAATTACTCGCCTTCTCAGTCACTATCTCGCCCTAATCAGCCCCTTTTACATCAGGCGTTACATCGGTTCTAACACCGGGTCCCTTGGCCCGCCTGCTCGCCCAACGCCATCTTTTCACATCGTGGTCCTGTGTTTGTGCTTTCTGCCTCTATTTCCGGGGCTGCGGGTCCATCTACTATGCTGCATCTAGATCACAATCATACCTCTGCCTTGTCCCCGCATACCACTCCCAGTTTGATCCCATCCGATACCCCTCAGTCTGATCAGCATCCGTTGCTCTCTTGGTCAGCTCCTGCGGTCGAACCAACACCCTCTGCTGATGACGAACCGTTCAAATTTGACCAGAACAAGGACCAGTCTCTCCCCGACAAGGTGGCCACACCGCCGTCGCAGCCTGACGCCCTCCCAGCCACACAAACTGCAACACACGCAGATCCACCATCTACTGTTCCTGCAGTGAATGAGGACGAACCTAAACCACCGGAACCGGCCCCCAGTAGTCCTGCTGATGCAACGTCTCCCGCTATCGAGAGTACTTCATCATTGACACCCCCACCAGACTCAACATCACCCGCTTTCCCACCAGTCACGCTTCCCACCGAGGAAGCATCTACTCAGGCAAATCTGGAACAGCAAGGCGGGGAGCAAAAGAATAAGGCTGAGGGGGATATTGAGGAGATCGATAAAGCCTCTCGAGCATCGACCCCGCTTAGCGAGCTCTCGTCCGCTCCTGACGGTGACGATCCCCCTACAGTTTCTGATGCCGGACAGAAAGACGGAGAGGCTGGGAAGCAGATGGATGCTGGTGCGAGCGCGAGTGGTCCGCATGAGAGTAGCAAGAATAAGACAGCTGGGGAGGTAAATACTGCGACTGGGAAGGTGGCGGAGACGAAGCTGACGAACGGTCACTCTGATCCGTCCCTCGTGAAGACCACAATAGCCCCCGGCAATGTCGCCGCGGCTCATCGTGGACCCCACGATAACCAAATCTCAGCTCTCAAGCACGAAAACCATAGCGATAGCGACTCGCAGTCTCAGCATCTTGCAAGTGAGTCCATTGATCTACCCTACTTAGCTGTATTTGAACCCCAGCATATCAGCACCGGAGCCCCCCACCAATTCTGCAGCACGAAGCTCAGCACGCCTTGACCCACGAGTCGTCACGGTACTTGAGCTCAATACTCACCTTCTGAAGTGCGTTTTTCTTCTAGTCATCGTGAGCTTGCGTATTGACTGGTATCATCAGAGTCTGCATCGAATTTCAACAACGTGGCATCCCTTTGGCTGACCCGACCTTCCAGCAGTGAGTAATGCTTCATTGTATCCGACTGCCAGTACCTGATGTCCCCATAGGTATAATCATCGACTACAAACTAACCTGGCATGGTTAGCTGCCACGGCCGACGCAACTCGGAAAGTCGTACGTACAACTGACTGCCACCTCATATTCATCCTGATTCCGGCATTGACAGAACCATTCCACTATGACCTTCCCCATTATGACAGCGCCACCCGCTGTAGAATTCGCCGCCATGGATCGAATTAGTCACCTCTACAGTGAACTGCCGACTCTCTTCCAGAAGGATCTTATGCGTCGACAATCACTCATGGGCGGAAACAATGTACCGCAGATGCAAGCTGCTGCCAATGGGCATTTGAAGCGGGACCGTACTGAAGACCCTCCCGGTGAGATCTCGAATAAACGACGGGACACTGGGGACTCCAAAATGTCAACGCCAGCCCCGGGCACTCCTTCTGGCCATCGCTCACCTAGCAGTAGTATGGGTAACATGATGGTTCATGCAGGAACTCCGCCACATAGCGCCCCATTACCCAGCGTCTCCAGCGCGTCTATGGGAAGCCCCTCTATGCCGCCGCCGTCTGTTCCTCAAGGAATGTTGCCCAACGACACCCAATCCATATCGAGCGGGAGGTCGAGAATGCGTCCTGGGATGCCTGACGGCAGTCGGCCTATGCCAATTCCTGGCCCGTCTGGCCAACCAGGAAGCTCCATGCAGCATGCAGCAGGGCCTTCATCGCAAGGTCAAATGGGTGCAATCCAAATCCTTCAAGACCCAAATCATCCCGCCACACGATACTTGTCGGCACAAATCCCTGGTTTCTCGAACTTGCCGATGAATCAGCAAGTCCAACAGCTTCAGAGAATGCAGGCACGTCGCTCAGTAGTATACCTCTGGAAAAGAATACTGATTGTGATTCTAGCTTTTGATGCAAGCACGAAAAGGGCAGGGCGCACAGCATCATATGGGAGGCCAAGTTCCAGGCTTTTCGCAAGGACAGAACGGGCAAATAAACGTTCCTAACAGCAGCCCCACACGAATGCCTTCGCAGCAATCACCTATGCCGTCCCACGGATCGTTTCCATTTGCCAATCAGGCAGGAATGGATCCACGCGCAGCTGGCGGAATGAACGCCGCGAATATGCAGCTCGATCCCCAGCGCCGGCAACTGTTACTCATGCAGCAACAGCAGAATATTATGCGGAACAACCAGATGTTCAACGCTCAGCAGCAGCAACGACTCTCTCAGCCTCCGGGTGCTTCTCCGCATATAGGCTCGCCTATGCTAGGGGGGACTCCAGATGGGGCCAACTTCCCTGCACTTCGATCGAACGCCACCATGCCTGGTATCGCGAGAAGTACGCGCACGCCCTCAGACCATGCGCCCTCTCCATTAACGCCTCAGCTCTCCGGGCGGCCGGAAGACTTGCAAAGGGCAATGATGCAGCAAGGGCAGCGGAATATGCTGCAGAACCAGGCAATGAGCCAGCTCGGCATGGGCGGTATGAACCCGTCTTGGCAACACGGGCAGCAAATGGGTAACACCATGCAGGCCTCGTACGGTATGAGCCCGCCCGGAAGTGCAGGCTTTGGGTCCATGTCCGGTGGCGCACCGTCGCCAGCAGGCGGGCAGCAGTGGTCGCAAGGGGCTGCAGGGCAATTTCCGTTCAACGCAGGTTCTCCGTCAGGTCAGTCATTCGATGGGACCACTCCGGGGTCAAGACAAACGTCCGCAACTCCTGCGCCGCATCAGCAACAACAGATGCCACAAAATAGTCCGATGGGCGATCAGGCTGGCCTGAACGTCGGCGACTTCGACCTTCTTTGGGCTCAGTAAGATGTATGCGGACGGTCTTGGTTGTCTTCCATATTGCCTTCTATATATTCCATGTTGTGATTCTACTACCGCTCAGTTTTCTTTTTGTCTATCTTTCGCTCAGTTGTACGTGTTCATGACCATTCGAGGATTCTGCTATATGTTATCCTGTCCTAAGTTGTTGTCACCTTCTCCCTTGCTTCTGGATGCTCTTTACGGGCCGTACTATCGTAGAGGAGCGGTAGACGCGGATTTCAATGTAATCAATACGACAGCAACCGCGACTTGCGGTGCTCACCGAGGTGTAATTTAGCGAGCATTTGAACTAACTGTCCACCGCTAACTCCTCTCAGTGCTGTCTTTTCCACGATACTCATCACACACTTGATATATCGTTGTTAGAATCAATGTTGATGCTGTGCGCTTTGGTCCTGTTCATAGCCTATAATTCAAAGTTCTGTCTCAGCTGATATGACTGGATACTACACCGTGATCCAGGCGATCGCTCTCTTTCACATTGACCGCCACCATCTTCGCCCTTCTTCACTTAGCTGCATTCCCGACATGGTATTCACTAACCTTTCTATAGCAGAGAAAGCAGCGTTTTTTGAATTACTAGACGAGTCAGTTCAACCTCGAAGTGTTTGTCGCCTATCACTGATGTATACGAATCGGGGTTCTCAGATACTTTGCCTCGCGCCCTGACGTGGTAACCGCTCTGAATGCCTCCTCCTCTAACAGTAGCAATACTTCAAGGCCTCCTCTACCTCTGAAACGTCCAAATAACGCTCATAATGGATCGCCGAATAGCTTTGCAAACAGCAGTGTTCCTTCTTGGAAACAGCAGCAACAGGCGCGGACTCCATCTCCGGTGCGTTCAGCAGCTGACTTCCATACATACACAAGACCTCACCTGCGCTCCGCTCACGAAAATCAGACGGCGCAACAGTCGGAGCTTCCACCATCCATAGGTCGTGTGGCAGCGGCAGCTGCTGCATTCAGAAATAATAACACGCCGCCCGTTGCACCGCGGCCTCCCCCTCGCAAACTCTCTAGTTATGAAGCCCCGGAGCAGGACGAGGAAACACAACCTCAGCACGCACGGACGCTTCCCAGCGTAGACAGGCTTGTTTCGCAAAAGGTAAGCCCGGCTCTTTCGCATCGTGGTATGTTTCCTGACGCTTTGAATAGAAGTTTGGTGACGTCGACCTTTCGTCGTCCAAGAATGCATACCTTTCAATTCGTCATGGCACAGCCAACAAAACGGCATCGCCGCCTTCCGTGGCGCCTCCAGTTCCGGCTGCATTGCCTCCGATTAAGAACACCTTTGGTCCGCCGCCTGTTCGACGCGTCTCATCATCTGCGTCGCAGAATAGTGCATCTAAGGTGGCTTCCCCTCCTCCCCCGCCACCCCCTAGGCCCCGCGTGGAAGAGCCTCAGGCGGAAGGGGATTGGGCAGAGGTCCTGTATGATTACTCAAGCGAGGTAAAATTCTTACAATTCAATACAATTTAAAGTTCTTACGCGGGAAAATGTAGGACCCAGGGGACCTCGATATCCAGGCAGGACAGCAGGTACTCATTGTGGAGAGGACTTCTGATGACTGGTAAGCCAACACTTTTTTGGGATTTCCAATGCTGATTCCCGTTTGCGTTCTCACACAGGTGGACTGGGGAAATGCAAGGCAGCCGTGGACTGGTCCCGGCCTCGTATGTCAAACTGCTTTGAATGTAACAACGATAACCTCCAATGACCCCACAACTATAATGTGACGAGAGCTGCCTTCCTGGGTAGCTCTCCCCAACCTTACAGCTATTTGACTAGAAGTCACGGTAGGCTCTCGGCACAAACCTCGGTTCAACGACGCTGAGGTACCATAACGCCGAGATAGACTTGGTTGAAGTCCGCCAAATATTGTTGGTAGAGCTGCCTCACTGCCTCTGTTACTTCCACAGTAGCAGGTAGACCGAGACGACTCGTGATCACCTTCCATTGCTCAAATGTGGTAACCTGTGGTGTTCAATAAAGGTAAGTACAAGCAAAAGTATCGCTCATCTGGGTTCACCTTCGTTCTTGAAGCTGCGCCCAGGTATTCTATGTGCAACTGATGCAACTGAACGGTATATCCATGGATAGCGAATGCTGATGGGACAGCAGCGATTCTGCGTTTATAGTTCCAGGTTGCGAATGCGTGATGAAAGGCATCTCTTGGTAGAGCCGGTAACATTGATAGTCAGCCGGATTTGTCTTCTGGGGGATAGTGTGACTCGGTATGGAGGATAGGTGCGATTGTACTGGTCATTTATGTGATTTGACAATCTCTATTTCAGCGCTCAACGATATTATCGACAACTTGGTGTAAACGTTCATAATTCACGAGGTACAGTACATTCCAGGATTTTCACAATAGCCAATCGGAAAGACGTGGCTGAGGATCAATGTCAAGTGCGCAAACATGGTTTTGTCGAAGCCGCCGGCGTGAATTCAGCAAACTTTCCCCTGGGAGATGGACCCTTTCCACATGTTAAGATGCGTTCTCACCGGATCTGCTTCTAATGGTCACGGTCTCGATCCGCGCACTAAAATGACTGGGTGGCGGACGCCTCTTCTCAAGGACCCTTGTCCGCTAAATGGACCCTTGCCAGGTCTTGCCGACGCACGGAATCGGTGAGGCACATCATGGTTCTCGGTCGTACTTGCTTCACAGCCTCCGTCAAACAGCCAGACTGACTTTGTCGGACTCCAAAGGCACGTCACTTATGAATTCTTGTGATATAGTAAACGCTAATGATTTTCGAACACTTGACTGATAGATTTATGGACGCAAGCTTGTCTCGTGGGCATGAGTATTCTCGGAAGCATTAGCGAGTTCGATAGAACGAGTGTATGTCGGGAAACGGAAATCCTGTTTGACGGCCCGGCGTGCCATGCCATTGCCTGCTACCTACCCATTGGGCTTTTGCTGGAATCGAATTTAGCAATGATTTTTAAGGCATGTTTTACAGAGCGCTCTCAAAGTCTTAGCTTACCTTTCGCTCAGAAGCATTCAGCAGTAACGCTGACATTGTGTGTGGCAATAGTCAGCGCATCGTGATGATGCAGGTAGCCTTTCGAAATAATTGATAAGTCTCATGATCATAGTTTGACCGTCTAACAATTAATATTTCAATAAATCATGTAGGCGAAATCGAATAATATGAATCGATCGTGTATGAATATTTGAATCCTCAATGCATCAAATGTTGGACCACAGATGACAATTCTAACCTTCAAACTATGACAGAGGTGCGGCAAAAATATCATTCCTCCTCGATCCGATCCCTATAACCATTACTAAATCTCCGAAATGGTACATATTATGCGCCGTTGATATGCCATTTTTCAGCGCGATCCCGAAGGCATGTTGCCAAGATAGATTTGGTTGAAAGCTTCTAGATGTTGTTGATAATATATTTCCAGGTTGTTCATCACGTCTGCGGTTGCAGGCAATCCGAGACGACCTGCTATCGTAGGCCAAATATCAGCTGTGGTAGTCTTGATTGTATAGGGTGAGTGAAGTCGGTACAGCTTGCCCAAAGTTGCTTGAACTTACTGGTCCTCGAGATACAACATTCAGGTACTCGACATGTAGCTGATGAAGATGAATAGTGTATTGGCCAATAGTAAAGTATGGCAGACTGGGAGGAACATTGCGTTTGACGGCCCAGGTCTTGTAAGCGTGTACGAAAGCGTCCTGGGGCAGGGCCGGCAATACACGAGCAACTGCAACTTGACCTTGCGAAGCGAAGGGCACTTGTGGGGAAGCCATGTCCAGTACTCGTCAAATGACACACATTATATACGAGGCGGGTACTACCAGCCAGGTTTCATATTCGTATTCAAGCCACTTACAATACTGTTAGAATGGAACTCCTAATTTCGTTTAGGATTAAGCAGCTGACTCAAAGTTTCTGCGGTGCCAGCGCTGGTACCACTCGGGCGCAAGGCGAGTGGTGGTAAGGGCTAGGGCTATACTCGTCCCGCTGATAGATATCTCTCGGCGTAGGTCTTACAAATATGGCCCGGACGGACAGTCTGCAGACTCATTCATCGGAAACACGACGGGCAGGTGCTGAGAGACCCTTGACGGGGACCCTTGGCTCGTTTTGTCCGACAGCCATGCATCGTTGCAAAGCTCCGACTAACTCTCTAGCTCGTGTTAGTCCCCTTCGACTTTGTTTGAAGGCTTCCTTTTCGTGGTCAGCCACCGGTCTTCAGGGAGCATCTCTAGACTGGGTCGACATAACTAGACTTCCACCCAGCCTGAGGACGCTTGTATTAGACTGTGGATCCATCCGAGAACGCAGTCGTATTACTGTGGCACAAGGACCTGGACTGGATGACACAGCGTCAGCCTTCGAGCCGAGAGGCTGCCCCTCAGACTACCTATTTCTATGTCAACTCTTCTGTGACCTGTCTCTCTCCTCGACTAGTTTGTGCTCTTTGTTCGTTTGCGGACTCTCGTATTTTCTGTTGTGTTTTGCTGGGTCTCGAGCTCTCGACCGCCTCCCAACCAAAAGTAGCACTTCTCGCGACGTTGATCGACGGAGAAGCGTGGTTCGAACAGTATAAAAGCAGGCGCCGACGCTTTCCTCCTTCTCCCTCTCCTCCTTTTCCTCTGTCTGGTTCCAAGTCCCTCGACGGGCAACCCCACCTCTAAAATACCCCACTTTCCCTCAGAAAATAAAATCATCTACCATGTCGTCGGTGGACCGCATGGAACGTCGTCATCCGGCCTCCCTCGTCCCCCGTTCTCAACACGATCCTGCTCTGGTCGAGTTGATGCGCCAGCACGTCTCTCCTGAGATGATCGCGTACATTGCGCTTCAAGCAACCAAGGTGATCAACCTAGGCGACGACGCGAACGGCGCGCTCCCAACGCCTCCGCACACGCCTCACAAGACATCGTTCGGCGAGCAAGACAGGATACAATCCAGGACCCCATGGCTCCCGTCTCTCCAGAATTTCATCACGATGCTTGTGAAGGAATCCAACGTTCAAGTCCCCACCCTGCTGACGACCTTGATATATCTGGAACGTCTGCGAGCGAAGCTTCCTAAGATGGCAAAAGGTGAGAGTAGAACCGGTTTGTTTTTGCACCATGCTGACCGGTCAAAGGGATGCCTTGTACGAGACACCGTGTGTTCCTTGCGACTCTGATTGCCGCGGCGAAGTACCTGAACGACTCGTCTCCCAAGAACAAGCACTGGGCTGCCTTCGCACAGCTGTTCGATCCTGCGGAAATTAACCTCATGGAGAAACAGCTACTCTTCCTGCTGGACTATGACCTGCGCTTTGACGAGGCTGAAGCAATCAAGCACTTCGCTCCGTTCATGGAAAAACGTTCGGAGGCCGCAAAGGAGACTCGTGCTGCAGCTGTTACTCGCGCCAAGGCTAGGGTTCAAGCACATGTATCCATGCCTCCAACGCCACCTCCCGATGCCCCCGCTTCTCGTATATCGGCTCCAGCTCCTGTGGCGCCGACCTCTGGAGTGCAAAATCTGGTGAAGAGGCTCTCTGCGACGTACCTGTCTCTGGCTTCTGGCAACAGCACATCTCGACCTCGCCCCTTGTCACGCGCCTCATCCTCTAGCACTCTAGGCACCTCGAGCACTAGCGGTGACTCCGAAGGGGAGTTCTTGACTTCTGGCAGCGCCCATTCATCTCCGGCGACTTCCGTATCTTCTGTCAGCGACTGTGAGGCTGAACTGAAGGAGAATATTGTCTCGGAGGTGACAGGCAAGAAGTTCGTGCTGCAAGCTGTGCCTTCACATGCCGCTAGGCAGGGAAGGAAAGTTTCCACAGCCTCGACCTGCACGATCAAAGCGGACAATACACCAGCCAGTGATAAAGCAACATTGTCGCCCTCGATCTCTTCAAAGCGTATCACCTTCGATGCTGAGATAAAGACAGGACTTGGACGAGGTACCATCTCTAAGCGTGCATCCATACAGCCGTCGCAGTCGGCCTCAACAGGGGGCTTCCTTAGTCGGATGTTCGGCTCATCGAACAAGATTCAAGCGCAGGCCCAAGAAAGGGACAACACGGACGAGCCGCTCGAGGCTAACGGAGCGAGCAACGCGCTCCGTCGACTGGCTCATTCAAAGTCTACTCTGTTCCGTAGCTCGCAACAACACGGCGTGGAGGCTTGAACGGGCTGTGAAACACTCGGACGAACGTTATGGGAAGCCACGACATAGACTGATGATTTTGAGACCCTTTCTCGGTATTGATGGACATCGCCCCACGAACACTGGGACATGGACCCACTTCTGATCTTCTTATTGCCTTTTGTTACGGCGTGATCACAGTCTACCTCTTCCTTCCCTTCATCCCTCTTGGTTCCCTCCATATCTAATTCCACAGCGCTTTTATCCTTTTAATGCCCCGTTGATCTTGGATTCTCTCACATTACTATTCTCTACCATCGTTTTGCCTACGGACCTCGACTCGCACAGCCTACCCCACACCCTTTCCTCGTCCCCAAGGTACTTCGCCGTTTCTTTTGGCGCGTGCTCAGTGCACGAAGATGTATGGAAGCTTTGTAGTATAGATGCGAGCGTGCGTTGTACGTATTCTCGTTGTAGCTACAGCGTATTCATCATCGGTCCTCCCATCCAAGA
The DNA here is from genome assembly GCA_005298045.1 of Pleurotus ostreatoroseus. Classification (NCBI taxonomy): domain Eukaryota; kingdom Fungi; phylum Basidiomycota; class Agaricomycetes; order Agaricales; family Pleurotaceae; genus Pleurotus; species Pleurotus ostreatoroseus. The sequence continues at coordinate 80,472 of SWBT01000501.1, read as the reverse complement.
AGATTGAAGTCTGATCAGAGTCCTGGCCTCACAATTGTCCGCCGGAGGGTCACGGTCCGCTCGCGTGTGCTACACGTCAACGCCACGTTTTGACGCGTCTCGGACGCGTCTCTAAACCTGCACGTGCGCGCGTCCAGTCGAGGCCGGGCTATTCGAGTCCTGGCCAGCACCACTTTGCACTGCGTCGACACAGATTATATATTTTCTGTTGAGCTTCATGCCGAGCAGACAAAGTTGTTGACGACGACGATGAGTTCTCAGCCAGATGTACTGAGTGCCCTTTCGTTTGGCTTGCTGGCAGACTGGACCATTACACTCTCCCTCATATTCGGAGGCTGTTGCAGGTATGCATCTGGCTCCTATTCTGTACTGCATACGTGTCCTGACATTATATGCCAGCAATGCGCTTACATTAGAACAGCTCACGACTGAGTATCCATACTCAGGATCTCTGATAACTTTCGCACAGTTCCTGCTCATTACGCTCCATGGCTTACCCAAATTCATCGAGTGGAAGCCGTTCCCCCATCTCAAGCCACGCCAGATATCAATACTACCATACCTTGCTCAAGTCGTATTATTCTACGTTCTCTCATCCTTGAACAATGCCGCATTTGCATACCAAATACCCATGACTGTCCATATCATCTTTAGAAGCGGCGGTCTGGTCGTGAGCATGTTGTGTGGATACCTTCTACTCAAGAAGCGGTACGTTCCTAATATTGTTTGCCTAGGCGCATATAATCTAAGCAATAAACATGATTGTATAGATACAACCGGATGCAAGTAGCATCCGTCATTGTTATCACAGCAGGTGTCATTTTGACTACGTTCTCCGCGGCGAAACCCAAGCCTACTTCGTCCGCCGCGAAATCCGACTTCGACCTCAAGCGGTACCTTACTGGCGTGTCTCTCCTGACACTCGCCCTGATTCTGGGCGGTCTTTTGGGCGTCGTACAAGAGAAAACCTATGCGGATTTCTTTCGAAAGCAGCAACAACAGGTCGCTCTCAACGAGAAAGACCCCAAAGCTGCCCCCGCAAAACCCTGGCAGGAGTCCATGTTTTACATCCACTTCCTTTCTATGCCTATGTTCCTGTCTGTCCGCAAGAACCTTATTTCGCAATTTCAGTCCCTTACCGCCAGCCCCGCTCTCACCTTCACGTTACCCAGCGTCCTCCAGCTCAGTCCAGAAGATTCGTCGCTTAATCTGTCGCGGGCCCTTTCTCTCCCACTACCCTCCGCTTACATCCCTCTCCTGCTCAACACGCTGACGCAACTCGTGTGCGCGTCAGGGGTGAATAGGTTGACGACGCGTGTATCAAACCTAACAGTTACGGTCGTACTAGTCGTCCGTAAAGCAGTGTCACTCATCATCAGCGTATGGCTGTTTGGAGGGGGCAAAAGGGGCGAGAGCATGGACGAGCGTGGTCGGCTCTTGTTGTGGAGCGGCGCAGCGTGCGTCTTCTTGGGCACTATCATGTATTCGTTGGCGAGCGGTGGCGGCAAGAAAGGCGTGCCAAAGAAGAAAGAGTAAGTTGACACTCTCAAAACTAGTAAACTTTGGGAAAACGTGTAAGCTCGCTGCTATTTCGTCCGATGCATGTCATCTGACCCATTGAGCGCAGGTAGAAAATTGTGTACATTATTATTGCCTCGGTTTGAGTGTAGATGCTTAGTACCGGACAGTGGTCCTGATAGCTTGCAAACACTAACTGCGACATACTTAGGTAGCGACACTCTTCAAGATATTGTAATTCCACTAGCTACTCGAGCGATACACACACCCTTCATCAGCCAATAAATACTTGATAATATGATCGATGAGGGTTACAAGTATGCTGCCTAGATTTAACGTCCGTATTATCCTAAGCTTCTTGGCCGGTCGCCACGTTCCAAACTCTCCTGAAGAGCTCAACGGCAGGATCGGTAGCATTCCCAACTTTTGCGAAGGAGATTGTGCCAAGGGTTGTCGAATAATTGCGCAAGTAAGGAGAGTACTAAGTCAAGCGTGAGTAGTATATTCAAAGATTCAAAAGTGTTACGTACCATCCGACAGAAATGGCGATACCATCCCCAAGTCTCCCAAGTGATCCATTCATCCTCAGTCCAATTCGCCCGATTATGCCACGCGTTCTCGGAGACGATAGATTTGGCACTGGGATTAGGGTTCGTGGCCGACGCCAGACAGTCAACGAAACCGTCAAGGGTCCTCGACAGTGCGGCCTTTTGTTCCCGTGTAAGAATTGTGAATGCCTTCATTGCAGATGTCAATGCAGGCGACTCCTCGTGAACCTCTGTATTTTTTGCCTCTTTGAACAATAGCGCCTAAAATTTATCGGAGAGGCACGTACCTGGCTTGGCCTCCGCATCGACTTCCATAGCGGCGCCGTCGCTGACCTTCGCCAGGGCGGCCTTTTCATCGTCTTCTTTCCTGAGCGTAGCCACCTTACGGCGTGCGATAACGACACGCCCGTTGGCCTTATTCAATGCACCCTGGATAATTTCCCACTCCAAGGCACCGATATTCGGTTGGCCCGTGGAGAGCCGTTTGTCGCCAGTGCGCGTAAAGGCCCACGCAACAACGTCCGTAGGGTCCACGATCTGATACTGCATAAGTTTGTCGAATACGATAACGATCATGTGCCTGCTATTCTTCCAGAAGTCAGAGACGGCGTTCATGATGTCCATGCGCCCTTCGAGACCGGAGGAACCGGTGGTAGAAATGCTACCCGAGGCCAGGTTGCGTAAGAGCGGGAGATATCGCTCGATTGCATTCAGGAAATGGGAGAACGAGCGCGAGCCGATGTGCAGAAGGGATTGCACCGCAATGGAGCGCACAATTGAGTCGATGTTTACGTCGCCCTCGGTAGTTTCTAGAGCATTTTTCACGCTCTCGAGGTGGGCCATAACATCTTCTGCCTTCGCACGCCCACGGAGCAAGTTAAGCACCGACTGTGCTGCATCGTGGTGCGGTTTGGCTTTTGGTCTCTGAGTTAGCGCATCGCGGCTAAAGCTATAGTCCGTACTTACCTGGATCGTCGTACTCATAGGCAGGTCCGGGGGTATCTGCTGCTATCACCAGCGAATCTGGGTTTGCCATAGGTTCAGGGAGCGTCTTGTGAATCCTATCATAATAGGACAAACGAATCTCATGGTCCACTGTGCGGCGCATGAAAACACGTTTGGGGTGCTGCGGTGAGAGAGTGAGGTCCGGTACCCTAAGTCATACAAGGTCAGGTTCGTACGAGGATGTAGCTTGGACGCGCATACCATTCTTTCCACACCCATTGGAAGTTAAAGTTGCTCATGTGTAGTGAGAACCAGTCGGAGAATCTTTGGGCAATCTGCACGTCTAGGCCATCTCCAAGCAAGCCATATAGCTTCCGGATGGATTTTCCAACGGCAGGGCCAACTGTGGTCGGAGACAGTTTGCACAGCTCCGTTATGAGGGCGATATAGTAGATGGGTCTCTGTGGTGGCTCAGGAAGAAGGAATAAGTTACCAAGCACTGTCTATCACTCAAGTAAGTACCCAGTGACGATGACCGTAGTCAATAAGCATACCTCGATGATAGTACTTTCGAGCTGCCAGTCTTTACCCGCGACTATTTCCTCAGGTGGTGCCCCTGGTCTTGGCTTGAATGTCCCTCGCAATGACCATTTAGGGTATTCAAGCAATAGTCGTGCGCAATCCTTGCGATTGACCTCGAATATTTCAACCAAATCCAACATACCGCTTCGTATAGCGTAGCCGATAGGCGTGGTTGGATCGGGCGACACCTGCAACTATGTTTAACTACCGGAGAAAATATGAAGCAGAGAAAGGGACGTACGTCGATGTCAAATACACGAACATAATACTCAGGCCATTCCTCTTTTTTGGCTGGAGCGTCTTCACCAGAGTCAGTAGAGAATGAATCAAGTTCGATGACCTCTGGTGGCACCAGCACAGACGGCAGCTCGAAGGGCGTATCTGCATAGGGCGTGAAGTCTAGATATGGCTGTGGGAAACAATCTGAAGTTTGAGCAAAATCAGATGTGTTCAGAGCTTGAAGTGCAGTGAGAGCACAGTCAAGGATCTAACAACCGTCAGAATATCGCAAGTGGGCAGAAAACTGCTTCAATGTACCTCATCCGCAGTCTCAATAACCCCAGAGTTCACGAACAATTTGACAGTGGGCTGAACAAGGCCCTTTACATCAGAAGTCGACTCGATGTAGGCTTGCAAGGAGTTGATGATATCGAACACATTCGTCTCTGGATTTTCTTTGATCGCTGAGCCGGCCTGTTGTAACATTAGTCAAAGATCATAAGCGCACAACGCCCGACTTACAATCATGAGACCCTCGGCTGCGCATAATGCTGCCTTCTTCGCCCGGCCATGAGACACGCCGAATTCGTCGAGTACGGCTGTGAACGACCGCAAAAGCTCGAACATGGACTGTGCAGAGATTAGCTTGGCAACCGTTAGATGGGCGAACAAATGTATCTAGATTCATGAAGTAATTGAGCGCATGTCTCATGGACTAAAGTGAGTTGCCACATACGCATAACCGTGTCTCTCTCCACGCAAGCTTATCCAAGTATGCTTGGAAGCCTTTCCAGAGGTCTTCAAGAATCTGCTTTCCGAAAGAGGGAGCTGCGGGATCCTCCATACCAGGGACTGGTGAGTCGTGTAAAAGCCTAAAGAGGGCCGCATAATATGGAATCTTGAAGGGTTGCTCCGTGACACTGGAAGCGGAAAAGTCAGCGGGAAGACAGAAGAAGCGAGACCATTCTTCTTACGCTATGCGCAGGCTCTCCGATACTGCAGCGACATTTACAGGGGTGTGCTCTCGGATTTGTTCAACGAGTCGAGGTAGTTCTTGAATAGGATCCTAATAGAACAACCACATGGTCCAGTCGGGAGCACGGCCAAAGTGACAAGGACTTACAACTTCACCCAACCTAATTATCGTCGACCTCAGTTTCTCTTCAGGACTCTCAAACATCTCCCTCCGACGGTCATGGTAGTCATAGTCATCCTGTCCTAATGAATGACCAGATGAGAATTGAGTCTCGTTACTTCCGGGAGGAAAACGATAACGTACCTTTGTACTGTTTACGACGGTGGTAACTCATCGTTTAGACACTACGCTTCACGTTGTGAGCGAGTAATAAGTTGCAAGTATACCAGCAATAGACTAAGGAAGTCTGGGCTAGCACGGCTTGATTGTAAATGGTGAGAACGAGCTCTGATTCGCACAGAATGCTTTTGACGGCCCACGCGTTTAGTGCGCGTTGTGTATAAGGTTGCACGCTGACTGTGAAGCGGTCCACAAACTTTTGTGCTGGAGGTCGATGTTCAAACCGACGGAGTGATAGGCGCCAAAATGTTTACGAAAGTTAGTTTCGGAAGACGCCCATCGCCGACTTGCAAAGCGACCACCACCACCGTCCCGGCTTGCGGCGTATACGGAGCAGGAGGCAGAAGGTAGAAGAGCCGCGCTGCTAGTTGCACACTGAGTAGTCTGGCGCATCGTTGACGGTTGGTATCGCTGAAGCGGACGATACTCCTTTGCTACACCAAGTAAGCAGCAGGCTAGAGTTGTAGTATCACTTCGTACTTACTTCATTCCTGACGACTACCAGTTTATATGTGCAGTACATGCAATGTACATGGCGCATCACGAAGACTTCGCTGTTGGCTTTTCGTCGCTCTGGTCATGTAATGAATAGATGCGGAAGGTGTGTTGGCGAATGCTGTTGACATGAGAGGTGTTAACACTGCAATTCGTCTTTGTTTGCAATGCACAGTACAGCTTTATCTCGCTTCGCGCTGTTCTCGAAATATAGTTCGCGAAGTGCCAGCAGTTTAGCTCAGGTCCGCGTCATTGAAGATGAAGGTTCACCGTCCGTTCTACCCGTACCTCGAGTCGCCGAAGTACTCTCGAAGGATAACAACATGGCCCCTCAAACTAGAGACTCACCTCGCGCAAGACATGCGGCCCTGCACTCACGACTACGCGCCGGTGCATACTTCGATGCTGCTACTCTCGCAAAGCAAACCGTCCAAGACGGCATTCGATTGCGAAGAACCACACTAGAGATTCTCGTCGAGGCTCTCTGCAAGAAAACGAGCTCGGTTGTCCTCAGCGCGCGCCGGAAGGTCACTGGCCCACCGAAGTTATGCTCTGACGACTTTCTCCACGCCGGCACGCGCATGGCGTACGAGTTGCTGTCGCTGGCCCGCGAGCGCGGACAGCCCCGGACGCTGCGTATGTACTACGCGATGATCAAAACGTGCAAAGGGCGGGGCGAACTCGTCAACGCCGCGCTCATATTCGCGCAGCTTGCTCAAGACTGGCAGGCGTACGAGCCCACGGTGCGCGCCCGTTCTGGCCCTCGGTCTGACGCTCTTCGTGAAGAGGGAGTCATGTACCGTCCGAAGAAGGATCCGCTGCTACCACCATACCCCAGAGTCGAGCAGATGAACTCCATAGTTCGTGACATCAGCGACATAATATCGCAGCCTCCAACCTCGCCTGATGGCGATGAGCGATTCCAGGAGGCTCTACAAGCCTTCGCGGTCCTGGTCTGTCTGATCGACGAAAGCCACATGCACTTCGGGAGTCTGGCGACTATCTTCAGCACCATATATCGAAGCCCACGAACAGACCATCGCGTCTGGGTTACGAGAGAAGGCACGCCCGCTTTCGTGAACGCCAGCAGATACTTCTATAGGGTCCTTGCACGCGTCATCGACGCGATCTTGGGCAAAGACACGATGGCGCTCCCGCCGCTCGACAAGCGGGCGTATAACAGCCTCCTTTACTTTGTGCTCTGCCATCGCAAGAATAGGGCCCAGGCTTCTCGCATACTGGAGCATATGTGCGATCCGTCCGGGAGAAACATGAAGCCCACCGTCGATACGTTCAACGTTTTCACAAACGCGGGGATCGCGCTCGGCAAATTGGACCTCAGCAAAGCAGCTCTTCAGGCACTCCAGCACGCTCGAGCGCGCATCCACAGCGATCCCACAGGCCTATGGATCTCCGGGGCATTTGCAAGTGTCCCCGCTGTCACGGATTCCTTTACCACGCAGGAAGGCTCCTTCACCCCACCCGCCAACGCGAACAAACTGACGCGCCAAGTCGCGCAGCTCTCTCCCGGCGGGCCCAACGTCGTCGTCGGCGTCACCACCGTGAACAGCCTCCTCCGCCTCCTCGCGTCCCAGGGCCAGTCGCACGTCGTCGCCGACCAGCTCTGGCACGCGCTCCCCGAGCTCGCGAGCATCGACCACCCCGCGTCCGATAGGCTCCGCGCACACGCACGCAGCGACGGCGACGACTCCTCCCTCACACCCTCGCGCCGCATCGCAGACCTCCGCCGCGCGGCCGCGCTCGGCCCGCGCTTCTACGCGACCGTGCTCGCGACGCTGCACAAAGCCCGCCGCACGGGCCTCGCGGAGCGCTTCTGGCTCCTCGCCGCGCACGCGGAGCGCGCGAGCTGGCTCCCCGGCTTCGCGCCCGGGGTCGCGCCGTGGGTGCTCCCCGTGCACGCGCACACGAGCATGCTGCAGTGCTACCTCGCCGACGCCGCGTGCGCGCGTGCGCCGCCGCCCGTGCTCGCGGACGACCCCGCGTGGGTGCCGAAGACGGACGCGCACCTGCGCGGGTGGGCACGCTTTGTGTACCAGCGACGGCAGATGGCGATGCAGCGTGGCTGGGGTGGGGGCGGCGCGGAGGGGAGGGGCCCGCTGACGCCGCGAGAGGAGGCGTTGTTGTATTTCCGCTCGATGCTTTCGGGCGGGGAGGCCGTGTACTGGGCTCTGGAGGAGGTGCACCGCGTCCCCGAGCTGCGTCCGCTGCGCGTCGTGCCGCCGCGCCCGGACGCGCTCTTCTTCAACATCGCCCTCAAGCTGTTCACCTTGCGGCCGGCCTCGGCCGCGGACATGCATGCGCAAACGCGCGCGGGCCCGCGAAGCAGGAGGGATGTGCGCGATCAGGATCAGCTGCGCTCCAACGCCATGCGCTGGACGCCCATGGCGCAGACCGTCGCGGACGCCATGGCCGAGGCGGGGCACCCGCTGCCGGCGTTCGTGCGTCCTGTGTTCGAGGGCCGCAATGGGCCTGGTAGCCCGTAGCTAGCCCTCTAGGCCTTGTTGTGCCTCCGCGTATGTACGCCGACACTTGCCCGCCAGCCCTCATTTTTCCGCATCACTACACTACACGGACGGACGGAACGACGGATCGTAGGACGCTCCCATTGGCTGCAACTGTCGCCTGCCCAATGCTTCGCGACGTATTGGTCCCGTTGGATAGATGGCTACGCCATGCGCCGGACGCCCATGGCGCAGACCGTCGCGGACGCGATGGCCGAGGCGGGGCATCCGCTGCCAGCGTTCGCGCACCCAGTGTTCAAGGGCCGCAACGGGTCTGGTAGCCCGTCGCTGGCCCTCTAGGCCTTGCTGTGCCCCCGCGTCCGCCTCCGACACTTGCCCGCCAGCCCTCATTTTTTCTCGCATCAGCACACTGCATGGGCGGACGGACGCACGGAAGGACGGATCGACGGACGCCCCCATTGGCCGCCGTCCATTGGCTGCAGCGTGCCTCGCGACGTATTGGCCCGTGGACGGCTGCAGGCCGCAGGGAAGAGGCCGCAGGGAAGGGGCCTCTGCCGCGCGCGCGCAGCCTGCAGGGGAGCAGGGGGGCCTGGATTCCGCTCCGCGGACGCGCATCCCGAGTTATCCGCGTGCAATCTCCGAGGGCGTAAGGGTTCGATATTCAACGCTGGGTCTCGTTGATCACGATCACGGGCACGCAACGCCAATACATACGCTCGGTCCGTCGGCGGGTCAGGACTCTCGCGTTGGCGTGTAGCGTCGCCGCGCTCGGTGCGCGCGCCCGGGTGTGTGCGGGGTGCCTCTCGCCTCTCAGGCTGGGGCTGGGGCTCAAAAGGGGGATAGCGGGGCCGCTACTGGGTGCGTGCGAGCATGCGGCTCGGGCACGGCGCGGGTGCGGGGTCCAGGACACGGCGATGCTATTGTATACTGTATGAACGCAGGACTACGAGTACAATGTACGGTACGGTATGCGGGCGTATGATCAGAGACCGGTGATGACGACAACGAGGATCCATGAATAGACTGAACAGATGAACGGACTGAATGGGACGAGCGAAAAAGGGGAGCAGCATCAAGCAACAGGACAGTCATAGATCGGGCAGATGAAGCTTGGGGCGTGAACGTTCAGGCGTGCGCATCTGGCTCTGGGTTGAATACAAGGCTGATACGGTGAGGGGGCGGACGGCTGCGTGACGGATAGCGAACGGGGACATGTGTGCGTGAGAAGAGCCAGAGTACTGTGCGTTTCAGACAAAGAGAAAATGAAGATGAAGATGAAGATGGAGGAGAAAGAGAGAGAGAGGACCACGTCCGAGTCAGAGGGCGGCTTTTTGCGTGCGGTGCTCCGTGGGGGAGGCACCGCTGACGTTGTATCATGGACGTTCTAGCCGGAGGCCGCAATAAATACGAGCACGGGCGCGAAGGCCCCTGGCGTCATGCCAATGCTACCAGACATAGGTCAGGTCCCCGAACGAATGGGGTATCGTCGCGACGGCCTTCTCCTGCAGCGCGGGCGCGTAGCCGTACCGCGCGTCGAGCACGTACGCTGCGCCGAACGGCGGATCGGGACGCAGCAGCGCCGGCGGGACGACCTCGGCGAGACGGGGCAGTGTGACGTCGGGCGGCCGCACGCCGTCGCACGCGGCGTACACGTCCACGTCCACGCCCACGTCCACGCCCACGCCCAGGTCCGCCGCATCGCCGAGGCCGAAGCACTTCTCGAGCGCGTTCGCACACAGCGGCGGACGCGGCTGCGGGAACAGCAGCTCCTGCGCGAGCGGGGGCGCTGCGCCCTGCGAGCCGGCTAGTGCGAGTGACAGCGCGTGCGGCTCCGTGCACGGGACGCAGCGCGGGGCGAGGCTGGGCGCGGCGGGGTGCGCGGGGCGGGCGAACGGCGGGTACGGCTGGTCCGGCGTGAGCAGCACGGGCGACTCGGTGGGCGACGCGGACGAGGTCGTCGAGGCGCTCGGGCTCCAGCTGTACGCCGTCGGGGCGCGGCTGTACGCGGGCGGCGGGGTGCGGAAGGACGTGGCGGGCGGGGCGGTGGGCGAGTGCGCTGCGCCCCAGTGCCGGCCGCGGGCGACCATGGCGCGGTAGTGCGCGGCGATGTTCTCGTTCCGCACCTTGAGGTCGTACTGCAGCACGCTCAGCATCTCGCGCTCTATCCGTGTGACGTCCCTCGGTGCGAACAAGCGGGAGGCGTTCGCCCAGGACCGGTGGTCGTAATTTTGGTCGTTGGTGTACTATGGATAGCGCGCTCGTGAGTGGGGCGGGCGAAAGACGACGCTAGGAGCCGCACCTTATTCGCCAGGATGAGCGCACCAAGAAAAGCACGCTCGCAGGCCCAGCGGCCCTCGGTGATGCGCATCTGGTGCTTGGCGCGGTCGAGGTAGGTGAGGGCGACGAGCACGGTGGGCACGGGGCAGCCGGACATGCGGAGGACGTGGTCGACGAAGCGGACGAACGGCGCCTGTTTCAGGTGGTACGGCCCGCTGCTGCCCCAGCTGCGCTCCAGCACATACTGCACCGCGGCGGCGACGCAGTCGATCACGTAGTCTGCGCAAGTTGTCAGGGAGCGGTGAGTAGGGACGGGGTTGCTACGCACCGACGAACGGGGGGCTGAGCTTGGCGGCGAGCATGTGGACGAGGGCGGGGTCGTGGACGTAGCTCGGGAGGAGGCTGGCGGGGTGGATGGCGGACGAGGAGGCGACGGGGTGGTACTCCATCGCGGGGAGGTACTCCATCGCGGGGAGGTAGTCCATGGCCGGGCGGGTGCGGAGGGGTGGGCAGTCGGTGTGGTGTGGGCATGCGCAGGACATTTATACGGGCGCGGCCACTGTGGCGTGGGTGGGGGCTGTTAGGCAGCGAGGGCAGCGAGGGCCAGGAGAAGGAGCAGAGCAGAGAGAACACAGCGGGACATAAGAGACTCTGCGAGACTCAGATGATTCGGGCGTACATGATCGTGGTGGCACTCGGGGTGCCGAGAAGGTGGCGAGACAACGCAGGGGATGGAAGGAGACGAATAGAATGCGATATATACGTTGTATACTTTGTATATACTAGTCACCTCGTCAACAGCGGGTCAACAGCGACGGTACACGGCCAGAGCCTTTGAGCGGCCGAGAGCCAAAAGCATTCTCCCCGAGTCCCGCGACGAGCTCCGCACGCCGCATCGTCGCAGATAGCCTCCATCCAATCCCGCATTAGCCTGTGTCCAATCCCCTGCCTCAGGCTCGCACGGCGGGTCTAGCAGATCCGTACCCGGTCCATCGCCCCGGCCTCCCCGTCCCGGTCAGCGCGCGCACGATCTCGCTCAAAATCTCCATCACACGCTGCGTTGCAAAAACACTCGCCATCAGCTTCGGCACAACCGCGCACGCACACAGACAATCGACCAGTCGCCGCAGACAATCGAGCAGTCGCCGGGACAATCGAGCAGTCGCCGCAGCCACGCGCGGCGGTGCCCAGCAGCGCGGCAGTGCCACTCACGGGCCATAGGGGCCTCCCAACCCTGCGCGTGCCCGCGGCGCGTCCCAACACACTTGGGCCGCCGCGTCCACCGCACGTCCCGTGGCGGCGCATCCGCAGCGGCTCCCCAGCCCAACAGGAGCTTTTCCGAAACAATCCGTCCATCTCGCCCCGCCATCCTGCCAGCCGGCCCCGACGCACGCACCTCGCCGATCGTGCCACACAGCCCGGCTCGCACAATCGCACAAGACCTGCGCACATGCCGTCCCTCAAGGCCTCACACCACGCGCCGCGGCGCTCGCATGCATAGATAGCGGCACGTCAGTGCTTTGCTTGTTTTAATGGTGGCAATCGGAGTACATGTGCATGCAAAAAACGATCGATAGCGAAAACGACGGGAAAGCGTCCAGTCTAGTCAGAGCCGCCGCTTGACCGTGCTGCGAGTGAGATGGGCGTGAGCGACACCGCGTCGAGTCAGACGAGGCACTGCGACTCACTGTAGATGAGCTGCGAGCTGTGGTGCACGATGCGCTTGATCTGGCCCTCCTTCTCCAAGTGCCTGATCGCCACCCGCGCGAGCGAGCCGTTGATCTTCAGCCGCTCGATGAGGATGCTCTGGCTGATGAAGCGGAACGTCGGGACCTCCTTCATGATGCGGTCGTACAGCGCCTTGTCGAGCGTGACGGCGTGCTGGGCCTTGTCCTTGACCTTGCCCTTGGACCACTTCTTCTTCTTTGCAGCCTTGCCGCCGCTCGATGATGATGGGGCTGCCTTAGCCTTGGCCTGGACAGCATTTTCGTCAGCGATCACAGCGACATCCGAGGGACAAGACGTCCATCCACCGCCAGGGACCCCTCCAAACGCCTCGACAGCGCCGCAGCGCAGCGTCCCGGCACTCTGCAGGGGCCCCAGGCAGCAAAAACAGCAGCACTCACCATTGTCGTACAGGCCTACGGTCGTTGAGGTCGTCGCCGCTGCGCCCGTGCGCTCTCTCTTGCCCCGCGCGCCTGCGCTGACTAAGCGGGCGCCAGCACCATCCCGATGTGGCAGTCGCCACGTTTCTCGCGCGTCTGACTATGCGTGCGCGGGCGCCAAAGGGGGCCGTGCAGTACACGTCGACCGCGACCATAGCTTACTTGCCTGCCCGAACGATGATACCGTGGATACTCGCGCTGCTGCCCGTGTCCGCGCTCGCGGCCGTGGACCAGACACACGGCGTTCCTCCGCACCTGCTCGCGAAGTATGCGCCTCTGGGTGGTAGCGGCGGGGCCGCCCCGACGTGGAGGTGCCTGGACGGGTCGAAGGAGGTCCCGTGGACGGCGGTGAACGACGACTACTGCGACTGCCCCGACGGGAGCGACGAACCTGGTCAGCGCGTGCGTACGTGACGTGTTCTGCGTGCTGACCCGTGCGTGCTCGTGCTAGGTACCGGTGCCTGCCCGGACACGCAGTTCTACTGCCAAAACGCCGGGCACCTCGGCGCGTACGTCCCCAGCTCGCGGGTGCACGACGGACTGTGCGGTGCGTGTTCCCTGATTTCTTCCTTTGTGCGGAGTGCGGCTGAACGGTCGGGGGTCGTGAAGAGCCCGAGTGCTGTGACGGCTCGGACGAGCGTCCCGGCGTGTGCAAGAATACGTGCGCGGAGGTCGGCGAGGCGTACAGGGCCAAGCAGGAGGCGGAGCGCAAGCTGAGGAAGACGGTCCGTGGCGATTGGCTTTCTTCAGCGTTGATATAGGTTGACCACCGCGCCGCAGGGATCGAAGATACGCGCATCCTACATTGCGTTCGCCCAGAAGGAGAAGAAGCGGTTGGAAGCCGATATCGCTGCAGGCCAGCAGCAGATTGCTGCTAAGCAGCAAGAAGTAGACCATCTCAAAGGTCGGTCTATGTTATATTGTGTTACAGTCGTGATATTAAATCAAGACACCGTGTAGATTTAGTAGAACGTTCAGAGTCCTTGTCAGCTGCTGCATTGGAACACAAGAAACAATCACGTCAGTGTCTACGGTCCCCTGCATTTACACCGCTCAGTCTAACAAACGACACGCTCAGCCCTATACCAGAACCTCCTCAAACACTCCCAAGCCCTCCGCTCCCTCCGCGCACAATACGAGAAGCACAAAGAGCGCGAAAAAGCGCTCGGCGACATCCTCGACACCCTCCGCCTCAAGTACAACCCGAACTACCAGGACATGGCCGTCCTCGAGGCCGTCCGCGGCTGGGAGTTCTACGCCGGCCTCCCGCACATCAACGACGTCAAGAAGGACGACGACGCCGACTCTACTTCCGGCGCCAGCGCCGACGAGCTGGGCTCCGACGACGAGGACGCCGAGGACGTCGACGAGACCCTCTGGTCCGAGGAGGAGCTCGAGAAAGAGGTCGGCCCGCTGCTGTACACGAACTACGAGTCGCTGCTGCTCGAGCACGACAAGCACGTCGGCGCCCCAGGGGACACCGCGCTCCGTAAGTACCACAGCCACCGTGCGCGTGCCAGGACAGGCTTACCTACCACGCAGTCTTCGACCTCTCGGCGTACCTGCCGGACGCGCTCGTCCCGCAATACGAAGCCTTCCGCGACGGCCTGCTCTCCTGGCTCGAGAAACTCGGCGTCGTCAAGGGCGCCGCGTCGGGCGCCGCAGCGGTCGGTGAGTCCAGTCGTCCACGCCCCAAGTCCTGTGTCCATCAGACACACCGTTATTGTTCCTCCTCTGCATTCTGACATTCCGTTCCCAAGACACCTCCCGCCAAAAGACGGCCCTGAGCGACGCCGAGCGCAGCCTGGGCACGCTCCGCCAAGAGACAACGAAGCACCAGAACGACCTCGCGCGGATCTTCGACCCGGCGTACTTCGGCGCGGCGGGCGAGTTCAAGAAGCTCGACGGGACGTGCATCGAGAAGGAGTCCGGCGAGTACGTGCCTCTCTTCGCCTCACGACTGGTGATGGATGAGCCGCTGACGAAACGACGCACAGCTACATCTACGAGCTCTGCCTCTTCGGCGAGGCGAAGCAGAAGCCCAAGAACGGCGGGAGCAGCACCAGCCTCGGGTGCGTACCATAATTCCACCCCATTACGTCCCGTCCCTTTCCCCATCCCCACGGGGCCGCACCGCCTCGTCCCCATGCTGATCCTTACCCCTCTTCGCATCCCAGGCACTTCGACACCTGGAACAAGCGCGACGGCGTCGACGAGGGCTCCCCCTCATACTACAGCAAGCAGTTCTACACCCGCGGGACCAAGTGCTGGAACGGCCCGCAGCGCAACGTCGTGGTACGTCACCCCTCTTCTGTGCTATTTCCATCCTCATTTCGGCCGCGTCTGTGTGCCCGAGGACGCCGCCCTGGCCGAGACGCACCGTGCGTGATCCCTGATGCTCATCCCTGCTTCTATTACAGCTCATATGGACGTGCGGCACGGAGAACGCGCTGCTCGCGGTGCAGGAGCTCGAGAAGTGCGAGTACCAGTTCACGGCGACGACGCCGGCGCTGTGTCTGCCCCCGGACGCGCCGGGGAGCGTGCGAGAGGAGTTGTAGAGCTTTCGCATATTATATTATTATGCTTCGTGCTCGTGCTTCGTCGTACACACATATATATGCATGGAATTTGGCAGGAAGTCGGACTTGGAATGAGGAGCATCAAGCTGGAAGATGAGATGCGGGTAGGTCTGGATATGTGCATATTCTTGTGCATGCTTGTGGCTTCGTTGGGACTTTTCGGACCGTCGATTCAAGTGAACGAATGGACGGTTCGTAATATGCAATGTGCATTTGATCGTGTATACAAGGCTGGCACGGTTCGATCTCAAAACAATTCTATGCTGTTTCCTATCTTTCGTTATAACCCTAACCCTAAACACATCCCTGTCTCTCGACAAAAGGTTCCGAGCACAACATTCACGACAGTTGAATTTATGCTCTTTGGGGAACATTTTGAAGTCTTTGAACAGTCTGTTCTCAGGGCACTGAGAGTCAGTGATCTTTTGCTCTTTCAATTGACACCATTCCAGCTGTGCACATGTTATAAAACGCCATCTCTGTAGACTGTATAGTATGTATTCAAATCCTCATACATCTTTTCTGTAAAGCTGCATAATATTTGTATGCCTTCAGAAGGCTGTAGGTGCTCCTCAAGTGACTTTCAGCTGGTGAAGATAGTCAACAATTGATGAAGCAAAGTGAAGACGACAATCATTTTTTAAAACTTTCTACTGCTCGTTCAATAGTTTCTTCTCTTCCTGTGCCATTTTAAGTACTCCCGGCCTCTCTAACTGTCTACAACTGGTAGAAATGCTTTGATGTAATAAACCCTAACCCTAACTGTGCCATCAAGCCTGGGAATTCCTTAGTCAGCATGTTGAGGTGGCCAAACATCAACACATAAATACTTGACTGTTAGCTGTCTCCACCATCTTCCATCTTACTTCCACTTACTATCATCAGCTATCTGCACTATTAGCATTATTTGCATCTCAGCTTGCATTCTTTGCTCAAAATTCAACTGTCGAGCTCAGCAAAACTTGTACGACAGGTGTTTCGTCTGTTCACCTGTGCATCTGAGCTAAAATACCAACTATTTTTGTAGACTTGCTTTTCACATCAGTAAGTGCTACTATATTCTATACAGCAATCATGCATTTTTGGCTGCTGTATGCCTTCAACATCATTTCTCACCTTTCAGTCTATTTGTTTTTTTACACATTTCAAGCCTGTCTCTGCTCATTTATCTCCCCACTCCTTTTACACTGATTAAGTTTGATGAGTACAGCATTCTGATCTCATTCATAAACAGGTTGTTTTCAGATTTTTGCAGCTCAATTTGTTGCATTTCCATCAAACTTGTGGTCTGTCGTAAAAGTTTTGACAACTAAAGGTATGCATTTATAATTAGTGATATTGTATCTGTATTCTTTTCTAACTTGAATCATCAACCAGACTTGATTTTTCAAAAATTATGGCTGTATGTTGTAATAATCTCTGTTTCGTCTTTCAATGCCTTACTCAAATCCTGCAGGGTGCAAATACAGAATCTACAGCTGACCTCCCCTCTTGGACAGCTATTGCAGAGCCCCATGGCTCTGATGAGGAGGAAATTACCAGTGGTGATGACAAGCCAGTCACCCAGCTGCTCAGTCCTCGCTCCCTGCGGATCGCCAAAGCTCTACCAAATGGCCACAGTCCCAAGAGCAGTACACCGAGACTCAACGGCTCAAAACCCGCGTCGCCGTCGAAACAGACGTCCCCGACGTCCCGTCGACAGAGAAGGGCCTCGGATGCGTCGCGCTCCTCCGCGACGTCACCGCGCACCAAGGCGGCGCCAAGTGCGTCGCAGGTTCGACCCCCGTCGACGCCCACAGGTAAATCTGCGGCGAAGAACGGGTCTATATTGCAATATGTCGTGGTCCGTCCCCGGAGCAACAGTCCTACAAAACAGGCCTTGAAATCACCAAGCAAACATACAAGGAATGGGTCCTCGACGCAGACGGACCTCGTCTCCGCGATCAACAACGCGCTGGCGCAGAATGCAAAACCGGGGAGTTCGTCTCAGCGCACGACATCGAGTGCTGAGCCGATAGTCATAGATGATGACAGTGACGAGGAGACTCCCCAGCCACAACTTCAACCTCAACCTCAAATTCAGATACAGAATCAGCCTCAGAATGGCCATGGCCATGACCATGACCACACGCTCGAGGACCAAGTCGAGGAGGTGCACGTCTCGAGTCTGTCCCCCGTGCGCCGCACGACGAACCCGAACGTCGCGCGCCCGCGGCGGTCCGAGGACAACAGCATCATCGCCGCGCTCTCCGCCGCGTTCCAGAGCAACAGCGCGCGCGCGCACCCCGGCGCCGGCACGTCCGCGTCCGCATCTGCGTCGGTGCCTCCCCTACCCCGCACCAAACGTCCGCGCTCGCGCTCGCGGTCGCACACGCCCAGCAGACCCGCGCCGAAGCGGGCGCACGTCGGGTCGCCGCGGTGGGACTGGAGCGACGACGCACCGCGGGCTGTCACGCCTCCACCTGCACCCGCACCCGTCCCAACGGCAGGTCCCTCCCGCCCGCCGCGCCCCCGCAGAGGCGAGCGCAACGACCCCGCCTCGCACGCGTCCGCCTCCGAGACCCTGGACGTCGATCGCGCGCTCGACACGCGCGTGCTCGACGTCGTGTTCAACCCGCACGCGTCGCCGAACGCGCTCGCGGAGCGTGCGCTGGCGCGGGTCGCGCGCCGCGCGGCGGAGATGTACCCCGTGGGTGGCGGGGCTGAGGCAGGGGATGTGGTGATGAAGGGCACGGAGACGGAGGGCGTACGTAGCGTCACAATCCCAAGGTGGTCCGAGGCGGGGAGCTTCAAATGCCGCCTCGACGCGCTCTTCGGGCGGGGCAGCATGCTGCGCGGGTTCGGCAAGCGGCCAGAGGTGCGTCCAGTTTCCCTCCCCTTCCGCTTTCTCTCGTTCCTGGAATATAGCTGACCTATATGCTGTATCATCTTAATGTAGGACCCCGTGCACATCCCGAGCGAAGAAGAGGAGGCCGCCTCGCAGGCCTCGCACAGCACGCTCATCGTCGACATCGAGGGCGACGCGGACCCCGAGGCGGAGCGCATCAAGGCGACGCGCGAGCGCGTCATGTCGCGCTCGCTGCAGATCGAGCCGCGCTCGCTCCGGTCGCGCGCTGGAGCGTAGGAGCGAACCCAGGAGGGCTTCGGGACGTGACGCGAGGTCGAGTTGGGAGACGGACAGCGGGGATTTGTAGATACTAGATACCGCCCTTTTGAACGCGTCCTCCCTACACAGCCCCCGCTCAAAACTTCACAGCCCCTAGACAGGATTTGGGATAGGACTTAGGATACGCGCCTTCTAATATGACTTACCGGCACATGGCTACATTCCTCTCACCCGCTCGACACGACAGACGGAGAGAATAACAACCGCATTTATGAGCAGCCAGCGACCATCTAAGTACACCGAATCAGAACACCAAAGACATCCAGCGTGAAACGTAGAACAGGGGAAAAAGAGACTATAACCGAGACAAGACACTATTGCACATTGAGCTCTATTATACAAATGAGTAAACTGACGGACGACGGGACGGGAACGTGGCAGCTTGCGCAGTGCAGAGACAAGGAGACAGAAGATGAGGAGACGACGGTCGAGGGTGAGAACTATGGTGGTTGGAAGAATAATGGGAAGAGTACGAGTGACAAAACGGCAATGACAAGAGACGAGTGAGAGATTGAGAGTGAGAGTGAGAGTAAGCGTAAGTATGAAGTTATGGCGTAAAGCGATCCGAGCGCGTGCGCTAGATATAAGCAGCAGACATCCGTAGCGTACAATAACTTTGGGTTGGTGGGAAACAACGTGGGCTTGAGTTCGAGTTCTGAATGCGGGGTCTGGAATTGGGGCAGGGCAAGTGAGAGTGTCAGGAGTCGTTCGCCAGGAATGACTGGGGTGAGAGAGGGACGAGGGAACAAGTAAGGATGGGACAGGGAAGATGAAGAGACCGGGAAGCGGGGAAGGTTTGAGGGCAAGACTGAAGAGACGGTGAACGGAGGCGGGATGGGAAGCGCGACAAGGAAAGACGGAAGACGGAAGACGGCGAAGGGAAAGACATCCCCCAGACGGGGACGGAACCTACGCCACATCACATCCACCGCACGCACGTTCCAACGTCCACCACACACTACGCGCCGTCGATGGTTGGCATAGCACCCCGCCGCCATCCAGAATTCCAGCAGGGTCCCGGTCCAGATGCGGGTCTCAGGGTCTCAGGGTCATGCGCCCCTACAGCGCCGCACGACGCGACACGGGACACGGTGGGGCCTCTCTGAATTACGACGCGCAGCCGCCCGACGCGACGCGACGCGCGCCGTCTGCAAGCACCGCGTCCAGACCCCGTCCCTGAGCGCCCGAAAAGAGGCCTGGGTCCCAGAATGCGCGGCGCGTTGAGCCGTCACGGAGGGCGAAATGGCCTGTCCCCGGGTGCACGCCTCGGGAAGCGATGGCGCGACGAAGGGCGGCGGGATGGGCACGATTTGCCCGCCTGACTGCCCTCGACCTCGTCCCACGCGGTCTTGTGCCGTCATGGGTGTTCAACAGCCCGCACCGCCCGTCCGACATTCTAAGCAGCTTCTGGAAGAAAGTCATTCGCCTCGCTCGTCCTGCACGCCGCTCTCTCCCGTCTCGTCCGCCACCCTTCCACTTGCCACCGCAACATTTCTTAGCCACATCCTGCCTCTCCAACCCTCCATCCTCCACTATCGCAGCGAACCCAGAAGCACGCATATACCTCAAGGGCCCGCTTCAGGGACTCATCATCCTCCAATCCCCCTCGCCCTCCCTACCGCTCCTCTCGCGCCCCCTCGCCCGCTCCCTCCTCCCCTCCCTCCCATGTGCACCCTCCCCACCCACACCATCCCCATCATCCCCATCTCCACTCCTCACACTCATCCCATCTCCCTCCCCGTCCTCCGCATCCTGGCCGTCCTCGTCCTCATCCCCCTCCACACTCATACTCCGCACACTCGCCACATCCGCCCGGATCGTCGGCTCGTCGTCCGTCGACCCTTCAAAGTCCGTCTCCGCCTCGCTCGCCTCCGAGACCGTCGACGTGGAGTACGCGGAGGACGAGCGCCGGTACGCCGTCCGCGCGTGTTCGTGCTCGTCGTAGCTTTGCGATTGCGATTGCGATTGCGATTGCGAGTGAGATAGAGGCTGAGAATAGGGTTGGGATTGGGATTGGGCGGACGCGTACCCCGAACTTGCGTCGTACGCGTATCCCGCGCCCTGCCCCTGATACCCCGCGTGCACGTCCGCCTGCGCCTGTGACACCCCCCGCGCGGCGTGCATCTGCGGTGTGCGGTTCCCCGCGCCACTCGCCTGACGTGCAAAGGCTTGCGTCTCTTTCTGACTGTGCGACTGAGAGCGCGACAGCGTGTCGTACGCCGCCCCGCCCGACCGGTAGCCCTCCACTGCGCTCATGAACATCGCGGGGCCCGACGGCCCATGCGGCGCCGCGGGCGGCGTGAACACCGTCGGCAGCGGCGCGTGGTGCGTATGTTGCGTATGCTGGGTATGCGCATGCGTTTGTGGTTGAGATTGCGCCTGCGATGACGGATGAGCGTCCTGCGTCTGAGTCTGAGTCTGCGAGCGGCGGTCCTGCTGCTGCTGCGTGTACGAAAAGTGGATGAGCTGCTCCGCGTAGCGCTGCATCTCCTCTTTGGAGATCATCAGCTGGAAGTCGTTGAGCAGCAGGAACTGCAGCTCGAGCTGGTTGAGCTCGGCTTGCGGGAGGCCGCCGACCTGCGCGCGCGCGTGAGTGAGACGTCGCATACGAACCAGAAAAGACAGTCGGCATACCTTGGCATAGCGCGAATTCGTGTAGAACACGTCGCTGAAGAACTTGCTGGCGACGGTGACGCCGGCGATGACCAATCGGTGAATGTTGTACGAGTCGATGACAAAGTCCTTGCCGCACGCCTCCTTCGCGAGCTTGCTCATGCGGTCAAAGTAGACGAGGAGGCTCAGAAAGACCTCGTTGCTCGCGGGGCAGTACTTGAGGATGCGGAGGAGGTACGCCTCGAGGGAGATCGTGGGCACGTTGCGCGCGTGGAACGTGAGGGCGGTGTTGGACGAGAGCGCGTTGCGGGAGGCGGTGGTGAGCGTGCGCCAGATGGGCGGGTGGTGCGGCGCGAGGACGGGCGAGGGCGGCGCGGGCGGGCTGAGGGCGGGCGCGAGGTGCGGGTCGCGCGGCGCGAGGCCGTCGTTGGTGGTGGCGATCTGGGCGAGGAGCGAGGCGAGGAGGCGGAGGAGCTCCTGGGCGTCGTAGGCGTGGATGTCGACGGGGCCCGCGTGCGCGTGCGGCGCGGCGGGGTCGGTGTCGGGTGGCGCGAGGGCGCTGGCGTGCGTGCTGGCGTGGGCGACGTCGCCGTTGGCACGCGGGGGCGCGGGGTGGGTGTGCGCGGGTGTTGGCGCGGGTGGGGCGGAGCGGGGCGGGGAAGAGGGGCCCTCCCTGTGGGAAGAGCGGACGGGGGCGGGGGCGGACACGGTTGCCGACGACGAGGACGACGAGGGCGGGGCGGAGGACGAGGCGGGGCGGGCTTGGGCCGACCTGGGCGGGCGTGTGGCGGAGGGGGACGGGTGGTGGGCGTGGAACTGGATGGACGCTGGGTGCTGCTGGATGGGCGTCGGGGCCAGGGCGAGCATGCTTTGACGGGGAGCGATGTGTGGTCGCTGTGGGTGATGGTGAGCTCGTCGTGTGTGACGATGAGGACGGTGGACGTTGGCGTTGAGAAGCAGGCGTGTGCCGGCAAAAAAACGAGAGTGGGCCCGCTGGCAAATCGCAAAGCGGAGAAGGACAACGTGACCTGACGCGTCTATCCACGCGTCTATCCAACCACGTGCCCGAGCGCCAGGTCTAGGTCGTCCCACTCCGAGTCGAAAATGCTCGTCCCTCACTCGCCTGGGGACTCTCTGAGACTCTCCAACACCCGCAGTCGAGTCGTATGTTCACCACAACATGTGTTCACCACACCATGGCACGTTCACGCCGTCTCCTCGCACGTTGACCGACCCTAGCAATGCCGGAACAAACCTTATCGGCCACCGATTCAAGCTTTTCACTTTACACTGCTCGACCCAGCCTCGGAATTCCACCTCATCTCGAACCCGCACCCGCATCTCGAAGCCCACAAAGCATCTCCTCGACATCCGTCTTCCGTCCGCACAATGAGCCAGCGACCTTGCCCCGCCCCGCCCCGCGCCCGAGGACGCCGTCGCAACGTGGCCCGTGGCGGTGGCCCTCGCACTGCGCACGCGCATGCATCGACAGTGGACACTGCAATTTGCCTTGACCCATCTTCTCCCGCCGCCGTCTATTTTTTGTCTTGCACATGTCAGGCTGCCGTCAATCCTATTCAATATCCAATTTCACGCCAGCACCGCACGTTCCTCGGGCTGATTCTGCCTGACGTCGACGTCGACGCTGTCACCGCGCTGTGCTGGCAGCTGGATCGCCGTACGCTATGCCAGTGACGCGTACGACGCATGCAAGCAAGCCGACCATCCTAATTTATTCATTGTTACCGTCATTGTCATTGATTGTCACGATCACAAAAACAATTTTCTTTTCTCTGTGCATTGATCTGCCTCTACGATCCTTACAAAACGATCGACAACATGTCGATTAGACGTTGAAAACATACCAGCGGCAGCGGTAGCCACCGCCCGTGGGTCACTCCGCTAACAGCAATGCATCCCGCTCGCCTCGGGCCTCGGGCGTGGCCACATGCGGCCACGGCCACGGGCCACGCCCTCCGCAGCCGCACCACTTCAGCGCTCAGCTGCAATTCTGACCTTCTCGTCTTCGCCTCTGTTCCACCTTCCTCCGCGTGGAGTGGAGAAGATACAAGTACTCTGAGTCCACTCATCGCGTGCGTGCTTGTGCCTGCGCCCGTCTGTCTCGCACGTCCTTCGAAGGCTGTTCGGGATATCTGAGTTTGAGTCTCAAGTCTCAAGGATGAAGTTTCCAGCGAAGACGGGGTGCGCGGTGGGGTGTGGTGTGCAGTGGTACTGGACAGTGCGATATAGAGCTCCTGGATGTCGTCTTGGACGCAGCGTGTCGAACGGCCAGATATGAGCGTGAGCACAAGGACCAGATGCCGCGAGCGCGAGCACCAGATACTGCGAGTGCGAGCAGCAGCAACGCAGACCAGCCGCCGCACGCTGGACGACCGTGCCCGGGATGCCCGGCGTCGATGTTCGCTACCGTCGCTCCTCCCGTCAGTCTGAGTGAACCCGACATTGGCACGGTCCGTGGGGAGTGGAGACGCGGCGGATAGGCCAACGTGCGACGGGCACGGCGGCGTGCGCGGACGCTGGACAATGGACATGGCACGGTCGTCCTAATCGCGGGCGTGTCCTGGACCTCACCCCTCGAGGCTTCGTGGCGTCGGGACCTTCAGCTTGCGCTCGACGACCCCGGCGTGCCGCTCTCAAGGCTCTGAGACCGCATGCGCATCGCCGACTCGCGCTCCGTCCGCTCCCCATCCCCATCCCCGCCCTCCTCTCCCAATGCCTTCCTCGCCGTCCCAGCACTTGCACCTCACGCCCACACGCCCACATGCCCTCGCGCCCTCACATCAACTCCCCGTCCTCCTCCATAATCACCCGCATGCGCCACCCCGCCGCGTCCCCGTCCGGCTCCTCCTCCGCCCACGCCGCGTCCTCCGCCCACTCCTCCGCCCGGCCGTCGAACGTCTGTACTGTATCGATCGAGTGGGATGCAGCAGGGGCGGTGCCGCCGCCGAGGCCGACGTCGATGTCTTGTTCTTCCGCGGCCTGCGTGCGCTTGAGCTGGTCCGCCTCGTCCTCCTGCAACCATACCACACGCGCGCGTTAGACACGACGATGGATAAGAAAAAGAAGGAGAAGAGACGCACGATGTCGAACTCGTCCTCGCGCTCCTCGTACTCGACGTTCTCGTCCACCTCCTCGAACCCGCCCGCGAACGCGCCCCACCGCTCCGGCGTCGGGCAGTGCCAGACGAGGATGTTCCCCTGGTTCGTCGTCGACGCGATCAGCGGCTTCTTCGGGTGCCACTGTCCGTCACATAAACACCACCGTCAGCTCACCCGTTCACAGCGCGCACCAGCGCCCAGACAGACAGACAGAGAAACAAACAAACGGACGGACGGACGGACTCACATGCACGTGCACGAGCGGCTCGCGCCCGCCATCCAGCGCGGCGGCAAACTGCCCCTCGTTCGCGACGTCCCAGATGTACACCTTGTGGTTCGCGTTGTCCGCCGCGCCGCCCGCGAGCCACGCGCCGTCGGGGCTGTAGCACATCGTGTGCCACGCCGTGCGGCTGATCGGGTCGTGGAAGCGGTGGATCGGGTCGAGCTCGTGGGTTAGGAGGGGCTGCGGCTGCGAAGAGACGTGAGGGGAGGTGGAGGAAGGCGTGGATGGAGATGGGGAGGAGGGCGCGGGAGGGGAGGGGTAGGTGGGGAGGTTGAATTGGCGGAGGGTGCGGTCGGAGGAGTTGGTCACCAGTCGGCTAAAATGGGTGGGTGTGAAGCGATAGCGTGGTTAGTTGGA
Organism: Pleurotus ostreatoroseus; assembly: GCA_005298045.1. Lineage (NCBI taxonomy): Eukaryota > Fungi > Basidiomycota > Agaricomycetes > Agaricales > Pleurotaceae > Pleurotus > Pleurotus ostreatoroseus. The sequence goes on along the minus strand of SWBT01000501.1, from coordinate 55,808 downwards.
GGGAGGGACGCACCGTCCGCCCTTGGCGAAGTCGACCCCCTTGAGGATGCCTGCGCCGACGATCTTGTGCCGCGCGATCATCTGCAAGAAGGACCTGAGAATCACTTATGCGGACGGGAAATAAGACATGGCAACGTACAGTCTTCGTGCGCGTGTGGAAGACGAGGACCGTCCCCGCGGACGTGCCGACGAAGACGAGGCGGCCCGTCGGGTCGAACCGCGCGACGGTCATCGCGGCGGCTCTAGTCACATCACCTCAGTCGTCAGTATCTCGGAGGGCGTGGTGGGGAAGGCGGGGACGCACCGCGCGCGGCTCTGCCCCTCGTCGTCGCTCTCGTTCTCGTCTTGCACCTCGCACAGCTCCTCCCGGCCGCGGTGCTGCTTGCGCAGGTCGACGATGTAGGCCTCGCCGGGTGCGAGGAGGACGAGGATGATCTGGCTGCGCGTCGGGGTAGGGATCAGCATGCGTGTACATGTGACTGGGAGAAAAGGGCGGCGAGACGCACCTGTTCCGCGGGTGGAAGGATGCGGAGACGACGGGGGCGTCGAAGCGGACGACGGTCTTGCGGCGCGGGGGGTCGCTGTCGGACGCGAGGTCCCAGATGCAGACGTTCCAGTCCTTGCTCGCGGTGAGGACGTACCGCGCGTGCCGCGAGAAGCTGCCACCCCGTGCATCAGTGTCACGTCCCGTTCCTAAACATCAGCAAGACATCGGCGACGAGACGACGCACTCCATGCTGGTGACGCCCTTGACGTGCCCCTCGAGCCAGCGCACGGCGGCCTTGGTGTCGAGGTCCCACACGCGGGCGGAGCCGTCGTTCGAGCCCGCGCCGATGAAGCGGCCCGTCGGGTCGAACTTGGCGAAGAGCGCGTGCGAGTGCAGCGTCGTCTGCACCGCGGTCGGGTACGTGATGTTGAACGGGTCTGGCCGTCGCGAAGTCAGCCCGAGAGTCAGCGGGCGCGGTCAGGGAAGGGCGCGTACTGGCCATGCTCCCGTTCATCCTCTATGGTGGATTATTCCAAGCTTTGAGCAGGTCTATGGAGAGAAGGGTATGGAGAGAGCCAGTATAGCGGGCAGATGAGAGTCGAGGAACAGGACGCAGGACGCGCAGACGCGTCCATCAAAGTGCTTCGATCACCCCGGCGCCAGTGGCACCAATCACGCGCCCCGGCAGCGGCAGCGAGCGGCCAAGATCCATCGCAGATCGCGCCTCTTGCCCTCCATCCACGACGTCCGAGACTCTCCATCTTGGCCAAGATCATGACTGTGGCCATGACCGACGACACGGACACCCAGCTCAAAAGCACCCTCGCCAAACTCGACGTCCCACCCGACTTCGCCGAGTACGAGCGCACGACCGAGGCGGACGTCGTCGTTCGCCTGGAAGAATGGCGGCGGGCGGCGTACGCGGTCTTGTGCGACCTCCGCACGCGGCTCGCCGCGATCGCACGACAAGAACAGCAGCCGGAGCTGCCGCTGGAGACGCGCGCACGCGTCGTATATATCGCAGCGCAATTTGACGGGGACGGCGCGTGGGTGCTGGACACGACGAAGGACGTCGCCCGAGGTGCGTACACGTCTCCATACTACACGCAATCTGACCTCTTTCGTTGCCCCTATAGAGATCCTCGCGCCCTACGACACGCCCTCCTCCGAGCCCGACCTCGCGCTCCTCACGCACCTCCTCACACACCACATCAAGCCCGTCTTCCATTCCAACCCGCACCCCGCCGTGCACCTCTCCACCGGCCGCCGCCTCGCGCGCCCCGCCGGCGGCCGCGCGGGCGTGCTCGACTACTACGAAGCGCAGGCGTGGAAGCGGCGCCCGGGCGCGCCGAACGTCCTCGCGTGGTGTGTGCGGCACATCGAGGTGCGCTTCACTTGTTCTGTTTGCTCGTCCGGGCTGTTGCGGGGCTGAGCTGACACTATGTTTCGTGTACGCGACAGGGGACGATGTACGAGCGCGTGTGGCACCTCGTCATCCCGCCGATGATGACCCTCCTGGACGACTACGAGGTCCCTTACAAGACGCTCGGCGTGCGCATCGTGTCCGAGATGCTCGACCGCGTCCCGCCAGAGCTCCTCCGCCGCACCGGGATGGACGGCCTCATCCTCGCTGTAAGCTATCCATCATTTTAAAAGAAGGTATTCTGCGTTAAGCACACGACGCCGCAGAGCCTCCACAAATGCTTCCCCAACCTGCGCGACCCCGGCACACCCGCCCTCCTCCGCCTCGCCGTCCCCACCTGCGTCCAGTTCATCGAGGCGACGACGCCCCCCGGCTCCAAACAGCGCTTCGACCAGCTGTGCGCCGTCTTCGGCGACGGCGTCATCGGCGCGGTGTGGTTCTACAGCGGCAGCGAGCGCGCGGCGCTGGAGGCGTCCCTCGACACGCTCCCTGTTATTGTGGACGCGCTGGGCGTTGGGGTCGCGCGATATCTGAAGGTACGCACGCGTCCGTCCCACCGATCGCGTTCCCGCGTGGATCCCACACCACTCTTCATCCAAAGCTCACACTTTTCGTCCAACAGGCAATCATCCCCCAACTCACATACCCCCTCCTCACCGCGCCCGCCCACACGACGCCCCTCTCCACCCAACTCGCCTCCGCGCGCGCGCTGCGCGCCGTCCTCGCGGCGTGCGCGCCTCGTGCGCACCGCTGGCGGGGCGACGTGCTCGACGCGGTGTGCCGGTGCTGGGTCGCTCTCGGCGCGCCTGGGGCGGAAGACAAAAAAGGCGGAGGAGGGAGATGTGAAGAAGGTGACGAAGGTGAACATAGAGAAGGAGGAGAAGACTGCGGTACGCGTTCCCCAATGTCGCGTGCGGTCGAGACCGACGGGCCGCTTACGCGCGGTTTTGGTGTAGGGTCGGACGCCGCTGCTGAGAACGAGGAGGAGAAGGAGAGGCGCGAGTTGCGGGAGGCGTTGCAGGACGTCTGTGCGGACCTCGCGCGAATGTGTCCCAGCGTCGTACAAGTACGCGCGCCCTTTCACTCCCGCCCTCCCTACGTTGAACTCACACCTTGACCCATTACAGAACGAGTACGCCCGCCTGCAGCGCGCGTCGCCGCACCCGTTCTCGGCCCTCGTGGCGCCGCGCGGCAACGAAGGCGCGGATCGATAGTCGGTCGACGAGAACGAAAAAACCAGAATCCCAGATGCGCATTGCACGGCGTCGGCTACACAGTTGCTGCGGCTCACGCTCGCAAATTTTCTTCACGCGCGCCGTGCACGCTGCCCACCGTGTTCTCGTCGCGCGTGCGCATGCTCTCGTCCCAAGCGTGCGCGGGCGGACTCGGCCAACGCGGGGACACCACGCGTCGGCAATGCGCAGACTACCATAGGCCGCCCCATCCTCCGCCGCCCCGCCCCGCCGGCGCGGCCCGCCCTGGACGGTGCCTCGTCCGCGCCGGCCGCCCCCAGTCCCTCGCCGCCGCGCGGGAGAACGCGTCGGCGCCGGCGCTCGGTTCTTCCCCCGCTTCGCATCGCGATCGGACCGAATTCTTCGTTTCTTCGAAGGTTCGGCAGGATTTCAGGAAATGTGCTGGGCGCTAGGACACTCAGACGCGCCAGGGCCCCGATGCGATCTGTGGGTGATTGCGATCGTGACGTGACGCGGACGCTTGGCAATAGGAGGAGCCCGCCTCAAGGCTCTGCGTCGCCCGCGCTCAGATCGTCTGCGTATCATAATCGTAGCATTATTGTTGTTAACGTTGTCGTTGTGTTGAGTCAGGCGGTCGCGCGGACGCTTGGATTTGCGGGTACGAATGGACATAATAGTGTGCATTCCCCGCGGGGCGTGCGCTGGCGACGAGAAGATCATCTGTCGCAATGGCAGATGGATATCGCAGGGCAGGAACAACACGGTACAGCCAAGCGTGTCGCGTACGTGAGCCTTCCCCAGGTTGCCTGGCCCTGGCTCTGCACGCTTGGTAGGATACTTCGCTGTATCGTCGGAGCTAGGACCTGGATCATCTCATGCACCGTTCGCGCATGTCTAATTCGCCAGCCGAAGCGTTCACCCGAACGTCAGAGATCCCGCCGGGACGGGAGTACCTCGAACAGGACCATCATTCCAGACGTTACCGGAGCCCACAAACTCTGTCATTTGACAGAAGACATACAGTTTCGCGGAGCTGACGAGGCGCACTGTCAGAAAGACCGATTCAGACTTGGAGACTTGGGATATGAGACAGGGCGAGCTAATCCCGAAGGGTGGGGCTTGCAGTTGAGTAGCAGTGCAGCAGACACAGGCTTGTGGAATTTCTCACGTAACGTGTTACGGAAGATGGACATCAGGAATACGAGAGGGCGCTGTCATGTGCTCGGTGGGTCGGTTTAGTATGCTATTAGGGTTCCCATACTATGCCAGAGGGTGTGAGTGCGGCAAACCTTCGAGTCTTGTGCGGGCTGCGCAGGCGATGACGGACGACACGTCGGCCTGAGATCGGCCCCAGCGTCGTGTGTGGCTCGACTTTTGGGAGAATGGTAGGCAAGGGAAATGGGAGGACGAGAAGAAGAGGCGCGGGGAGGCGGCGGAGGCGGGCGACGGGGCGAGGCTCGGATCCGGGGGAAATTTCCAGAGAAGGGCCCGAAAGGGGAGGGATCTGGGGGGAAAGTCGGAGCATGATCGCCATATGCGGCTATCTGTGCGGGCGAGTTTTGTTCTACCGGGCCCGGGCCGCTGGACGCAGAAAGTGATGGCGAGCCCCAGACGGGCGCGCAGCCGCGAGCTAATAGTCTCTGTCCCGGCCTCGGTCGAATAAATTGCGTCCTCCTCCCTTTCTTCCATCTCTTTCACCTCCACCGCCTGCGCCGCCGTATACCTCTCTGTCCGCAGCGACCACCACATCCGCATCACAGCATGAGCATCTCCGTCGACGACCTCGTCGCCTCCTTGTCCTCAAATCACATCGGCCAGGAGGCCAGGGACCTCGCTGCGCTCCAGGTACGTACCGCCCACCGCCCGTTCATCAGCTTCTGCTCACTTCTCCCGCACAGTCGCAACTACAGACCCTCTTCTACCCCACAATGCCCGCCACCCCCACACCCCACAACCGCCGCGGGACCCACTCGAACACACCCATCTGCCGCACGCCCACCAGCGCGAGCTTCTGCTGGGACCGCCCCGAGCTGGATCGGCGGCGGAGCAACAGCGTGGCCAACAGCATGGGCTTCGCTAGAAAAGAGGGCGAGGATAGTGGCGAGCACGTAGAGCTCATGGACGAGGACGAGCGGATGGTCGAGGACATGCTCTTCCCCGCGCCGCCTGCCGCGCCCCACGCCACACCCTCACAAGCACAATACCCCTGCGCACCACCCGCGTCCCCCACCGCGCAATACACCATGCGCTCGCGCCCGGCGAGCGTGAGCACGGCCTACGCGCCCGCCGCATACGACCTCTCCCCGAGCACCGCCTCGATGTTCGCCACGACGGACCCGTTCTACCTCGCACAGCTCCAGGCGGCGCAGACCCCGTCGTTCTTCTCCCAGTACGGAATGCCCACGCAGCAGTCGCCGTTCATAAAAGGGCACGCCTTCCAGGGACACGCCCTGGCGCAGCCCCTGGCAGGCACGCCGTGCTGACCGGCGGTGCCCGCTCGCGCTCTCGGACCCGTCCCAGGGCGCCATCCGCGCCCGCATCACATATCTAAGTGTTCCCCACCCTACGGACATCGCCACGCCCGTCGCATCTCTCCCTCGCTCCCCACCCGCCAAGTGCCACTTGTCCTCGTCAAGCGCGTGCGCTTGAATCCCCGCTGCTGCGCAATCGCGCTACCGTGTCCTGTCGAGCATGGTTTTAGCACCGCCGGTATAGAGGACGGTCCCGACCGCCTGGTACGGTCGTCTGCTGCACCGTCCCGCTGCCATCGCGCAGGGCGCAGGTCCCGCCAGCGGCCCAGCGCGCTGGCTCTGGTGCGGCGCCTGGTGCCTTCGGGCACTTCCTTCTCACCGGACCGCCTCTGTGCCGTCCCCCGATGGTGCATTGATCTGCACCATCCGTACCGCCGTCCGACATGTTCCCGGTCTCCCCCTCCGTCCGAGCGTGCGCCTCATTCAACGAACACTCATCGTCTCCCTCGCATCCCGTATCGCATCTCACATCCACCCCGGATCCTCTCGCATACCGACAATTATAGATTACATACCACTCGCTGGACACCGCGAACGCCTATTGAGCCATCTCGTTGCCCAGACCCGTCGTGCTTAGCACAGGACTTGTTGTATATTAGAAGGTTTCGCGGCACGCGATTCTAATGTACTTTATCCAATGCAACGTTATGCAGTTGAACGCTGTTTGATTTGCTTTGTGAGGGCTGTGTCAATCCGTTGTAATCCAGCACGTTGTGATGCAACGGTGAGTATGTGCGAATCAATTATGGCTCCCGCGCTAACGACCCGTCATCGTCCCGCACGACAGCAATTTAACCATATTCTGCAGATCCCTGGTGGCGCATCAATTTCCCTTGTCTGGTCGTGAATATTTTGATGCGCCCCACTGTCCGTAAGCGCCGTCTTCAGCTAACTACGTAGTTCGCCAGAACCTCGCGGTAGTTAGTAGGCCGTAGCATCCAAATGTTCTCCACGAGGATCTCCTATGCCAAGCTTGCCTTCACAGACGTGTGGGTATCGAGCTGCAGAAGCCCCCAGAGCCCAGGTCGCCCGGTGCGAAATCAATTGCTGCATATTAGTTCTGAACGTTATCAGCTGAACCTCCGCCGCAGAACACCTGATTCCTATCGTCCCGCGTTGAAAATACCACGGGCGTCGGAGCGAAGCGTGTACATGGAGGATTTACTCGACCAAGCCGCAGGGCTCTCGTGCCTGCAGAAGCTGCCCCATGACGAAAGGCGAGCGAACCGTGGGAGGACTCGACGTCCAGGCCGTCCCTAGGACTTGCGAAGCTACGACGTACTCTCACTGGTGTCGCATTTTCAATGAAATAGCACCTGGCTTGTTCTGCCACTGGTATCTTCCAGCGTCCCTGCAATATATCAACGATAAGCCATGAGCTGAACGCCCGGTACTCGATAATACGTCAAGAACCTCCTGTGAGAAGGGGCAGGAGGAAAATCGTGCACCCGCAACGACAGTGTGACTCGACACGATAGGCTCAGGTGTGCTTTCTTTCTTATTAAAGTCGCCGCCGGTTCCTGAAGCCTGTCCCTCTTCCGCTCGCCCCTCAATCAGTGCCCTCCTGGATACTGACCATATCGAATCCCGAATCTTCGCACGCCCGCACGGAGGATCCTCCCTCGTCGGTTTCGGTCATAGTACAGTCGCAATATGGAGAGGGTACTCGCATCGCTCACGACGCTTGAATCACTCGCGGCCGCATGCGTCCTCGCATGTCTGGCGGCGGCCTTTGGGTGGGCGAGGTTCAGGAACAGCAGGCCGAATCCAAATACATCCAAAGATAGCGCGCCCCCTCAGAGGCCCGTCCCGCTCTTGGACAAGGAGCAGGCCTCTGCGAGCCGCGAGCCGGGAGGTTAGTAACGCAAGGCAGCGTACAGCCTGTGCTGATCGGGATCCGGGCAGAGTGGACCCCAGTCGCATTTCGCTATCCGCGCATAGAGCCGTGCCTCGAGAGGCTCGAGGACGTCAAGCCGATTCCGTATCGACCGTTCAAATGGGGCGAATACTTGTGCGTCGAAGACGAGATGTGTTTGCCAATACGATGTTGATATAGTTCCATTCATTTTCTGTGTGCAGTGTGACGATGGGCATTAGAAGTATGCAATGGGACGAATGGATCGAGGTGACTTCATCTTTGTCTCATCCGTCAGCGAAACCTTGCAGCGAGTACCTTACTAACCGTTTTACACACAGCTCGACCAGGAGTTCTTTCAATACTTCAAGATTCGTGAAGAGCGAATCAAGACCAAACGCGATCGTCTCGTCCGCACCCTGCCTCCCACACCTGGTCTCGTCGATGGGGGACACGCAGCCGGTAAGTTTAAATGGTCGTGAACACCTACGATTATCGAAGATTGTCTGATCCTCCTTCCTCACAGCTGCTGAGCTAGTACAGGAGCTGGCAGAGTACTTATCCGTGCGGTACCCGACCATATACACCGTAGCGCGTCATGAGCCTGGAACGGACGCCGAAGGCTGGGACGGTCAGCCTTCTATCAAACAAATTACCATCGTGCCGCTGCAAAAGACCTATACACTGAGCGAAGAAGACCCCATGGTCATTTCCGCGCTGCTGTGAGTACGACTAGTGACTCAGCCAGGCTAAACGGCAGGCCACGAGGCTGATACACTGTATGCTGTACATGGCGTAGTGTCCAGGAGGACCTTGCTATCATGGTCGAAGGTGCGTATGCGCATGCTAGTTGCTAGTGCGGATCAGCCCCGCCTTACGCCTTATCGCGTGCCTCTGTATCAGGCTCCGATGACCGGTACTACCTGCAAGCAGGGGCTATCTGCATCCCTGGTGCGTCTTCTTACTCAAAATTGACCTCATTCGATGACCGCTTCTCCGCGGACGCTGACGTCAGGGCTGCCGCACACAGGGATGTGGCGTCTGCGCGACAAAATTGGCATGAGCCTGGAAGAGATCCATATCAGCGGCACGGTCCCCCAGTGTGAGCGTTTCCTCTCTGTGTCGCACCAACGGGAAGCAGCCCTGTCTGACCCGCCTCCTTTCTATTACGATGGCCGTTCTCCGATCCTTCTTGATATGCGCCGCGCCATGCGCCGCGCGCAGTCGAAAGCAAGCTCAAGCTGAGCATGACGCGCTTCTTCCGGCGCATGCCGCTCGACAAGCCCGTCGTGCGCACGAACTACAGCTTCCAGCGCGTCGCGCGCCCCGAGGCCGCCGACGCGCGCGACCCGCACGAGCTCGCGTGGGCGCGCACGATGAAGGGCGACGAGGACGTCGACGCGGGCGAGCCGGGGTTCTTGCGCGCGGAGGCGAGCCCGTACGTGGAGGATTCTGAGGAGGCGGGCAACGGGTCTGAGGCCCTGGACCCTGCATGTGTGCGCCTGCGCGTCGAGCGGCAGACTCTCAGGCGATTGCCTAAGACGGGGGCTATCGTCTTCACCATCCGTGTGTATCTGACGCCAATCGAGGAGCTTGCAAAGGAGCCGGGCATCCCTGGCAGGATGGCGAGCGCAATCCGAAGTTGGCCGGACGATGTTGCCAGGTTCGTGAGTTCCGTGTTTCATGCCTATGTGCCCTGACTGACTGATCGTCCGCAGGTACAAGGCACGGAGTGCTTTCGATGGCATTCTGGGATACCTCGATGAGCAACACGCAGCGCAAGTCGCCCGCGGCGTGACTACGGAGCCCGACAAGGCGTAAGAATGCTATTACTGTGCTCGATCTATTCGTGAGTTAACCTTGGCTTGCATACATTGGATTGCTTTGTTATACTACAATGGTGTGTAAGGTATCCGGGACGTACATACATACAGGGAACGTTTCTAAGCGGCTCATCCCAAGAATACTTAGTGTTGTAGATTTAACTAGTGTTGCACGGTCCAGTCTCGGGACCGGTTCAGGACCGTCGGTCGGACTGAGACCGCTATGTTAAGGACCGGACTGCCAGGCGGTCCCGCTGCAGTCCTGTCCTGGTCCTGGTCCTCAGTCCTCACCTGAAGTCAGAAACTCCGGACCGCATAGGACTGCGTCCGACCAGTCTCGGACCGGTCTTTTGTACGTAACTTATACAAAGAAAAAAGTCACCTCAACATAACACGGCAGCGACAGAAGATGATTGGAAGATGAGCAAAGTGAGGTAGATCGACTCTGACGAAGAATAGCAAGACGTTACGCCTCGGCGCTCGTGCGGTGATTGTTTGTTCGTGTTTGATTTTGCGTTGAATTTCTTTCGAGGACGTCTTACTGGAGCTTCATGCTTACCCGCTCCGCTTCAATAACCACTAGGTATGTTCATTGACCATGATATTCCTATTTACAGTATCTAATACACTGTGCATACGCTCACTTCGCGTCCGTGAATCATAGACTTCGTCCACGTTCGCTCTCATATTGTCCGTTACCCCTGGCTCGAGATGACCCTACAGACAGATTCTGCACGTAGCAACGTGACATGGCGACGGTGTGTGCACTGTGCCTGGTATGGGGAGGATGGCGATGATGCACGAAGGGAGGACTGACGGTGTCCACAGAGGATGGTGCGCAATGCAACGAGTCATAAGGCAGGCAACAAATACTGATGATTACAGTTCCTGCTACATTCTATCTCTGCCGCCGCCACCATCCGATAGCCCGCGGGACAAGACACGCCAGACGGGAACGAGTGCTAAAGTAAAACCCATCGTCGACATGGTGCGCACAGGCGGGGACGCCGCACTCCTCTCCTTTGTCTTCTAACTCGACCCATCAAAGACACACACGTCCTCCGCGCGCCCTTCCCGCCCATTCCTGAGGGAGCACTGGTGTCGGACGTGAAGGCCGCGATTGACACAGCGTACGCAAACGTGCACAAGTTCCACGCGGTGTAGCGGGCGGCGCCGCTGCGCGTCGAGACGACGCCGGCGTCGTGTGAAGGTAACAACGGCGCACGAATGAGTCGGGTAGGGCGACAACAGGCAGTATGATCATCCAAACATGAACGGCGTGGATGATTATGAGGCAGGGCAGGTATGGTATGTGAGGGGACAGAGCTTTGAGAGGAGGTCTTGACGATAAGACCGGTCAGGACTGGTCTAAACCAACTCAGGACTGCTGTCGGTCCTGGACTGATTTAGACCGGTTACAAGACCGCGGTCCCAGTCCGGTCCTATGAGGACTGCGGTCCCGGTCCCGGTCCTCCTTCACAGGTCAAGTTCAGTCCTGGTCCTAGTCCTGGTCCTGAGGTTTTGGGCCTCAAGACCGGACTGGACAGGACTATGCAACACTAGATTTAACGATGAAGTGTAGAATTTAGCATGTAAGACACAATGCCAACTGTGAAAAAACACCAGTTATGAAATCATACATGAACTGTGAAATTTAACACTTTCCGTGGGCAGCTCCAAGTGTCAAATGTGGACAGTGTGCACTCCTTTTCGCTAAAATCCCTAAGAGATGGCAGCGGACGAGGATGCTTACGTAAGCGCCCATTTAAGCGCCCAAACGTGCGTAAGTGCGATAGCAACCTTGCCTCCTGCCTCCTGCCCACAACCTCATCCAACCCAGCAAGCATGAGTAACAGACGCAGTAAACAGCAGAGGAATGCAACCCAGAGGCAAATATGTAAGTGCTGTGTTATTATCTCGTACTGCTAGTGTCAAATCTTTACAGCTCAAGACTTCTGGACATCATCGGACTTCCTTGCTGTGCTTGCCAAGATCACCTACAAGGACATCGAGGAGGAGGCAAAGGCTCATTCAGAGGCACTGAGGGATGTCTTCACAGCTGTACAAGCCCATCATCCGGCAGTTACCACTGTGAGTAGTATTTGTGAATATAGCTGTGTATACTGGTAGATTTATTTGTACTAGATGGACAGTGTGGTACGTCACGGTCAGAGTGCTGCTGTGAAGGAAGACCATGCTATAGCACAAGAGCGGTACTCTAGTATCAAGACCTTGCTGCAGACTTTCAGAAATAGTCAGAAGCCTTCAGACCAGGCTACATATGCTGAGCGTCGGCGCATGGTATGTGTATATGATTTTTTATTCCTTGCTGTGATGGAGTAAGCTTTGTACAGGCCCATGAGCTGCATCTTTTAGGTAAGCCCTATACACTCAAGGATCTCTTTGCGTCAGAAAATCCGTCTGTGCATTGAACACCTGTCCGCATTGTTGAACGCCAGCGACATCTCCAGTGGAAGCGTAGCGCTGTGGATGGGCAGCCCTCACTAGGCATCTATACCTATATGAAGGAGGCAAACTTCTCCTACACACACAGTAAACGGGAGGCCTATTTGGTGGCTGCAGAAACAGGCTTCGAGATTGTCGATCCTAAAGACTCGACCATCTACATCTACAAAAATGCGAAAGGTTCGTGGTTTAAGCAGTATCAACACTGTATTGACTACTCTATTAGGAGAATATGACATCAATTTGGTGGTCATACGTGACGTAGCAGTAGGCGGAAAATCTGAGATCTCAGCCTCATTTCTACATTGGCTGAAAGATGTTATCAACGATGCATGTCACGAGCGTCGCAATGTCCGTGTGCGTACTATTAAACTGGTATATTCTAATATGATTGGTTGACTTTTTTGTAGCCATCAGTGCCAGGAAAAATGACACAGATTGGAATGAACATGGATCCACGCCACAGTCGCATTCTCGGCTGGGCCAAATCGTACACGAAGAATCTGAACGATGTTACACAGACTATGCATGACACAGAGGTTATCGCAGCTGGCAGCATTCTATGGAACATCGCACGGAACGCAGCACCTCAGGAGGTCACTGAATGTGCTGACACAGCATTGAAAAATGCAATTAGCGACGACGATGCACGTACAGGATTTCCACGTCTTGCCACACGTAATGTTCCCCCTGGTATGTATTGTGTACTTTAATACTGCATAACTACTTATATCATATTTAGGCCAGGGATATACTTTAATACTTAATGAAAAGCAGTACACATTCAACAGCGCCGAGCGTGGACCACCTGAAGTGTATATGAGTATCGGCTATGTTGCGTAAGTGATTACAGCTTTCAATTTCCATCCAACTAAAAATTATGAACAGCTACGTCCATACCGATAAGGCCTATAGCACATACGCTTATTCATTTTGTGCTGATCGGGAAGTTATAGAACCACCGACACATACACCACTGCCTAGTGCCGACTGGATCCCTGGTGGTGGTGCGAACTTCGTAGATGTCAGTCTACGTGTTGTTGTCAAACAGGCACCAGGTACTCTCATTATCTTCCGTCCTGAGGAGCCTCACGGTACAACACTGGCCTGCGGCGCCACCAACCATGCTGTTACGATCGCGTTTTCCGAGCGTATCAAAACAGCATGGGATTTAGCTAGCGAAGAACAGCGCCAGCTCATTGTCTCCGCACCTGGAGCCGGCGAAGGAAATCCTGATGCCGCTACACTTTCGGACGAGGAGTACGAAATCGAGCGCATTGTCGCTGCACGCTACAAAGCTGACGGAACAATGGAATATCTTGTGCACTGGAAAGGTTATAGCGCTGCTCAAGATACCTGGGAGTCACATGCTAACTTGAATGCATGTGTAGCTTTGGATGTATGGGAGGCAGCTTGCAGCCGCTGAATCGATTTACAGCTAATTTTGCAAGATTACGTAGTTTGCAGAATGAATATATGACTTCTACTTGTAGCATAGGCAGATATATATATATGCGCACTGTTGACACAGCCCAATAAAGCTAAATATGATATAGAATTTTATCTACAGTTCGTTTTAGTAAAAAAGAGCAAAAACCCTAACTAATATGTTACATTTAATACAGGGCCTTACCGGGATTCGAACTCTCAACCTCATGGGCGGCTCTAGGATGTCGCTCTTAATCAGATGCGAGGGCCTTAAGCAACTGCGCCATGGTAGCTAATAGTTGACTTGGACTCAATTAACTTGAATAGTTGGCTCAAATTATTAAATAGCAGCGATTGCTCGCATTGCAAACATCGTAGATCGGCATATTTATACACAATTGTTACAAAGTCATTTACTACCAGTCGCTACTGCATTACTCTTCTCTAACTCAGCGATAAGCCCCTTTATGTCCTTGATAATCGTTTGAGCATCGTCACTAGGCATCTCGGTGTCCAATTTCTCGATGGCCCAATTGAGAGTAATGAGGTGTCGATTAATGGGTGTCGTGAACATATTGCTGACCTCGAGTCCTGACACCTGTGCGATCGTCTCGCTGATCATGACGAGGGCTGTAGGGCTGAGGTTGAAGTCGGAGGGCGCCGTGCCTTCTGGAATGCGTTCGTCCTGGAGAAGTGCACTGTGATGTTTGCTCTGCTTGTGCGGGAGTCAGGGAATACTCCGAACTGTAGAAGCACCCATCTTAGCGATGAAATACTCCATCAAAGCACCCTCTTTCAGGCAACCACAGCTGATGACACCATCCATTTGTATCAGTTGACGCATGGGCTGGCCACGGGCAGGCTGCGATTTTCCCCGACCACCGAAATGACAAGTGAGACACTTCGCATGGCCATTCTGGTAGAGTTAAATGTTAGCGACAAAGATTAAAGTATATTGTGGGACTTACACGATTGTTCAGAACCTGTAAAGCAGTATCCTGGCCATGTTCGATGGTACCGAGCCATAAGGTCGGATTCTCGCGAGCATCTAAGGCAATATTCGATGTCATTTGGACCCATTTGTTCGTCGTATAGTCGAAAACTCTAGGAAGGTTGGCTTTCTCATGGCTGGTTTTCGACTTCGACTTCGACTGCGACTTCGCTTTAGCCTTTCCATGAAGCTCTTCCACAGTCGCAAGCAGTGGTCCTTTAGAAGAAAGAGCCTAGTGGATGTACTCAGTAAGTAATCGGTGTATAGATATTAGAATGTATCATACCTCATCCTTTATTGCCTCGGTCATAGCATCCTTAAGGCTCATGCACTTGAAATTCATATACATCGCCATCCAATAGAAGACAATGTTCTCGTAGATCGTCAAGGCAGCACTGCCGAAAAGATTTCCAGGAGAGAGCTGGTGTAGGTGTGGTGCATCGGAAAACCAAACTTTCGCGGCATCAAGATTGTGCTTCTCGCAGAGAGCTCGAGCCTTGTCGTCAATTGCCTTGATTGCATTGTGTATGTTCGCCAGAATCGGTTGAGTGTCAGGAAGTTTCATGCACTCCTGCTCCAAAGCAGTTTGTGCGACTTCAACTGAGCCACCTTCGTCTTCGCGATGCTCCTTGACAGTGTAATTTCCGAGAAAGATATACCATGCATTCATCGCATCACGAAGAGAGTCCACATCTTCATGAGACCGAGGCCATACATCGACCAGTTGAGTCTTATATTCTACAGACTGATTAGCATTTTGCGATAGAGAAAAATGATAATATACCTTGGTGCTGCATGCAAAGACCGAGGATCTCTGACTGTATAACGACATGTTCAGGATACTCACTTCTGAGAAAATATACCTTGGTATACAGTGCAATATACTGTGTATAGTTGTCATAGTTTCATAGCAAGGGTCCAGTCTTGATAGTCACCCAGTCTTTGCTATAGTGCTATAGTCCGCTTTATACTTTCATAACTAGCTATAGTCTACTATACTTTCATAGTAATAGCTATAATCCTCTATATTCTCTCGGAGGTAGCTATACTGAAGTCTATATAGTATGTCATGTTGTGCACTGGTCTGTAGCCTATCAATGCTATCATCATTATATTGGAGATGTAGCCCTATATTGTATATCAATAAAACAACAAGCTATACAGTGCTGTACAACACACTCTCACTATGAGCACTATCATTGGTATGAATGGCAAGTAACCTCAACAACCATCATGAATGAACACATCCAGTCATTGTATACACGAACAGCTTAACTAATATACAAGTAATCTCAGTAGGAGCTACTCAGCATCTGATGCCCGAGTATAATCCTCTTCGTCAAAGTCATCTGCACCCTCGACGGGCAGAGGCTCGCGTCCGCTAAGCTCCCAAACTCTGCTCCACAAACGTTGCTGCCTAGTCGCACAGCGTCCTCCATCCATCTGCTGCCATGTCTCCAGTGCAGTTAGGTGTGCGCTATAGATTGGTTGGTATACGTCGTACTCAAACTTATTTGTCTTGGGACTGCATGCACCGGACTGCCAGTCGACGAGCGCACAGTGGATCTACCGTAAGCCAATATCAGATAGGTAAGTCGTATACGAAGCTAAAACCTACCGCAGTAGCTACCAGAGCGATCAGGGGAAGAGGGATAGGGTTGAACTGGATGCCGTATGGTCCACACCCCTCACTGTCGGTGTGCGAAAACCATTGCTGAACGATGATATGCGCGAAAATATCATGGCCGTACATACTCCGACGCTGTATACAACATTATAAGCAGAGACTGCGAAATAATCAAAACAGTGGCTCACCTCACTCGGGTCTCGGAACGTGAAACTTTTCTTCGAAAGGAGATCCTTGACGCGGGCCGCGATCTCGGGACGAGTACCTTCTAGCTGGTAAAACTTTGCAACTAGGGCCTGCGCCTTCGACTTGACTTCGCCTCGCAGCTGCGACCTGCGCTGAGCACCCTGAAAGAACGGATATTGGCGAAGAGCACTGCAGATGCAGTCGGATGTACTTACTACGCTACCGATGTACTCCGCGTACAAGTGGTCCTTCTCGTATCGCGTCAGCCTGCGATCTGCGTGGATTTGACGGCAGGCGGTCTTGAATGCGCTCTTGAGTTCGTTGGCGGCGTCATTTTCATTCGGCCACGCATTCGTTGTCGACAGATAAACACGGAATATCAGGTTCATTGTCTTGAGCAATGAACGTGTAAGAGGGGAGGCGTCCCCTTCTCGAGCCTTCCGACCGCCGTGAACGATCTTGAACGGACTGTCTGGTTCAGCCGCGGCGGTATCGTTGACGTTCGACGGTGTGGGGCCATCTTGAGACCCGTCTTTGCCGTTTGCCAGCTGCGATCCATGTTCGGAGGGCTGACTGTGATTCGACGCCGAGGGTTTCTTCCTCTTGAGCTTGGGGATAGTCGACGGAACAGATGTCGCCGGTGTTGATGTGAATGTAGGGTTTGAGCGGACGCGTTTGTTCGGTCTCTCAGGCTCCCTGCGTTCATCGTCGTCGCCGGAGTTCGTATCGTGCCCTAAAACAACATCGGCTGGAGCATAGTATGGTACCAGGGGTAGACTTACCTCGACGTTGAGCTGGCCCATTATCCTCCAGGTCCTCGCCGCCAGTCAAATCCTCGTCGTTCCTGCTCCTTTTTCTCGTTCGCGGCCGCTCCTCATCTTCATCTTCGTCTGCATCGGGATCCTCTTCCATCTCGCGCCGTTCTTCGTCTGAGAAGTCAGTGGCTGCTGAAACGTTAGCGAAGCTAGAAGACGTCGGTGCGAACGACGTACTGGCTGGTGCCTTGCGTTTGTTCCTCCGGGCTTCCTTGAGTTGAGCATATAGATCTTGTTTGATGATTCTCGCCGATTCGTCTTGAGATTCGCTGCCGTCGTCGTCTTCGTCCGAGAGGGAAGAAGGTCTCCGTCGATCTTGAGGCGGCGGTGCCTGCGTTTGGGCTTTATGCCCGCGTCCGCGGGATTTGTGTGCCATAAGTGTGTTGGAACGCGAGTCGTCGATGTGAAAAATGAGAGGAAGAGATTGAAGTCAGTGAGAGAGATAAGAGAGCACCAAAACGGACGCGACTCACGGTTTATATGGCCAGGCCACTTCGGCACCAACATGTGTGGCCACCAAACCCAATAATAAGGTTGTTGAGGCAGCCCAGGCAGCTGCCCCTCCGGGGGGAACCGATCGTCAACCGCTGCGTTCATGGTCAAGGAGCGGGCAAGAGAGAGAGAGAGCGACCTGCGCTGAAGTGAAGCCGCATTGCGACCGCATTGAAACCGCGTGTCGTGGTTGGCT
Source organism: Pleurotus ostreatoroseus (assembly GCA_005298045.1). Lineage (NCBI taxonomy): Eukaryota > Fungi > Basidiomycota > Agaricomycetes > Agaricales > Pleurotaceae > Pleurotus > Pleurotus ostreatoroseus. Next base: position 38,295 of record SWBT01000501.1, on the reverse strand, counting down.
GGTCTCATCTGGCGCCCGCTCGACGGCGCTTTTTGAAGCGTGGGTGCGAGCCTCGTTCGACGACCACCACGTCCTCGCCGAAGGCGAAGTATAATAAAAGCAAGTTTAAACCTTTCTGAAACACACCTTTGGCTTGAAATTCACCGGGAGGATTCACGGAAACGGTAAGCACTTTCGTTAGACATAAAGAACTTACCATGGTGGCCTTTGCTAGTGTCCGCGCCGGCGGGTAGCTCGCGTTGTCTGCACTCCCCGCAGCTCACGTCTTCTTTCTTGCACATCGGCCACAACATATCGAGCATCGACTGCAGCTTGTCGAGCACCTGTCGAAACCTACCAAACCCCGTTCCTTCATGCCGCACATTTGCCACTCGTGCCGCAAGGCTTTTTCGCGCGTTGGTGACCTCAACAGTCACCTTCGACAGAAAAAGGAGTGTCAGTGGCTTCTTAAGCTCAGACAGCCCGAACGTACCTTATCGCCGCCGCCGCGCGACTATGCGGACGGAAGTGACCATGAAGACGACCCACCTCTGCTTTCCTTCGACGATATCGCTATGCTGGACGCCGGTGCAGGCGAGAACAGCGCGGCCGCGGATGAGGGCGAAGATATTCTAATGGGTGAGGGCGAAGACGAAGCTGAGGACGTACCGGCTGCGCAGACGTCCGGGATACGCAGCGACCGAGCGCATCGCGCCACGGTGGAGGAAGAGTTAGAAGACGATGAAGACACTTACGTTCAGGAGTTTCCGGGAGCCGCGAAGATTGTCGGTTGGGATGAGAAGGTTCGAGCCGAGTACGAGGCGAGGGGAGCCACAAACGCGAACAGCGAGAATCCTTGGCACCCGTTTTCAAGCAAACTGGAGTGGGATATTGCGGAGTGGGCAAAGGAAAGCGATACAGGCGACAATAGTCTCACCAGATTGCTAACCATACCCGGGGTGAGTAATTTGTGTTATACTATGAGCCTTTTCGTCTGATTCAAGCAATATCTAGGTCGTTGAGAGGCTCGGACTACTGAGCTACAAGGATGCTCGTACATTAAATCGACTTATAGATCATCAGCTTCCCAACACGCCGGAATGGCTTCACCGCTATGTCGCACTCACGGACACCGCACAACAATACGACTTATATAATCGCGATATTCTGGAGTGTCTTGACACACTCCACGGAAACCCGCTATTTGCAGACACCATGCATTACAAGCCCGAAAAGCACTTCACGGACCGTTCGAAGACATCGCGCATATATCACGGCATCCACACGGCGCGATGGATGTGGAAATGTCAGGTGTGTACTACGTGATTCATATGTTCCCGATACTGACGCGCTATCATTAGCTGAAAATCAAGAAGGGCGGTACAGTCATGCCTGTTGTTTTCGCCACTGACAAGACAGAATTGACCTTGATCAGTGGGGATCATACGGCGTATCCACTATACATGACATCCGGACTCATCGACAACAGTTTTCGCATCCGGCCCTCCTCGCATGCCTGGATACTCGTGGGTTACCTTCCAGTAGCAAAACTCGAAGGCCTGGGACTCAGCAAGGAGGCGGCTCGTATCGCACGCGCCCGTCTTTTCCATCATTGTATGAAGATCATCACGGCGCCGCTCGTGGAGGCCGGTACGAACGGTCGGCTCATGACGAGTGGCGACGGTTCTATCCGCGAATGTTTTCCCATACTAGCTTGCTACGTGGGAGACAATCCAGAACAAGGGCTGGTCTGCTGCACACGAGCTGGATCAACATGCCCGATATGCCCCGCCACCAAGGAGGAGTTTGGAGACAACATCTACTACTATACGCGAGACCCAGAGGAGACGTTAGAGATCATTCGTGAGGCCTGCGAAGAAGCCACGGCGGCAGATCAAGAGAAGGCGTTGAAGACGGCGGGTCTTACAGCCGTAGTCGAGCCTTTTTGGGCCGAGTTACCTCACTGTAATATACACGAGGCGATAACAGCAGACGTCCTGCACCAATTGTACCAAGGTGTGGTCAAACACTGTGTCTCGTGGGTTCGAGTCGTTATGGGCGATACCGAGCTGGACCGTCGATTTCAGTGCATGCCACCTACTCACGGTGTCCGAATTTTTGAAGACGGAATATCAAAGCTTCAGCGTGTGTCGGGCGCGGAGCACAAGAACATATGTAAGCAGCTACTTGGCTGTATGGTGGGACGTGCACCACAGGACGCAATTCGTGCAACGCGAGCGCTATTGGATTTCCTATATCTCGCTCAATACCGCTCGCACTCCGACGAAACACTACAGTACCTCGACGACGCCTTGGACGAGTTTCACAGGTACAAGGATGTTTTTTTACAATTGGGCGCACGTGCAGGTAGGCAATTCTTCTCAGGGCGACTGAAACCAACTTATAATGTATTCAGGTGACCACTTCAACCTTCCAAAGCTTCACGCGCTGCAACACTACGCTGATTGTATCCGGTTGTTTGGTACTACTGATAACTATAACACGGAAATTAGCGAGCGACTCCATATTAACCTAGTCAAGGATGCATACCGGGCCTCAAACAGGAAAGAGGCTCTCGAGCAAATGGGTAGATGGCTTCGGAGGTTGGAGACAATTCACAGATTCAAGACACATGTCGAGTGGCGGACATCTGATCCTAGTACGAAGTCGTCACGACCGGTACGCCCTCCACGTCTAGGAATCACAATCGCAAAAACCGCTTCGGCTCACGGTGTCTCAATCCCTGATCTTGGGCGTATCTATGGCGCAACAAAGTTTACGGAAGCACTTCAAACCTTCGTTGGCCAACTTCGTGAAGGCGAACCCCGGTACACTGCTCGTCAACGTGATCGTAACATCGCACTCTACGTGACGTCTGTTGATGTCTGGCACTTAATCAAGTTTGATACTCCTGATGTTCAGCTCGGTACCAAAATCACTCATCACATCGCACGAGCATACGGCAAGACACAGCGCGAGCACAAGGCAGATCTTCCAGCCCGATTTGATACTGTCATTGTGAACGACACAGGCGCAGAAGGTGTTGGCATTGACGGTACGTTCTAATGATTATTTCGAATGTATTCTTCTCACTTGTAAATTTCAAGGTCTTCGAGTCGCACGTTTGCGTGTGGTATTCAAGATCCCGGAGCTACTTGAATCAATAACATTCGGTGAAGGTGTCAAGCCCCCTGGACACTTGGCATATGTCGAATGGTTTACTCGGCCACGGCAATGCGATTCCGATCATGGGATGTACCCCATCTCATATAGCCGAAATGCCAAAGGTGAAAAAAATTGTGCCATCATCGAAGTCGCCAACATTGTTCGGATTTGCCAGATCCAGCCGCAGTGTGGATACCGTATCGATCCAGAGTGGACTTCGGATAATGTGCTAGATAAGTGTAACAATTTCCTACTTAGCAATTGGATGGATCAGCTTGCGTATCAAACAATTTATTAGCATAATTGTACTATTATGTATGTAGGCTATAATGAGTACATTGACTATAAGCTTCTCTTCAAGTGTATATGTGCCATATATCGCTATCAGATGAATTAGACAGATATGAGCTGCTATATTTTGAAGCATGATAGTTGATAGTACTATAGCTACAAAGTGAAGGCTATAAGTGCTATAATGTGCAATATTGTTGTGGATATACATATATATATTATGAATCCTACGTAGTGAGATATATCTGAAGCATCATCTATATTGTTGTTCATAATTCAAACGGAAGCTATGTACTAAAAGCTTTTTTCTGAAGTACTTGTAGATGCTGATCGTGTATTTTTGACAGTTGAGTATAGTCAACTGTCAAAAATATACAGTATGACGATATATGGATACAAACTTACAGGCTGATCGTCTGCTTTATCCCCATTACCTATCAATAGTAGAGTTAGAGATTATACACATGTGATAAAGGCCTGGTGACATACTCTCGTTGTGCTCTTTAGCTTGATCCAATTCCTCCAGTCTTTTAACGATACTATCAAAATAGACTAAATCAAGTATTAAAATTCAGTCAAAATTCATGTTATAATGTAGGATATACGTACCTTTGCCCCCTAACTTTTCCTTCTTATCGCGATTTGCCTTTGTATATGCTTTTCTAGCCTGAACAAGTGCCTTCCTACTCAAGGAAAATTGTTTTTGTATATAGCATTCACTTAGATTATATGCTCCTATACGTTAATAGACTGTCCTATATCAATTTTGATAGTATATGAGTTTTACATAGCTACAGTAATTGATATACTGTAACATATAGCAACTATAGCTGTGGCCACAAACTTATAGCGTGCTATAGTCATGACCAACACGTCATAGTCACATATAGTACAGTATAGCTATAGTCACGATGTTATAGTGATATATACTCTTCAGTCATATTTCATAGTCCTGTATACCCCACATACTGTTCTATTGATTTATATACTCGTACTAGCCAATATACTTTATATAATATGCATTGTGAAAATATCAAGGTCAACCAGTCAACTATCAATATAAAGTCTGGTATGCTAGTTGATCATGCCAATTGCTAACCATGAAGCGATCACAGACATCTAAAACTGTATCCGAGGTCCATTGTACGTTGACTTTATGCCCGAAGTTTGGAAGTAAATGGCATATGCGCACAATACTACTCACCTCAATCACCGCACCTTCTCGTTGTCCATTCGCCATTCGGCTATATGAGACAGGGTACATGCCGGTGTCTGGGTCACATTGTCGAGGACGTGTGAACCACTCGATGTAAGCCAAATGTCCAGAAGGAGGAGGAACACCTTTGCCAAACGTTATCTCCTCCATGTGTTCGGGAATTTTGAAAATCACCTTCAGTCGCGCAACACGAAGACCTAGATTCTTATGAGCTACTATTGATAGTCGCCATATGTATGCTACTTACCTTCAATACCAACTGCTTCCGCTCCCGTGTCGTTGACAAGCACTGTATCGTGACGAGCAGGGGTGACAGTTGTTTTCTTTGACTTCGACTCGGAGGGACCATAGGTACGCGCGATATGATGAATGATGTCGGTTCCGAGCTGGACGTCGGCACTGTCGAATTTGACAACATGCCATACGTGTACGCGACTAACAACGAGGTTGAGATCGCGATCACGTTGCCGAGGATTGTATTGTGGCTGTGCTTTTCGTAGCTGGCTAACGTATGCTTGAAGTGCTGCCATGAACTGAGTAGCACCGTAAAGCTGCTCCAGGTCAATGATCGAGACATTCCGTGCTGAGGGTGATTTCGCCAGTGTGATGCCGAGTTGAACCTTGGGTTTGTGTTTGGTTACTACCTGCGGTCCACCTTTGCGCCACTCGACAAGTGTTGCAAATCGCTTCAGTGCCTCCTTTCGTCGAAGCCACCGGCCCATTTGTACAATGGCGTCCTTCTTGTTCGAGCTCCGATAAGCTTCTTTCACGAAGTCGATATGGAGACGTTCACTTAGCGCTGTGTCGTAGTTATTCGTCGTACCGAATAGCTTGATACAATCAATGTAATGTTGTAGTGAATGGAGCTTTGGTAGATTAAAATGATTGCCTATAGAATTCGATTAGCTCTACCTCGCATAGTACAGTTGATCCGCTTACCGTCTCGTGCTCCCAAGTTAATAAACACCTGTTTGTTTCTGTGAAAGTCGTCTAGTGCCTTCTCCATATATTCCAGGGTCTCCGTGGAATGCGAGCGGTACTGGGACAGATACAAGAAGTCCAATAGCGCACGCGTTGCACGAATCGCACCAGCAGGAGCCCGTCCAACCATACAGCCCAGCAGCTGTTTGCAGATTTGTTTGTGTTCCGCGCCTGAGATTCGCTGTAGGCCACTGATGCCGTCCTTGAAAACACGCACGCCGTGTGTAGGAGGCATGCGCTGGAAGCGGCGATCTAGTTCGGTGTCGGTCATGATGTTGCGGACCCACTCAACACAGTGTTTAACGACGCCCTGGTACAGCTGATGCAGGACGTCGGAGGTAATCGCCTCGTGAATATTGCATAATGGCAAATGCTCCCAGAAAGGTTCCTCGACAGCTATCAGGCCGATTGCCTGCAACGCATTCTCCCGCTCAGTTGCCGTCTCCTCACGACACGCTTCTCGTATCTGTTCTAGGGTATCCGCGGACTGTCGTAGCTCGTAGTAGAAATTCTTCTCAAATTCTTTCTTTGTTGCCGGGCATTTAGGGCATGTTACCCCAGAACGAGTACAGCAGACCAAACATTGTTCCGGATTGTCGCCAATATAGCATGCGAGAATGGGAAAACATTCACGGATAGCACCGTCGCCACTCGTCATGAGCCGACCGTGTTTGCCCGCATCAACTAGCGGCGCCGTGATAATCTTCATACAATGGTGAAACAGGCGTGCGCGTGCACGGCGCGCAGCGTCTTGACTTAACCCGGTGTTGTTGAGCTTCGCGACCGGAAGGTAGCCGACAAGAATCCACGCATGAGATGAGGGGCGGGCACGTAGATCTTCGTCGATGGTACCAATAGTCATATACAGAGGATATGCTGAATGGTCCCCACTGAATAGTGTGAGTTCCGTCTTGTCGGTCGCAAAGATGAGGGGTATGACGGTGCCACCGCGTTTGATTTGAGTCTACGCGAATACAAAGAATACTAAGACAGAAACTACAATACATGAAAGTACAATCCACACCTGCCGCTTCCACATCCAGTCGCCGGTATGTATACCTCGATACATCCGTGACAGCCTCGTCTTGTCTGTGTAAAGCTGCACGGGAGTGAAGTGCATAGTGTCGACGAAACGCGGGTTGCTGTACAGGGTATCGACACATTTGAGGATGTCGCGGGAGTAGAGATCGACGCGACCGGGGTAGCCGTCGAGCTCGACAGTGCGATGGATCCATTCCGGCCCATTGGGAAGCTCGTGATCAATCCGCTGATTGAGAGCGCGCGCATTGTGGAAGGTGAGGCCAAGGCGTTCGACAACCTGTAGCCATTTGTCAGTACCAGAAGCGAGGAGGATCGCAGACTAAGACTCACCCCGGGAATAGTCAGCAAGTTATTCAGGCTATTATCGCCTGTGTTAGACTCCTTTGCCCACTTGGCAATCTCCCACTCGAGCTGGCTCGAGAAAGGATGCCACGGATTCTCTACGCCTTCCGTGCCCTCTTCGTACCGTTGCCGGATGTTGGTATCCCAGCCAACGATCTTGGCGGCATCGGGATACGCGACAGAGACCGTCTCGTCTTCATCGAGCGCGTCCTCGACAGTGGCGCGCTGGGTCTGTGCAGTGACCGGTGGCGCAGCGTCCTCCATGGGGACGTCATCGTTATCGTCCATGAGAGCGTCGAGTGTAGGGAGGTCGGGGAACAGATCGAACGGCGGGTCATCCTCGTGATCGCTGAGGTCTGCATGATAGAGGGGAGGAGTGACCGTGTCCATCTGTCGCAGCTCAAGGAGCCAACGACAGTTAGGACTCTGTTTAACGTGACTGTTCAGATCACCGATACGGCGGAAGACCTTCTGGCATGAGTTGCACTGATTGACCATGACTGGGGAGGAGTTGCGTAAGGAGGGTACAGCGGACGTCCAAAAAACGAAGGCGGCGTATACTGTGGCGATTGCTACAAGAGGGAGTTGCGGGGGGGAAGAGGCATTCGACGGCACATAAGTAAGCGTCGACATCGTGCATGGGCCGCTGTGAAGATCTTTGAAAGCACGAAACAATAAGAAAAGTTTTCGGACTTACGATAACTCCTCAGCCATCGATCCCCATCCTGCGTCCATCTTGGATATCCGGGGTACGCCTCGCTCGACGCTCGGCGTCGTTGAGCAGGGCGAACGTCGCTGCGAGGGAAGCTTGAAGTACGGTAAGCGCGGCCACGTGGCGAAACGTGTCCGCTCGTTCCGCGCGTCAAACGCAAGCAACTCGAACATCGACGACCACGATGTTGAGCGTTGCTTACGCCCCGTCCGCGCAGCCCTCTGCGTGGACCTACAAGGAATGTCAGGAAGGTGAACAGGAGTCTCGAGGGGGAGATCGAACGCAACGGCGGGGACTACGAGGTACGTCATTTATTGTCGGCCACTGAGCTGGTGTGGCCTGCCCTGTCTTAAAGATAGGGCAACGATGATTTTGTTCTTTCATTCTAACACTCACCTGCCCTGTTCAACAGCTCGTCTCATCTTCCTGAAACTGTCTTCGACGCGCATTATGACCGGACTACGAGCTATCGCAACGCGCTCGCGGTCGAAGGCACCCGCGCCTCCTCCGGAAGCCGCCTCCAAACGCAGGCAGTCCGGCCGCAAGACTGTCGTCTCTGACGACGAAGATGAGGACGAGGACGAGGAAGAGGACGAGGACCTAGAGGAGCTATCTAGAGAAGAACTGATGTCCAGGTTAAAGAAGGCTAAAGGGCAGCGGACTCACGGTGCGTTATCCCTCTCTCTCTCTCTCGAAGATATCATGTACTAATACTCACCTATACAGTTTCTTCGCTCTCCCCCGAGGAACAAGACGAGCTCGACGAAGACCCGTTTGCGGATCAATCTGATCACGAGGACGAAGATCACCATGGACTGAGAGCGCAGAAACGCAGATTAGGTGCGTCTTGCTACTCTCAACGACTTGCCAAACTCATATGGCCATCGTTAGACCCAATTGAAGAAGAAGAAGAAATGGAGGAAGACGCAGTGGAACGTATACGTGCCTCGAAACGCGCGCGCGTAGACCCGAAAGTATGTATTCCAGTCATTTCGTCGCCGTTGATTGAGCATTGAAGTCTTGCAGTTTACATCCTCTGACGGCACCCCCGTGGCGTCCAATGTCTCTCGAAGCAGGCGCAAGTCGGCCTCCTCCGCATCTCAGCAAGCACCGGCGGCGGCCACAGCAGCAGCGGAGAAAGATGCAACAAGTGCACAGAACATAGCTACGACTACAACCTCCAACACCACGACGGGTGCACGTACGACTACCACGAACAACGGTCGCGCTCCCGGTGAACCGACCACGCCTCGAACGTCCAGCGCAAGTCTTCCCTATACACCATTCAAGCCAGCCCACAACGGCAAGAAAGCTCGTGAGGCCGACGCCTCGCCTTCGACTAAATCCCTGCTCAAGGGTTCGTGCCTGGTATTCCGTGTTGGGATGGCCGTCAGCGAGGCATGGCCCGGCGAGGCGCGCACTGCCAGTGAAACGCAGGCAGCCTTCAACACCACCTGTGATGACGTCGGCGCAGCCACACGCAAGATTCGATACCAAAAGGACCATGTTTACGCGAAATATATCGGTGATGTGGTAAGTGACTCGACCTTGCTATCAGGCTGCAACTGACTACTTGTCAGTGCGAGCAACGCCGCTCACAACTTCGAGGCGAAGTCAAGTCGAAGGCCCAAGTTCTCGTCGCCTCCGCGTACAAGCTTGAGGGCGGACCTGTTGCTATTGCAGAACAGGTGAAGGATCTGCTTGCACGCAAGAATTATACCTTCAAGAATCCCGAGAAGGTACGTGTGTGCTGCTGGGAGTGACCCCGAACTCATACTGATGTTTATCCCAGCGCCAGGGAATGTATGGCCATTCGATTTTCGAGCTTATCATCTACCGCCAGTGGTTCATCCGTGCCGATAGCGAAGGATGCGGTCGGTACAGCAAGGAGTTCAATCCAATCCCGCTGCCATTGATCGCTCTGGTTGCCACGGCGGTAAGTCAATAGTACTTGTTCGTTGTCTTGGTTGTAGGCTAACATTATCGTATTGTAGGTCCATTGTGCACTCACGGACTGGGAGTCCGGCACCTGCCAACCCTCACGTAACAAATTCGAATACGACATATACGAACCAATCTACCGTGACCACATGGCCAGTTTGTCGAACTGGCAGCGGAACAACATGGCGCGCTGCGCAGCAAGGCAACAAGGACTATGGACCCGAGTGTGGCAGTTGACGGGTCGCCAGCCCCCGTCTATCAACAAGGTTGATGACTTCGACGAGGCGGACTACAATAGGGCGTCGGATGATGAGGCGTAATGATACTTGTGTGATGTCACGACTCGTATACGATCTTTCAATATATTTCATGCATGCTATGTGACTTTGTGTGAATGTATGTACATGGCTAGCATGGTAATGTCCAATGAGTGGCTGCTTGTAGCATGGTAGTATGTCATGTACCTAAGCAACATACCTTACACATCTACTATGTCCTAGGTATGCTATGCCTATTAAACTGAGGCAATCTAGTATATAATTTCCTATGTGGCCTTAAGTGAGAGTCCATAGCCTGATATAGCACCAGCAGGCCAGTGATAGCAATACATAGCACAGGGCCAGGCTATGGTCACTATCAAAAGGGGGACCTTGCTATACAACTATCAGTACTATGTTAGCTATAAAGTGCAACATACCAAGGTTGATTTTTTCTGAAGTAGTACCTTTCTCCAGTAGTTCATCGACAGACACATTGCCTGTACGAGATGCTGATTTGCGAGGATAGTCTGTGCGAGCCATTTCTAGTAGAATGTAGTGCAAGCAATAGGCTGGATGTGGGTTGTCTATAGTGGTAGATGACGAAGAGAGATATTCCCGCTACCAATTTATTGGTGAGGGTTTAGACGCGGTGAAATGTACCGCCCCATCCTGGCGCGTTTTTGCAAGCGCCTTACCTAAGCAGGCTCCTACCCCTTTCGTGTCGCGCTTTTGCTAGTGCCTCACTGTGAGTACTGTCGTTTGATGCAAGTTGACCCTTAGGTAGACGACACTCAGCAAATGATCCACTGTGTACTTATCTCCAAAACCGCCGTAGCGGGTGCTGGCGGTCCGAAGGTCTGCCGCTGCGTTTATATCTGCAGTCGCATCACATCGGAATGATTATATAATCAATCAGGAGCTGACATAATACAGCAGTTGCAGGTGTAGATTTTTCACGCTTTAACTACCACTGTAGAAATTACACAGTAGCCAAATATTGCAACTATGATAATTATACGTTTGAATGGTGGAATTCGAAGAGTAAAAATTTGACAGCAATACCACTGCGACCTGTCAAATATTGACAGTTTAAAATCCACTGACTTCAACTGTAAACAATGTATAGCTGTAGTACTTTCAACATACAAATTGTTACAGTTGGAACAAAAATTCGACTTGTATAATTTTGATAGGTTTACAGCTCAGCTGTATATTTTGTTCAATTGACTGGCTTTAAATAGCTATATTTGACAGTTAGGCAGGGTAAAGTGTAATTTATTGACAGTTGGCTCTGATATTTCCTGTTCTCGTTTGAAACGAGAGTACCATCAGTAATCCAAAGACAAATCTTGTGAGTGTTGTAGTTTTTTTGCAACATTTCAATTCAACTGTTAAAAATCTGCACCGAACTGGCTAACAGTACTAACATTCTACATGCAATGTGTGTGGGGATTGCTTTACAGCATCAAGCATGAAAACAGCGAAGAAATTAAAACTATAATATTACATGTCAAAAATCAACAGTTTAACTATCAAAAATCTAATAGCTGATATGTAGTGTCAAAAATCACCAGTTCACAATATGTGCTTCAATAGGTACTGTATGTATACGAGCTACTCGTAGCATTTAATCTATTACAAAAGATGCAAGTACATCTCAATAATATATTAATATTAGCTGGAAAGCTACAACAAATCAAAATGTAATCTTGCTAAATTTCCTTAAATTTTCGCTAAATTTTCGACACTATGTAGCATAGCCACTACAGAGTACAAGCATAGTTCGCCTTAAATTTAACTATAGTCGTGAAATGTCAGAATTTGACATATGCCAGTCGTACACTTGACTGTCAGTTATTAACAGTCCATAATATACAGTTCGCTAAATTATAGTTTAACTGTAAAAACTCAACAGGTCTGATCATATCTGTATCGGCTGATTTATACAGTTGGCCAATTATAATAGATCATTTATACCGTATATATGTTGAGTCGGATTTATTACTATTACTGTCATTTACACCTCTATCCTTGCCTTTTTTCTGGCCCTACGCTCCTTTGTATCTCCCCTCTCTAGACGAGCTGAACGGACTGCTGCAACAAGTTTTGTATAAGCACTACGTAAATCTGGAAACCGACTTTCAAATATAACATCGTCGTGATTGCAATGAGTTGCATATTCTTCGTAAACTTTCTCGACCATTGAAAGTTTTTGAGCTTCTTTGCGATATTGATCAAGAGTAAATGTCGTTTTCCAATCACGAAGAGGAATGTTCAAGCCTTTATCTGGATCACCAACCTCCCAGTATTTGATTACATCGTCCAATGTACGCGTTGTCGGTATACGTGGAGCCATTTGAGTAGGTGATAGAGCTGATGGGGAGGTTATAGACAGTGATACCGGTGTAGGTTGATTTGACGAGGTGGACGATGATGGGTGGACTGAAGGTAATTGACTCGTCGCAGCAGCAGGTGTGTCCAGGTTTATGTTTGTCGCACTACGAGGTTGTGTCTCCAAACATTGAGATTCTTCAGTAGCTGATGCAACAGTTGATCGTCTTGGAGTGGCTGTTGGTGTATATAGACCCAGAGAGGCAAGTGATATGTCGACTGAAGAATTTAGAGTAGTCTCCTGTAGACCATCTGAGGTATGAAATAGTTTAGCTGCTGGTAATGTGGAATGCTTGGTACTTACCTCTCTGAAATTGGCCATTTGAAGCCCGATCATGATGTTTATGTTGTGGTGTCAGCAAACTCTCTACACGATGTAGCAGATTAGCTTCAAACGAGTAGAGATCGCTTTTTGTAACCATTTCAGTTTCTGCACCTGTATCACCCATAAATGTTTCATGGCGGCCAGAATTACGATCATCCATTAAGATGTCAGTAAAACCTTCTTCATAAGCCATTAGCTCATCAAGAAGATATCGCATGATCGTGCCAACCTAATTTCTCGATTAGTATCATAGTAGAAGAATATACACAAACTTACATTGTCGTTTGACGACCAGCCACCCCACCATTTGACAGCTTTTAAGCTCCATCGTCGCTTTGCCCACATGAATCGGTATTGAGCGCCACCTCGGCGGAAGCAATGTGTGGTGAACTTTCCCGATCGATCCTTTAAAAGTCCTGCGCCTTGTACGACCGTCTCAAGAAGGACTTCGATGCCTGAACGTGTGGTTGGCTCGCCTAATTTCAATCGGCCTGTCGATGCGATGGCAGGAAAAATGTAGTCGGTGGCTCGCAGTGGATGGCCCATAAGAGCCTCAAGATGAATAATCCAATTGGACATATGAGTGTATGCATCAAGCTCAGGATTGTCGGGATCGGGAGGAATTTTATAGTCCTGTCCTGATAAAATAGTCAGTTTCTACGAGCTATATGAGATAGAAGTGTCTTTCTACCTCTGTTAGGGTCTTTATTCGTTTTACGAAAAACAAGAGTAAAAAGATGATATGGTCTGCCGGTATCACTGTATTGATTCGGTCTAAGATGCTGTCCTTGAAGATTTATAAGTTCATCGTTACTGTATATTCATAATTAAATCATTTGCCTATCAAGAAATGCTGGTGGCACTTACCGTGTCCATAGATTGAAGGCAGTAGATGCAAAAGCCTTGAAATACAGACACCGTGTTGTACCAAGAGCAGCTCGTGCATCTTCTGTATCCAGCCACTCCATTATGAGCTTTAAGTCCTTGGGAAGCATAGATAGGGCTTGTACGACTGTAGCTGTGCGATTACTGCGATTCTTCAGCGACTCGTAGTAGGTTTTGAACTCATAGTGAAAGACAGGGTTTCCCTCCCACTCGTTGGTATGAGTGTTCAAGCGCCAATGGTCGCCTTGACAGCCAAGAACTCTGTACAAAAAATTGTTATAAAATGTAGTAGAAGTAGAGAGCGTTGAAAACATACGCTTCGAAGTACGATTTAAAAGCTGATCGAATTCCTTCAGCTGTTGCAAATCCGAGTCCCTGATGCTCGCATTTGTAAGCTACATAGAGCCTCAGAGCAATTGGAGTATGCTTAGAGAGCTCGTCGAAAGCACCAGCATACACATCTCGCCCCTGTTCCTCTACACCTGTTGTTGATGATCCACTGTCCTCGGTCTTCACAAACTCCTCTAGCCAAGCCTTGCCACTCTTGACATAATTTGCATAAGCCTTTGTAGTTCGTTTTGCTCTGTACCATGCTTCAGTGGTGACTTTACTCTTGGTGAGAAGCTCAGAAGAACTTGGCTGAGTAGGTAGTGCAGCTGAATTCTGTTTAGAGTTCTTCTGAGCTTGAGTCTGACGACGAGGTCGTTCAGGAGGACAGGGAGTACCATCAGACTCCTCCTGAGAGCTTGTAGAATCAACTGATGGCTGTCATCTACGTGTAGTCTTTCGTGGACGTTTGTGTTGGTTACTACGAGAGGATGCTGCCATCGTAGAACAGTGGTGGTGGTGATGCTAAGTATCGAGCCAACAGCCCACGACGGCTGATCGCTTACTCATGTTAGTGTTGAAACAGATAGATTTTACACCTCAACCTCATAAATCATGTGTATATATTATACAGTTACACTAGCACCCATAGATGTACGATATCCACAGCTTGAACTAACAGCAGACTGTTTGAAACATACAGTCGATAGTCATACGAACATGCTAAATTTGACAGGTCGTCTAAATTAAATTTAAGTGGGCTATGACCTACATATCGTGAATGGCATAAGTAGTGTCCGAGTCTAATGTCCCATCCGTTATGAATTTGTTCTATGGCTCCGTGCAGCAAAAATGAAGCGGTGGACGGGAGTACGAAACATACTCGCCACGTAGTGTGTCGTATTTCTGTCCGTCCCCGCCGAGATATATCCCCGACTCCGGTAGTTTAACTCCTTAGCTCGCAACCCTCACGACAGCGGTGCCTCCGTCCTTAAGCAGGCCCACAGCCGAGTCCCCGTGTCTCCTAAACAACTCGGGGGCCTTGTCAAAGGGTACGATCTTGCTCCCATCCGCCTCGTCTCCCAGCCACGGACGTATCCACCCCTCCTCCACCATGCTCACCACGGCTCCTAATGAGTCGCGTACATCTTCGCCCTCGAAGTCTACGTCCGCCGCAGCGCACACCCAGGCGTAGCTCACCGTACGCTTCGGCTTGTTGGCCTGGCCGTTTGTCGTGTTGCGGCGCATCAGCAGGCTGTCCTTGCTCGCAGATGCAGGCAACGTCGCCGTCGAGCCCGTTCCCCCGCTTGCGGCCGGACTGTGACTTCGGGCACGCGAGCCTGCCGACACCGTGCGCTTCAGCGAGCGAAAGCCGGAGCGGAAGTTATCCTGTGCGGTGGGAATCGGCCGCGAAGGCGTGTCGCCAACGAGGGTCGTGAACTGCGTCACGACTAAGTTGCGCTTGTTCGAGCTCGAGCTTGCGCGCGAGCCCTTGGAAGACGCCACAGATGGATAAGATTTCGTCGTCCCTGGCGTGTTTGGTGTTGGTGAGGTCCGCGACGTTGGATCGGTCTCGGGATCCGCAAGCAGTACGCGCATCGATTGCTCCCAGACGGCAACACCCCCCACCGTATCAAGGATCGCATCGAAAGACCGGCCCTCCTCCACAAACCGCTCCAACACTTCGAGAGGCTCGCCCACGCGAATCTCTTCGGCTCCCCAGGACCGCAGACGAGCGTCAAGCCGGTCGTACTTGGTCTGCTTCGCCTTGCCCTTGACAGCCCCGGACGGCGAGTCGTCTTCGTCTCCCTCGTTGTGATCGTCCCGGGCTGCCGAGTCAGGGACCTGAACACAGACACGAACCCCCCTCCTCGCGAGCATCTGCACAGCCATGGCGCCTGCGCCGTCGTGGCCCTGCAGCACGAACACACGAGGTCGGTATATGCGGGAGGGATCCGTATCGAGACGTGGCTTCGAGGGCGATATCACATCAGCAAACGTGCGGACGGCTCGATGTGCTTGTAGCGCGCAGAGCGGGAGCAGAGCGAGTTCTTCCACGGAAAGTGAAGAGGAGGCCAGAAGATCTCGGTGGATCTGAGAGAAGGGATGTCTGTTGAGGCTAGAAGGGAGTGAATTGGAGCGAATGTGAGAGCGGCGATTTGAAGACATTATGGTTGGAGGTCTGGAGACTGGCTGAGGAGCTCGATGGACCCGATGTCGTTCAACGACAATGAACTCGCAGAGCGCGCCAGACTGTAAACATGGCCATCAGCCAAAGCACGGCATGCAAACACGGTACCAGAAGGATTGATGTACCAGCTGTGCCGAACCCACCTTCCGCACATCCAGTAAACCGACGACCCATTCTCCTCGCCTGCAAACGTCCTCCTTCACTTCCCACCCGACCTCAATGACTTTGCCCACTACACTCCGGCCCGGAACAAAACCGGCACCTTTCCCATTACTGCTGGCCTTTTCATGGACAAGAACGGAGTCTAGACCATCAATCCCAACAGCATATACCTGTAAAAGAACGTGTTGTGATGGAATGTAACTTGGTGGGGGAAGATGTGATGTGAACTCGACAGGTAAAGGGAGCGCGTCGATTAGATGTGCCGGTGTTTGCGCCTCCTTCCCCTTGCCTTTGCCCTTTCCAAGTCCATCTAAGAATTTCAAGGAGAAGGAAAGAGACATTGCTCTCCGCTTCCGCTTCACGTCCGAAGAAGGGCTGGCCTGTGCAACTCCTCGCGTGACTTCCACTGTTGCCATGCTGCTATGCGCAATACCCGCCCGCACAAGATCGAGTTTACCATCCACGAATCCGCTGACTTTGCCGTTACCAGAGTAGGTGGCTCTGGGGAGGGTAAGAGTCGAGTATCCATTGCCATTTGGCGTGGTAGATGGTGCAGGCGTGGGCGTAGGAAGAGGCTGAGTAGGGAGATTCTGGGAGTATGTGAAGGCCGTCGGAGAGATCGAGCGGGAAAGTCGGTACGTGTGCGAATACGCACGTCTGCGCTGCCCGTTAGAGGTGGCGTAAGCTTGGACACGAGCGTCAGGGGATTCAGCCGCGTCGTCGCTCGAATGATCTTTGCCAGAGCGCTGGGATGTTGAGCGAATCATAGAGCCACTCAACGGTGAATTTGGCAGCGATCTACTTTCCTCGGGCTCTTCCAAGACAGGAGATGGCGCGCGACTGGGCTCTGCGCTGCTACTTGTCGTTGTGAGGTCGGAGTATTCGCTTTCGTCCTCTTCAAGCAGCGCAGACATGCGCCCACGACTAGACCTGCTTCCGCGCGACCGTCTCGCTTTGCGTTCTCGATGTTCCGCCGAACGCGCAGGGGGTGGGTAGGAGTTCGGGATTCTATATTGCGGTGGATGCCGTGGTGGTGGCAGGTTGGCGGGAGGTAGGAGGTCGGTGGGACCCAGCAGCTCACGAGGCAGTTTACGAGGCGAATGTCTCCTCGGCGAGTCTGGCTTGGAGGGGTCGACGGGCGCCAGCCAGCGGACCTCTTTCGCCCAGTCCTCGTCGGTGTATGTCTGGCGCTTGATCTCCTGCTGCGAGCGCCGGCGCTGTCGGGTGGCGGCGAGGGGGCGGGGCTGGCCTCTGATTGGCTGAGGCGTAGACGCTGACCTCGCGTGGGAGCGTGCGATCGTGATCGTCGACACCTCATTGGCCCGGTCAGCCGTGCTCCGCTCGGACGTCAGTGGCGAAGTCGCACGCGTCGTCGTCGAATGCGACAGTGAGCTCCCGTGTGTCCGCATCGTCTCCTCCGTCGACGATGACGATGTACTCGACGTGAACGACGACTCAGACGACGTGCGTGAGATCGGCAGCTCGTCGGCGCCTAGTACACCATGAGGCGGTATTCCATCAAGCTTGGATGAGAGCGAGGACTTTGGCGTGGCCAGTGGCGATGACGGCAGCGGCAGCAATGCATAGGCCAGCGCTTTCGGATCGATGAGCATGTTGTCAGAATGCCGTGAGGTCCGCGGGGAGCTGTAGAGCGACGACCGGGGGGTGTAGAACACGTCTTCCTCGTCTGTGGTGCTGCCCGACTCCTCGCCCAAACTCGCCTCGTTGTCCCCTTCGTGCCCGTTCGTGAGGGGAGTCTGCTTCCCTGACCGGTCTTCGTATGAATTTCGCAGTGACCCAGACAGCGACGAGTGCCGCGGGGTGAGGTCGCCCGGTACACTCGTAGGAAGAGTGGAGGCGGAAGAGGTGATAGCGGTGGGTTCAGTCTGCGGGTCTGTATTAGAATGCGAGGAAGATATCGACTGGCTAAGCGGCCTGCTGCTCTTCGAATTACGGCTGCTGGGAGAAGTCTTCCGCGGTGTGCGTGCTGTGTTCTGAGAACGTTGGTGGGTTTCCCGGAGATGATAAGCGAGATATGCAACTCACTAGTAGCCTGCACACTTACCTCGGCTTCGCGAGCGGGGCGGCGGCGGGGAGAGGATGGGCGACCTTGCGAGGGGAATGAGCTCTCCGACGCACTGGACTTTTGTTCATAATCGGAGCCCGGGCCTAGGACGGGCGCAGTTCGCGGTGCTATGTCTGGAGCAGGAGATGTTTCTGTAGCGACCCGCATGAGATCAGGCTTGGTGGAGTAGTACTCTTTTGAAGGGGGGAAGTGGTAGCTCTGAGAGGGTCGACCGAGCAGAGACTGAAAGAGTGTAGGTTTCGCCATTGCCATAGGCTGCGATGGCAACGACGGTGAGAACGGTGTCGACAGCGTTGTGAACGATGAGCATGCCACGTTCCCGTCCAGAAGTGTCAGAATAGCAATTCGCCACGTTCTCGCTCCGGTAGGCGCTCCCGCCTCGATGCATGGTGTCATCGTCTTGGCCGACCCGGGAATAATTAAAAATCAGCGTCGAAATAGCCGTTCACATTCATAGCCATGAGCAATGCAAGGTCGATGTAGATGCCGGTACCGGTGTTCTCAGGACTGTTACAGCGCAGATTCATCACGAACCTATGTTAGAACCATGTCGCCGCCCGCGGGAAACACAGAACAGACTGATATCATGGCTTGTTCGAGGCGACGCAGATCCCAAGGTACCAACTCGCACTATTCCAATCAAGACCTGAGAAAGCGGTAGATGAGAGAAGATGGATTAGAATGGTGAGTAGCGTCAGCTGCTTAACGAGCCCAACACAGCATCTCCTTAGCTAACACAAATTTCTTGCATAAACAAGATTGAGCAAGCACCTAAACCCAACGCTGTAAGATATCTGTCGGTCAAACAGTCTAGAAGAACTTCTTGAAGTCGTAAGCCTCCTCGCCTGGCTTGTGTACCGCGCTGGTTTTCTTGACCGGAGCGGCATTGGCCACCTTTTTCGGTGCAACAGCCTTCGGAAGTTTCAACGCCGACGGTTTGCTCTTTGGCGACTTTACCGCAGACTTCGCGGCCTCGGCTGCTTGAGCTTTTCGTGATGCAGCTACAGTAGCACCCCTCGCCCCCGCTGCCAACCTCGCTTGTTTCGTGTTCTTGGGTTCTGGCGCGAACGCGACTTTCTTTTTGGGTGGTGAGCCAGCGACGGCTGTGGGACCACGTTTCCGCTTGCCAGTTGGCTGGACGGGTTCCTCTTCATCCTCATCATCCTCTTCGTCATCCTCCTCCTCCTCGTCATCATCCTCTTCGTCCTCTTCGTCGTCATCCTCCTCGTCGTCATCTTCGTCTTCGTCTGCCGGGCCCTCAATCTTGTCGTCCTCGTCCTCATCCTCATCTCCAAAGTCCCCCGACCCTAGCCAAGACGCCTCGAGATCGACTCTCCTGCCTTCGACGCTTCCCGCAACGAGCTTGATCAACCCCGAAGACTTGCGCAGCTCCTTACGGGGAGTCAAGGCAGCCAGTACCTTCTCGTCTTGAGCATAGATATCGGACAACGAGAAATCCGCCGGCGAGGTGGAAGTTTTGGCGGCCGGGACGGTGTATCTTGGAAGCTTGCCGGTGCTCCAGTCGCGGAGGACGATTCGAGCGGCGCCTGCGACGTCCAGGACGCCTCCCTGCACGACAGTGAATAAGACGTAACATAGCGTGAATTAATATGATACCAACCTTTTTGACCAAGTCGTTCGCGCGTGCAACCCCAGCCAAGAACGCGTTGGTGTCTTTGTCTGCAAAGGCGGCCAAGTTGTAGAAGAGCATCAGGTCCTCGCGGCCGGCACGGGTCACAAGCTCTTGCACTAGAATATAATAAGTATCGTCTTGACTCTCGATTTATGTGGGGAGTACTCACCAACTGGCTCTGGATCCTTTAACCTGTCGATGCGGCCCTTATTACGAGTAAGAATATCTCGAGCACGAAGGGTGGCAGGGTCCGACTCGGCCGGCACAGCGGCTGGTGCCCACGCAAGACCAGGCGTGTCGACGAGCCTGATCTTCTTGCTCGAAATCTCCAGTACAACTTCCTGGGCATGGCTGGTGGTACTAGGGCCGTCCTGAGGCGAGGAGAGCTGATACACAGGGACAGCCGCTTTGCGCAAAAGAGAGTTCACGAAAGAGCTCTTTCCGCTCTACGAAACATACATTAGCTGCTGTCACACACGGCTAATAAGACTGTATGAACATACGTTTGTAATGCCAACGACAGCAACGACCAAAGGCTCTTCTCCAGCCTTTTCGCCCGCCCATTTCTCGAGCGTAGAGAGGATAGTACTGAGACCCAAGGCGTCATCTGCGCGGGCCTTGCCCTTGCCCTTGCCCTTGACAGGGGCGGGATCCGAAGGAAGCGGCAAAAAAGCCGAAGCAGAGCGGAACAAGAATGTCGGGTGATCTGCACGAAGAGCTGTCGCCCAGGACGAGACGGCCTCACGTGGGCAAGTGTCTACATAGAAGGATTCAGTAAAGCAGCCAACGAAACTTATATTCTGGACGTACCGATCTTGTTCAGCACAAGAACCATCTTCTTGCCATCCTTGCCTTTTACGACCTCTTCGACATGGCTGCTCCGATACGCCAGAGGGTCGCGCGCATCAAGTACCTCCACGACCACGTCCGCCGCATCCAGGACTGCCTGCAAGCTGTTCCACTCGGGGTTAATGAGTATCGGAACCTCCTCTTCGTCGTCTACCTCTACCTCCTTTCTCTGCTTTTTACTTGCTCCGCTCCCCGAAGCAAGACCAGCGCTGTGAAGCGCGGCAATCCCATCGAACCCGCTCTCCGAGCCCTCGTCTTCTGCGTCCTCTTCCTCCGCAACCTCTGCGCTCGCCTTGGCCGCCTTCTTGAGCTCCTTTCTCAGCTGCTTCGCCTCTTCAGCCTGAATCGACAGTCAGCATCAAGAATACACGAGTGAGTGAATGACCGACTTGTTGGCGTTGCTGAGCAACCTCCGCGAGGATCTGGTCCTTGTACGGGAAGTTATTGGGGATCCCAGGGTCCTTCTTATGCTCTACACGCAAAGCCTTGTTACATCTACACTACGCACATTGAATGAATAACTCACTAGACTTCCATTGCGGGTTTTTCTTCGCCTCTTTCTTTCTCTTCTTGCGAGTCTCTGAGACCTTGTGCTTGATCTTCTCGCGCTGGTGGGTCTGTCCCCTCTTGCTAGTCTCTAATCCCAAGCATTATTAGAGCATTTTCATTCGCGATTAGACGGCTTACTCTTTCGTATACGAGGCATGGTGGAAGTTCGTGCAGAGCTCAAAATTTGGGTCCTCCCGATTTGGCAAGAGAAGCATCAGACGTCGCGCGCGCTTGCACGATCAAGACGAAACGAGGCTGCTCGGTCTTGAATGATATTCGGATTCACCACACACAAAATACGGGTAAAACCTCCATGTATTAGGATATACGATACATGCCAAGACTATAAGATAAGACAATACACGAACGGCAGCCTACCTTCCTTTACCAGCCAGCATCGGAAATGGGTGTGCCCATCACAGGGAAGCCTTGTATTTTCGCAGGGTTGTCGATGCGTTCTTGCTGATAGAACGTTGCTCTGACCAACCTGTGCATACTAATACGGGATCAGCGAGGGACCTACCAATTGCGCGAACAAAGCCTACGCCGTGTAGGCAGGTGTTGTCCTCAATTGACGGATGCGCCATCCCGTGTTTCATTCAAGGGGGGCGCCGGTGTATTCGAACATTCATAGGAGAGCGAAGGAGATTACAAGATGGGCGGTACGGAAGCAAACTTGACAACTTGGGTTTTTGTGCTATTTGAACGCATTGCAGACTGGAGTCTTCACGCAGGAAAACATAGAATACTTGAGGAACTGACGTTGCAGCAACGGTCCACCGCGACGCTCTTCATCGCTTGTGACATTGACCCTATGCCTTCTTCCCCTTGACCACCTGAACGGGCTGTCTTTTCCGAAGAGGATTCATAACCACATACGCACGAGCAGAACGGAAGCATAGTCACGACAAGAAGAGCGCAATTACCAACGTGGTTCAGCCCCGTTAGAGGCGGGCAGTGCACTTGACGAGGGTGCGTCATAGTCCCTGGCACGGGCGGGGCTGCTGCCTCGAGGGGGGCTCCTTGAGTAGCTCCTGCGCCGCCTGTACTCAGGCGAGTAGCGGCTGCGCGGGGGAGGGCTACGGCGGTCACGCCAGTCCCTGTCTCTTCCGTAGTTGTCCCTGTCCCTTTCTTCCCTGTCGTAGCGACCGCCGCCGCCGCCACGGTAGTACGGCTCACGATCGCGATCACGCTCACGGTCGCGGTCACGGCGGTCGCGGTCGCGATAGTCGTCGTAGCGATCTTCACCCCGGCCACTATACGTGTCGCGTCCGCGACGACGGCGGTGTCCCATGTATTCTCCAGGGGTTGGGGCATGGGGCCTGTCGGTAACGGAATAGTCCACACGAATACGGCGTCCGTTCAGTTCCTAAGGTGAGTGGCGCATCAGTGGCGTGGACCAATACCAGTAGATTCAACGAAACATACCACGCCGTTGAGCTCCTTGATGCACCTTCCGGCCTCCTCGACCGTGGACATCGTAATGAACCCGAACCCACGCGAACGGTCAGACTGCTGGACACGTTAGCACATGCCACACGCGATACACACGTGCATAACTCACTCGTTGATCATACACGATGACAACCTTGTCAACATGGCCAAAACGACTGAACTCCTCGTCAAGGTCGCGTTCGACTGTGCGGATGCTCAGCCCGAACACGCCCAGGACGTTGGACGGATTGGGCGCCTGCTGGGCAAGGTTAGCCCGCGAAAATTTCAACAAGAAATGGGACCAACAATTGGGGCATGCGACGCTCTCCGTGCGGCAGGGGACGTGCGGCGGAAGGAGTCCCTGGCGGGGCTGCGAGAGCGCGACCTGCCTCTAGACGGAGGGGGAGGGTCTCTCTCGCGAGACTCGGATACAGGGGCTGCGGGTGGCGGCTGCTCGTTGTAGGCCTCGGTGTACGGGTCGACGGGTGTCTGAGCGTTTTCAGCGTACTAAACGCGGTAAAGCATATATTAGTCTACGAGTACAGCTCCAGCGGAGGGCAGCACGCACCATGTTTTCGGGCGGGACGAAGGGGTTGGAAAGAGGGGAAGTGTTTGTATCTGTTTGGAGGATGCGGAGGTTATGCGATTCAAGCTCCGCGAATATGGGCGCAAACCTTATCTCGATCACATAGACAGTTCTTCAGCCACTTGCCGCCTGTGCGCCCGCGTCGTTAGTCGCTATCAGCAAGTCCCGGCAAGAGGCAAGATGGTGAGCTCGCTGTGCTGCTGGTCGTGCGGATCGGAATGCTGAAGGACGTCGTCGTAATGTCAAGGGTATCGATATTGCCAAACACCACGTCAAGAAGGGCAACCGGACCGCCCCCAAGAGCGAGGACCCGTACCTGCTCTTGCTCGTTAAGGTGCGTGCTCTAACGACTTGATTCTGGACGAAACGAACTGACGGGATTTGCAGTTGTACCGTTTCCTCGCCCGGCGCACGGACTCCGCATTCAACAAGGTCTATATCTCTGAATTTATGCCCAAAGACTTGTGTTCTCAACTTTCCGAATATAGACCATCCTCCACCGTCTCTTCCTCTCCAAGATCAACCGCCCGCCTATCTCTCTCTCTCGCATCGCAAAGGAGACCGCCAACGCCGACCGCGATGGCAAGACCATCGTTATTGTTGGCACCGTCACCGACGATGTCCGCCTGATCGAGGTCCCCAAGCTCACGGTCGCCGCCCTCCGCTTCACCACCGCGGCCCGGGAGCGCATCCTCAAGGCCGGCGGCGAGGTCCTCACCCTCGACAAGCTCGCCATGCGCGCGCCCACCGGCTCGAACACCATCTTGCTCCGCGGCAAGAGGAACTCGCGTGAGGCCGTCAAGCACTTCGGCATGGGCCCCCACAAGCACAAGAAGCCATACACCATCTCGAAGGGCCGCAAAGTGCGTCGCGCTGCCATATGCTCTGCGTCTCTGAATGGGATTACTGACAACACGGTGTTCAGTTCGAGCGCGCCCGTGGTCGCCGAAAGTCGCGTGGTTTCAAGGTATAAACACCTTCAAAATCAAGTGCGGTCCGCGGTTGCAGGTGCCGGGGGCGCACTGGAGCCGGGATACTTATATGCTCTATGGGTGGCTGCCTTTTTCTACGACTATTCTATGTGCAAGCTACAGCTCGATATCTCGATGTATGCCCCTCTGCGAGACGCGTCCGCGGCCTTCTCGGCTTTTTGCACGACTTGTACGTTCCCTCGTGTGCTATGCTTCCCATCTTGCGTGGCCTTCAAACATGATGCAGACCGGGTTTTTGTCCATCAATGAACTTGGCTTTGTGGTACGTTCTGGCGTGTGCAATCTCACCAAGTCCCCCGAACTTCGATTCTGCATATTTCACGCGAGCCCGCTCAGGTAGACTCAGGTTCGTCTCCGGCTTGAAAGCTCGAAGTTTGGAAGATCTTCGTTCCGTTCACGTAGTGACGATATTCATTCAAGAAGACAGCCTAGATATTCAGGTGTGAGATGATATCATTGGGTCTTTCGAAGGTTTGGTTGAACGAGAACGACTGTCTTCTCTTTTCGATTACGGTCAGCAGTGGAGACTGCCTTATACCGTCTCCGCTGTCGAGATCCTTATAGCATGTACACATTCCTCGAACTGTACACTGTGAGTCCATGCAAGCAACAAGCCGTGGTTCAAAGCCAGGCCCGGGAAACTCGGGAGCCGGAATCTGTGTCGTCGAGCCTGCGGTCCGGGGACTATGGAGACTGTAAACACAGCCGCGGGACTCCATACTGTATCACTAACGTTGGAAAGTAAATATGTTAGTCTGGCCTGAAAGCTACACAACGATCGCAGACCTGCGCACCTCTCCCATCCGCACTGTAATCCAGCCACCGTGCCTGCAACATCATCGCAAAGACATGCGTATGCTATATCCGTGCTACAAACTGTCAGCTATCCGAGGCCGGGCCCTGTCATGCCGACTGATATCGTTCAGTCTCAGGTATCTGAGAATATTATGAATAGCTGATTGTTGATGAGCTATAAAACGACAGACCTGCGTACCTACGGCCGGTACCTCTCCGTCCTAAGCTCGTGCACAGTACAGTACCTGCGGTATCATCGCACAGACAGGTACAGTACACAATGCCCGTGCTATTGATGCATGTACAAGCTCAAGCTCCCCGCTGCCCGAGGCTATTCCTGGTGTTGATGCAGTGCGGGACAGACATTGCGCTCAGATTCAGGTCCAGCGCACAAGCTCGCGCTCGATGCGCATTGCGCACCGCTGTGGCGCGCCTCGAACCGCGATTCGCATCGCCCGGTAGGCCAGTCCGCAAGCCTCAGGCCGGACGACATGCGCCCGCACGAGAAGGAGACACATATGAGACGGCGAGACAGCCCGCCTTCGGGCTTCTCTGCCGCTTCACAGGCGTTCTCCGTCGCGTGTCGCGCACGATGCCTGAGCCGAGTCCCGACGGCGGGGCATTGCACGACGTCGGCAACTAGCTGACACGGCACCGACATCGACACCGACCTGGGGCTCGGGTCCCGCCCCGCGTGCACTGGCCCTGTCGGCGACGTACGTGCCCGGCTCGGCTCGCAGTATATCGCGACTCGCGACGTCCCACAAGCCGTCCAGAATCCACGCCCGGTCTCGTTCTTGCTTGAAGCTCAGACGTCCGGTACGCTGCGACTGTAGTTGCTTTGTGATGAAAGATTTACGGACGTCGACGTCGACGTCTTGACCCGATGCGACCCAGATCTGACAGTGATATCCTCGCGCGGCGTGCCCTGCTTGCTGCCGCTGCCCGTGCGAAGCCAGAAGCTGGCAAGGAGAACTCGGAGGCAGCTGGCAGTCGAGATCCGGGAGACCGCAGCAGCCTGCCCATGTGCGATCGCGGGCGCGGGGAGCTCGGAGGCAGGGTCGGGGTAGCCCTCGGGGACGCTGCTTGTTCTGTGTACATCTCACGCGCACGGGGGCATGCGTATAGGCGAATATGGGACGGGTCTGGACATGGGATGAGCCTCGATCTGGGATTGCTGTGCACTGGAAGGATGCAGATGATTTGGGATGTGTCCGTTATGATTGAGCTCAGTCTCAGAGGTCCTGTGTCGAGAGCCTAGGGATCGCGTGTCGAGGATCTGTCAAAGAGGCGTAGCCTTCAGGCGCGTCCCGAGTCGACGTCGTGTCCAGTCGCGGAGTGGTGGGAAGCAGCGCTGCTGCAGTAGATCGCGGGCGAGGTTATTTTGGAACGAAACACAAAGGACTCGGATAGGTACATGAGTAAGTACAGCATGAGAGCCAGAATTGGATAGAGAAACGGCGAAGACGGTTTGGTACGAGGGGAATAAAGATAGGACGCACGTGTGCAGCAGCACTGTGCGGTCTGCAATATTGTGTGGCGTACCGTCGTCTTGTGGTACGGCGTAGAGCCGCAGCGGGCTGTGGGCCTGGTTGTGGGCAGCTGCCCACACAGCCGCTGCAGCGGCTGAGCTCGAGCTCGAGTTTGCGACACTCGATGTGGTAGCCCGCCATGATACAAGGGACGGCCGGGAGACTGCTGCTGTGACAGCTCTCATCCTCCCATGGGCCCAGGGCCAATCGCACGACGACGACATTGATACCGAGCCCCGATCGCGCTGCGTCCCGAGTGGGTGCTGTACACTGCAACATTCGACATAAACATGAACATTGATTCTGAAATGCACACGGAGGGGACAATCCGATCCATGCTCATGATAGTAATAGTAATACCTGTGATCGACTGAGAACCAGAAGCAGGGGAAGGGCGAAGGTCATGATCTTGCGCACTGGCATGAAAGCGCAATGCGCCTGCGTCGGACAGGTCTAGGCTGGAGCAGGGGGCACGCAAGACACGAGGCAGAGCCAATGTGGTAGGCAGTCAGACTCAGAGAGATAGAAGGGGCTCGTGATTCGGAGAAGTGTCAGAGGAGGATAATGTACAGGGCCGATGCACGATCCGTACGACGGGGAATGGGAACGCGCTGCGTGTTCCTGTTGGTTTGCGAAGTGCGGGAGATACAGATGCGTTTGCAATACAGCGACATGCGATACGGTGTGCGGTATGTTTTGAATGGGACTGTAGCAAGTAAGATGGGCGGCGGAACCGCGAGCTTGGTGGATGCCGAGGAGAAGGCGAAGACGAAGGTGCGAAGCGCATGCAGGAGTGATTCAGGTTAGGCTGAGGTTCGATCCTCGAATCTAAACGGAAGGGACATAGACAGGCTGGCGGTGGACCGGCGAAATAAGAAATATTGAAGAGGAGCTCAGGCACGGGTGCGGATTGGGAAACGTCGGAGGGGCCGCGGACACAGGACCTGGACAGGGCGCCGGGCTGGGGATGCAGCGAGAAGAGGGATCGAGCGAGGTGATAAACGCAGTTGAATGGGCTGCGGACGGAAGGGGCCAGGAGGAGGGGTGAGCGTATGGGACGTGCGGACGCGTGGGTGATGGGAGGGGATCATATGAAAGCCAGGAGGCATGGAGCTCAGGGCACTCGAACACGATCGCGCGCGGCGGTGCGAGCTCGGTGGGAGATCGCCCGCGGATTGGACACAAGCAGAGGGAGACGGAGACGGAGGCTGCACAACAGGGGACTGGGTGGACACGACACGGCCGGGTCTAGACCCGGGCGAGTTTGCAATGAATTGGGAGGGTGTTTGGTAGCGTTTGGAGCGGCCGTACGGGGGGCGGAGGCAAGATGGCCCTCGGCGCACGGCTGGGCGCGGCGGCGACGGCAGCGGGAGCGGGTGCTTGGGCGGCGACGGGGGTCGAGGAGCAGGTCGGGCATCGCACGCTGCGCCCGTCGTGCGTCGGCCGCCGTCCGAAAATTGTCTGGCTTTTGTGTCGAAGAAAAAAAGAAAAGGAAAAAAGCGGGAGGATCAGGTGACGGTGGGAGAAGGGCGGAGAAGGTTTGTTGGGGGCGAGATGGGACGCGAGATGTGGCTGATTCGAATATTGGAACTCCGAAGTAGATAATGACGCCACAGGACGTCATATGGGAAGGCAGGAATTGATGCGAGCATCGTCACCCGCCCGCGTGCAGACTCGGTCAAGCCTGGTCAAGCTCAGAGTCCTCCTCGCAGAGGGTCGCACCCGTCGTCATCACTAGCTGCCTCTCGCAACCGCCTCCTATTCTCAGATCAATTCGCTCTATTGAACACCGTCATAGTCCCGAGCCTCGTCATACTCTCCTCCCCGGGCGACATCATCGTCCACCGTCATCATCCTCCGTTCCATCCACTCCAGCCTAGAGTCGCCCCCACGTCATGTCTTCCGCCGTCGCACAACCGCCGTTAATCCAATCCCCAGTCACGTCCCAGCCCTCGCCCGCACACTCCGCCGCCGAATCAACACAAAACGACCAGCGACCCCCCCAGCGGCCACGCCGCAGCAACTTCGACCTCGAGCCCAACCCCTTTGAGCAGTCCTTCGCTCGACCGTCCAACGACTCGTCCGTCCGCACCCACCAGCAAAAGTCGCCCACCCGCGACTCCCTCGGCCCCGCCTCCAACGACGGCTCCAACGATGCCCAGTCTAGACCCTCGTCGGGGCTCGCCGCCAAGGACCGTCTCTCCAACTCGCCCCAGGGCCACCACAAGACCGTCCTCCCGCCTCTCGCTGCCATAGCCTCTCCCTCCGACGCCCCCTACTCGTGGGCCTTCTCCTCTGCGTCTCTCTCCAACTCTCTCCGCTCAGGCCCACTCTCCCCCGCCATGCTTACCGCACCCCAGCAACAGGGAGACCAGTCTCTCGCTGCCTTCGACCCCGCCGCCTTCCGCACCGGCCTCACACCGCGCACAGGGCTTACCCCCGGCTCCGGCCTCACCCCTCTCCTCGGCGGGCCCGTTTCTTTCCCGCCTCCAAGCCCCAGCACCGCTGCCTTGTTCGCCATGATGAACAACAACGGTCCCGCGAGCCTCTCCAGCGTCGCGGGCACCATTACGCCCAACACCCTCAGCGCCATCACCGGCGTCCTCGCCTCCAACCACGCGCAAGCGAATCCTTCTCCGCTATCGATGTCTCACGTCACCTCGGGCGGCTATCCCCGTGATTCCGCCCAGACCAACGGCGGCTACGTCTCCTCCGCCAACAACGCCGCCAACACCGCCGCCAACGGCCTCTTCCTCCTCTCCCAGGCCCACCAGGAGCTCACCAAGCGCGAGGAGGCCCAGCGCGCGAGCGCCGCCGCCAATGGGGGCACCAACGGCGTCTCGAACGGGCACGGCGAGACGAACGGTAACAAGCGCGGCACGAAGCGCAAAGCGTACGACTCGCCCGTCGCACCCAACGCACCGACGCCGCTCCCGCCGCCGCCGCCGACCAACGGGAAGCGCACGCGCAGCCAGACAATGAGCAGCTCGGGCGGGCGGCGCGGGTCGACGCAGAGCCTGGGCGAGGAGGAGGAAGAGGAGGACGACGATGGGATGTCCTCGAAGCAGTCGTCGCCGACGCAGACGTCGGCGCCCGTGCCGCCGTCGGGGACGGGCCGCAAAGGCGGTGCGTCGAAGAAGCCGGAGACGGAGGAGGAGAAGCGGAGGAACTTCCTCGAACGGAATCGACAAGGTACGTCCCGCGCCCGCCCCCGGCGTGCGTGCGCTTGCACGCTTATTTGCGCTCTTCGTGATTCGATCGCCGTGCTGATCTTCCTCCCTCTTCCTTCCTCGCTGCCTATCTTGCAGCCGCCCTCAAGTGCCGCCAGCGCAAGAAAGCCTGGCTCGCGCAGCTGCAGGCCAAGGTCGAGTTCCTGCAGAACGAGAACGAGCGCCTCACCGCCGCGCTCGTGTCCTCGCGCGAGGAGATCACGCGGCTCTCGGCGCTCGTCGGCGCCGCGGGCGTGAACATCGCAGGGAGCGTGCCCGTCAACGGCGCGTCGAACGGCGTGAACGGGATGAGCAACGGGCAGATGGTGTCGAATGGCGCGGGGCAGACGGTGAGCATGAATGTGAGCATGCCGCAGGGCGGGAAGACGGCGCAGGCGGTGGTGAATGGGAGGGGGTATGGCTATTAGAACGGCGGGGTGCGGGGTGAGAGGCGGAGGTGTGGATGAAGTGATGCGATGAGATGAGATGAGATGTTTTTGGGAGGACGCGGCGGCGGCGGGCGAGGGGCGCGCCGCGGATGGTGCCTGATAGACGGACCGTGTATACGCTGCGCGCAGCGTGCGCGAGCGGCCGCTTCTTCTTGGGGCCGGGCCGCCGACAGGACGAACATTGGGGGACGTGTGGAACCCGACGTGCGCCTGGCCCGGTGGCGGCGCGCTGTCTACGGTGCGTGGTGCACAGCGAATGCGGTCGGCGCTGGACGTACACACTGAGGGCCCACGCCCGTCCCGCCTCCCACCCCCACTCCCGAGGAACCTGAATCTGTGCTTCCTGCTCTGCTCTGCGCTACAAGTTAAGATTAAGGCCGTAATTAAAAACTCGCTCTCTCGCCTTCGATTGAGTACCGCTCCCCGCGGGCCGTGTTACAGTGTTACAGTGTTTTGAGCCCCGACTCATGCTCTCCGATTCGTGTACATGTGTAGTTGTACCGGCTTCCGTACGTGCGCTGCGGCATGCACGCGCGTTTTTTCTTGTTTTCTAGCTACAGTACATATTGTGCATACATGCGTTGCGTTATGCGTACACAGTCCGTTCTTGCGCGTGCGACTGCGCGTGTGTACGGTGTAGAATCGAACGCGATATTTCAATAGTTCAGTTTCAGTGCGAGCGGCGTCGATGATGTCACCCGTCGTCCGTTGACATCACGCACAGAGCGCATCGCGCATCGCATCACTCGCTATCACTCGGCGGCGTAGTGTGATCGAGCATCGGGCTCCCGATCAATGATGACGATGGGGCCTTCGACATGACGATCGACATACGGGTCGTGATGGCGGCGGCGGGCGCAGGCTCGTTCGTGATACTAATAGCAAGTCGGGGTACCTATATCATTATTATCGATATCATTCTACGTATCGCTTGCAGTCGCGGAGTAGGTATGATATCTACTGGAACTAACGCACGAGTCTCGGTGGGTATCATGGCTTCGCCTCGGGAGCTCGTGCACATATATGATACAGCAGGGATGCGGCCAGGTTCGAGTGTTGAGCGTACCAGCCTATGTGCAGTAGGTCTTCTGCGGCTGTCCGTACCAAGTCGCGGACATTGACATGGACATGGCCCTTGCCTCGGTATCCTCCACTGCAATCCAAACTCTGATGGGGACAGAAGCACTAGCGTGCATGAACCAGCCTATGGCCCTCGTTCCGCCACCCGCGACTAGCATCGATGTCGTCACCGACCAATGGCAATGCATTGGGACGTCGACCATCTAATGGCTCTCTCTCGGCCCCTGTATATGCAAGTCTGACGACGATACAGACGATCCTCGATCCCCTCCTCTGCTCGATCGTCGACGCGACGCGGGCATGCGTGTCTTCTCCCAGGGTTTCCCCCGGCCGCGGTGAGCGCGCCCAGCGCGACACACGCTGCACGACTCGCGCGTCATCCGTGTCCTGTCGACGTCTTATCCTCGTCCATATCATTATTATGTGTAGGAAGTGTCGACCCCCGAAGTTCGACGTTCAACGTTCAACGTTCAACGCCCGACACTCGAATCTGGGGTGCACTACAGTATACACAGAAGGCTGGCACACTGGCACCTGCCGGGTATGTGCGTGCGCTCCCACACGCACGGCTCGCGGGGCGTGCGCCGCACTCGCTGCGTCAGTCGCAGCCTGCGGGTTCGCACTTCGCGCTTCGCGTTTGGGCTTGTGACATCGTCTCCGGGGCTCGGGGTGCGACGATCCCTCGGTATGGGAGGACGGGACGGCGATGTGCGTGAGTGGGGACGAGCGACTCAAGACCGAAGACCGAAGCGCGCCTTGCTCTCCCCCCTCCCGAGCCGCGCCACGTGCGCTGGCGCTTGTGTGATGCTCAGTTACAGTTTTGAGCCTTTATAAGTAATGTCGCTGTAGACTATTGGTAACAGCGCAGCGAATGCTGGGCGACGTCGCGGGTTCGACTACGAGTTGTTTTTTCATATTGTAAATTATTTTCTCTCTTTTTAATGTACGTTATTCGCAACCACAGTGGTTGTAGACATTCATTCAAGTCCCGAAATAGGACCTGAGCATGTCAATACAAAGCTTGCTCGCGCTCGCACGTCTGGGCCGGCAGTGGGTACACCGGACGACGTTCTGTCCAAGTACCGACAACATGGATGTCTCCAACACCAATAACGCCGTCGTACAAGTGAAATTTACTCGCAAATCACTCAAGATAACGAGCGCGTATTCCGCACAGCCTGCGCCCTTTCTTCGTGTATCTACGAGGCCGCAAAAGGCCTTTGTAGATGTACAAAGGCGACATAAATCGCCTCTACACGTTTAGTGTACTCATTATGATAGTTTCAAGCCATGTACAAGTTATCTTATTCATAATGAGCTTCCCATTTACATTTACGCACTACCGCACCAGCCTGGACTCGAACTTACGGTATGTTGTTGCCACGTGGCGCGGTTCGGGAGGGGGGAGAGCAAGGCGCGCTGAAGACCGAAGACTCAGCTGCTCAGCGAGGTCAGAAGTGACGCAGGGAGTCTGAGCTGTGAGATGGTCGGATGCGAGTGCGCGGTACTGTGGCATCGCTATAGATAGAGCAGGGCAGGGCAGGCGTGTCCTGACTCTTGCTTGGTATACATGCGTGCTGCGCGTACGATGCATACCGCACAGATTGTGCATCGCAGCGCTGCGCTCATTGACATAGCAAGCAGGACCTGCGTCAATATCTGCACTCTTTCTTCATTGTGTCAGGATGTCGTCCGAGCGCCGTCTAGGAGGACTCGGTAAAGCTCAGGCTGGATCTCTGGAAGAACCCTGGGAGCATCGCACGTCTATAGTTGCACAAAACCCCACGTCGAACGGTCAAACGAAGGCACGTTCCTCCCAGTCACAACTTCCGGCGCCCTCGTGTTGTATGTTTTCGGCCTATGCTCAAGTACGAGCTCTGAGCCCCGACAAGGTTTGTGTTCCGTCATCGCAGCGCGCAGCGGAACGGACGTCCCGTCGATTGCACACGAACACGAACATGAGTCGACGCGAAGCTCGACTGAGCGCAGATCGCACAAGTCGAGGGGTGCCGCAGCGTGCCGTATACGTGCCCGGAGACCAGAGACTGGTGGTTTGTGAGCGCACGAATCAGCACTGAGAACTTGGACGGCGAGCATTGGAAATACGAAGGTCGGTAGTCCAGGGCACACCCTGCAGTAACATCGAATGCGTACGGACTGCCCGGGCAGCACCGCACCCATGTGTCCCGGCGCAACAGGTCGTCCTCGATAACCAGTCGCACTGATATTAGGCCCAGACGAGTCTCTCCTACGCCATCGTCCCCTCAACCTTCTCGCTTCTCAGCTTTCGGGCTTCGCCATGGTTGTCGCAGCGGCTTCCTGGGTTCCGACATTCGTGGATTCTGAGCGAGAAGCAAAGAACTGGGGAAGCCTGATACATAACGCGAGTGCGCATCGATGTGCACGCTCTGGGACGCAATCGTGACCTGCGCGCGCACGGGCATGACGCGTGTGCAGCGCGTTCTCGGTTTCCAGCTTCCCAGAGCGGTATCGCTGCAGCTGCAATTCGTGTCCTCGGGGCGTGCGTCCCGTACGCATCTCCGCATCATGCGTGACCATGCGCGTGATGCCAAGCGAGCATATCATGCCAGTGAATGCATGTCCAACGCTCAAGCGTGACGACCGTCCTATCGCAGGGACGATACGCGCTATCGAGCTTGCAGCAGACGCGTCGGACGACCGGCACAGTGTGAGTCTATGAGAACGGAACGCGATCCTGCATCGATCGCGCCAGCAGAAGGCGATTGACGCAACGCGTTCCCGAACTCAATAGCCTGCGGGCGCCCCGCAGTGTGCGTTGCTCGACCTCCGCACGTGCCGCGTCGTGCTGCGTTGATTCCGACATGCGCAAAGCCGCGTCCTGACGCCTGAGTTCGCGTCGCGGGCCAACGGGGGTGACATGTCTTGATCTTCGAAGAGCTCGCACCGGAGAAAGAGTGGGCGGTGCAGGGGTCGAAGAACGCGTGTGGGCGAATGGGAGATGATCCAGCGGATGAAGCGCCGCGTTTGTGCACTTAATGGCACCGATCGCGTCTCGGAGTCGGACGTCGGAGGCTGAAGGGCTGGCTGGGGAAGACGCGACGCGAGAAGGTGGTCGAGATAATGCCGCCGCGGCGCAGAGAGTCAAAACGTTAACCTTATGGCATCATGTTCAGGGCTGGGGACCCCACGTTGTTCTGTCGGGGCTTGATGTTGTCGTGGATGTTTTTCGTGGGATACTGGAGGAGCGATGGTAGAGATAAGGGATGGGTGGAAGATAGGGTAGTGCGGAATATGTTGCTACCGGGTTGAGGCCTGAGGACGGTCGCTGGACTGGTGAGGACAGCGTCGAAGTTGAGTGAGTTGATAAGATTGTTCCCTTGCTCAACTGACGCAGACTTGATGCAATACAGAAATCGATCGACCCGTATTGTCTGTGTTGCTGAGAAAGATATAAGCAAGAAGTCCAACAGCCATGACCAGCAATTGCTTACCGTGCGGACCATTGACAGCCCTTCTGACGCTCCGCTGTCTCAGCGATGCACGACATCTGCGGCGACAAAGCCACATTACGGCACCGCTGACTGATGAAGAAAATCTGTTGTCGAGACGTTGCTTTGTTGTTAGAGTTGCCGGCTTCGGTGCTGAAGAAGCCCAACGCGATCTCCAGCGATCTAGAGAGACGATTACACGTGCAGTGACGTTTCGCGTTTCATTAGGCTGCAACAAGCACCAGAGTATCGTTGAACGGTATACGTAATCCCTCAGATCCCTCCTTTCAGGGTAGTCGAATCTAGTGAAGTTTGGTCCTGGAAAGTCGTAAATTTCTATCATACGATGACACAACGGATGCTGCAAACGCAGTCCAGTGAGTCACGAGGCCCTGCTAATGTCCATTAGCTAGTCGACATATCTATGAGCATACAGTGGACTGACCAATGCAGATATATATCAACCTTAGATATCTTGCTGCTTACGAAGAAGTATTCTGCTTAAAGTCCCGCTTACGGAACTTGTGCTGACAGGCAGTTGGATTGCTCGTGTGTTGCTGCCCGTACGAGCAAACGTAATATTGCAGCTCTCCCGCTGACATGCGCCCCGTACCGCACATCACTTCAAGGGCTCTGTACGGCAGACTGACCAAGCAGTGGCCGAAACCACCCTTTCAGGACGAACGGTCTCGACCTCAAGGTACACGATGCGGATTTACGACGCGTCGACGCACGGTACGCATGAGCTTGATGAGATAGGGAAGCCTATGCTGTGGCCTATGGGAGCCTCGGTGGTAGGCAATTTAGCGGAGAGGCTCGCGGGGGTTCGCTCGATCATTGAGGCCGGCGTCCAACAAAGACCAGGGACGGCTTCGACGTCTCGTAACGATCGGAGGGACTTGTGTTTAGTTGTTTGATTGCCGTTCTTAGACTGCCGCGACGGCAGGTCTTGATTCTGAGGGTCCAATATGTGATGTGGCACGTCTGGGCCTAGCTGACTATGATAACTTCGAGCTTTCGAACGGTCCGCTCTTGTGCCCTAGGATTGTACGACGTTTGCATAACGTTAACGCTGGTTTAACAATGTACTGCTTACTGAGAAGGTTTGCTATGGCATGCATACTCAGCACGCGTTTATCTGTCGACGCCGCCGAGTCATCTGCGCCGTTCCTGAATAGCGATCTTTTGGTTGGGCGGACTTTGATTGCCATTACTATTGCTAATCAAGTAATCTACCTGTGGCGCGATGAGCTGGCTCTGCGTGAAACAAGGTTACTAAGGTTTACTCACTTTCGTGACATTCCTGTATGATAGTCAGGCAGCATTGCACGGTAAGATGCACAGGATTACAGGAGTGCGCTCGACAGAAAGACACATTGTGTTCTCGTAAGTGTATCAGGACACTTGGTCAGCAGCTCGAGGCCGCTGAAGCTGGTGGAGATGGTTCCACTGAGGAGAAATCTATTAGAGCGTAAACTCGGTGGAAGACACACGATAAGAACAGCAAGCGGCCTACTCTAGTTTGAATACGCACGATAGCGACCGTTTCTTCGGTAAGTTCGTCTACACCGGCTTGTCTATGTTGCAATGGGCATAGCTAGTGCCGTGTCTGTCTCCCCGTCCTATCGATAGAGTCGGAGTTACAGAGTCCGAAAGCGAAAAATATGGTCGCTCCGATTCGAGTGGAGCTTGCAACGACTGTGCCAGTGATTCGGTGGAGTTTGTGCGAGGCGATAGATTGACCACCTCGTTTTGCACACATGAGCTCGGGGAAGAGCTTCCTACAGCAGGCGATGAGTACTTTGAGTCTACATGCGTGTGATACACCCTCAGTAAAATTGAGGCATTGCTTCCGACAGCTTACATTCGACAGACTGGAAGCGAGTGTGCGACTATCGAGACAAGAGAAGACAATCAGCACGCCGTTGTGATGTTAGGTGAGGGAACACCAAGTGACAAACTCACAAGACCTGCAGGCGGAGGATACTGCTCTAGACCTTGAAGATTGCAAAGTCGAAGTCGGGTGACACAGTAGACTGACTTCTCCCTTCACTTAATCAAACATGACTGTGTAACCTAAGAGGACAGTACCAATCAACGTCTGAGCTCTTCGAGCTTGATACAACGTGTTGAGGTAGTTGTGGGAAGACGCCATTGGTTCCTGAGAGAGAAGTTCGAGAAGGGGTACAAATTTGTGATCGGTCCGCTTCCGTTGAATTCGCCCATGAAAACCGGTCAGACATGGTATGGTCTGTGATCATGGATGGATTGACCGTGAGGAGGGATAGGCTATCGATCGGTATGAGGCGTAGTTACGCCGTGAAAAGTGTTCAGATGACCAAGGTGGACGAAGGACCGAAGCGACTGCAAGTTGAACGAATGCGGGTGTAGTCTGGCGTCATAATGATCGAGAGGTCTTACGAGAATGTTTGTTCACATACCATGCTGGGTAAGAATAAAGAAATGGCATCCTCATACGGAGCAATCGTAACGTTGACCGTCGCATGGATCTTACACGATCGAATATTGCAACTTGCTCGATCGATCGTGTATGCGGGCAATCGAGGGCTTCAGGAAGACCAGCAGACAGGAAGGACATGACACGATGCTCCATTGACCACAAAGCTGCATCAGCCGCGTCACGGATTGAGGCACTCCGGGGTTACGATACTTGGCTGATCGGCCCTGTTGTAGTAGGTCATGCGTACTATATGTCAATGTGAAGCAAGTACGCAACAGAATGGGGTTGTATTGGGCTCACAGTCAGACCGGGCGTTTCGGATTGCATACCGAGATGACTTGCGGGCTAGGGAAGGAACCAAGCAACGAGGCGGTTACTCGGCATGCAAGGTATCCTTGACGCCAACTGGTACGATCATGGGATAGGGCTTCAAATTCATGGCCGCATGCAGCTCTTCCTTGTGGCGGATCCTGTCTCAAGAAGTGGACCTGTTTGGCTATCCGGATGCCTTACGAGCCATCGGAGCAGATGACATACCGGCGAGGTTCAATGTTTTGCTAGCTCGTTATGTATCAGTCATATAGGCGTGAGTCCACACTAACAGACTGCTCACATTCAATTCTATTAATCATACTTCATTTGTCAGAGTGAGGTGCGAAGTTCCCGACGCATATAGATCGCGTCGAGGTTCGGAAATGAAAGCAACATGCTGCAAAGCTAATCATTGTAGCTTTCGTGCAGAGGTTTGCGCGTTCGAGAGGCTCATATCACCGAGTATCGATGCAAAGGCTAGACTCGGAACGGTCAAAAAGTGGTACGGGATGAGGATGGTGGTACAGTGTCGCGCGCTCAAAACCGACCTCTTGGCGTCCCATATCTCGCGCTCGTATCTCACCCTTCCACACTTACAGGAGAGTCTCGCAAATAGCGTAGATACACTCAGAGACTCGTATAGTACTGG